>JAJEJO010049540.1:8391-31705 GCA_020662805.1 Glaucomys volans
TTGTTTTGTTTTTTTTTTAAAAAAAGAAAGAAAACAGAGCATCTCAGGCCTGGAAAGAGTCTTGAAGGTCACACCTCATCCACTGTGCCTGTGTCAGCCTTGACAGCCATCTTCTAGGCCCCTCTTCCATCTTTGGCCAGCTCTACCTCCTAGAAAGCTCCTCTTTATAAGGAGGAATGGTCTGCTTCCTCTTAACAGCCCCTTACCCCAAGGCCACATGCATGTGATTCTCTTCTAGGTATTTGAGGACAGCAGTTATGCCTTTCTGAACCCTCTCTCCTCCAGGCTGTCCAACCCAATCTCTCCAGCCACCCCCCTGTCATACTAGACATGACTTGTTACACACCCCATTTGTGACTAGTCTGTCACAGATGACACTGGGCACTCTTGTTGAATCAGTTCCAGGCTTTCTCAAGCAGCTTCCCATGGCTGCCATGGTGCCCAGTCAGTGAGGAGGCAGGTCCTTGTCATCTTTGCACTTTCCTGTGAGTTTCTTCAGCACAAGAAGTACACATCCTAGTCCCTGGTGCCAGCCCAGGGTACAGTGCATGATGTCCCCTCTGCAAATAAACTCTTACTGTAGTGGAATGGATTGGAGACTTCTCACTGTGCAGCTTGCTCTCTTCTCTTCAGGCTCCACTTTAATCACATCCCTTGCCCTAGAATTGCCTGCAGCACCACTGTTAGTATCCAGAATTCAGTGGGGACAGCCCCTCTCTGGTCCTGTGCCTTCCTCTGTCAGTGAAGCCTCAGATATGTCTGTGATTAGCCAAAGTCACTAAGGCACTTTTCTACATACTGCTTTTCTTTTTTAGTGGTCTTGCTCCCAAACCCAGGATCTTAACATAAGGTCTGAGGAGGGGGCCTCTCCCCCACTGTGTCTCTGTGCCTGGGCCTGCATGGCACAGAAGCCAGTAGCATTTCCTGTGATGACCTGAACTGAACTCATGGTTTTTCCCATTCAGTCCTGTGCTGTTCTTTTCAGCCCATCTCTCAGCTGCCCAGGGTTCTTGGCTCCTGCTTCTGTCACCTGATATACCACCTGTCACTCCAGGCACAGTGAATGAGCCTGTTAACACCTTATCTCTATTCTGGGATGCACTTGGTCATTCAGAATGATGAAAGAGGCTAGCAATCTAGGTGCGTAGGGTCTGCAGTGTCTGGCTTTGCACACTGGATGCAAGGTCTCTGACAGCTTTTTAAAAGCCCAACTTTTGTAACCCCCATCACCAGGGTTTCACATCAGCCATCCAGAAGTGTGGGTAGTTTTTTGAGACTCTTTCCAAGTAGCACTTTCCAGCCTGGGCTCTAGGGACCTTATGTCTTTGGAAAGGTAGCAACAGGCTGACCTGTTAAAGCCAATATTTGAAAAGCCAAACAGTATTTAAAAAGCCAAATCTTGCCTGGATTACAAATCCCAGCAACTTGGGAAGTTTATTACAAATTTGAGACCAGCCTTAGCAATTGTAAGGTCCTGCAACTTAGTGAGACCCTATCTTAAAAAGGGCCGGGGATGTAGCACAGTGGTTGAGTGCCCCTGGGTTCAATCCCCAGTGCCAAAACAAGAGCAGCAGCAGCCAAATTTTGCGTTTTCTGCCTCCACTCCCTCACAGTCCAGATGTGCTGTAAATGTCTAGCTTTTGCGCTGGACTAGAGCCATGGCAGCTCTGTAACTCTGGCAGTCTTACTCACCAGTGTCCCCACAAGTGGTTATAGCTTTGATGTACAAGAGAAAGCCCTCGGCTTAGGAGCTGGCACCACACCATGAGGGGTGGCGATGAGAAGGTGTCCCAGAGGGTAGAACAGACACACAACTGGGTCTCTGAGGATAACTGAGCTGATATCTGTGGCTGGTTCCAGCACTGGATGGGTGAGGGGTGAGTGTTTTCCCATGAGTTGCTTACTGGATATGGTGGAATAGTAGTGGAAACGGTTTTTGAAAAACAATTTGCTATTTGGGGGTCCCCAGTCAGTGACTGGAGGAGGCAGGACTCAGCCATAAGTGGCTCCCCACCTGAATGCCTGAGCTGGTGTTCTCAGTTGGAGGGAACAGGGACCACCCTATGCTGAAGAAACTAGGCCAGGGTCCCAGCTCTCCTGCCTGATCCTAAGTGAGTTCATTTACCTCTCTCCTGGGTTTCCCCATGTGTGCTATGAGAGGTTGAACAAATCTGGTGGACCTCAAAATACCATATGAGGGGCTGGGGCGGTAGGTAGTTCAGTTGCAGAGCGCTTGCCTAGCACATGTGTGACCCTGGGTTCAATCCTTAGCAGCACTTTAAGAAATATATATATATTAAAAAAATAAAATAAATAAAATAAAGGCACACTCTCCATGAACTAAACTAAAAACAAAACTAAAGGCCGGGCGTGGTGACACATGCCTATAATCCAAGCGACTTGGGAACCTGAGTCAGGAGGATCGCAAGTTCAAAGCCAGCCTCAGCAACTTAGCGAGGCCCTAAGCAACTCGTGAGACCCTGTCTCTAAATAAAATACAAAATAGGGCTGGGGATGTGGCTCAGTGGCCGAGTGTCCCTGAGTTCACTCCCCGGTTCCAAAAAAAAAAAAAAAAAACACTAAACTAAAAAAAATACGAGGATTTTTTTTATGGTGAGAAAGAAGAAAAATAAAGCTGCTTCAAAGGACCTGGAGTAGATGGGAGTCCACAGAGCTTTCCCTAGCCCCCTTGGGGATCTGATTTGGAAATCACTGTAATTACTACATTAGTCCCTAGTCCCCCACCCCACAGCCTTGGAATTCAGAGGTTCCATGCCCTCCTTCCAGTCTTAGCACTCTACCTACTATGGCCTGGGACACATGACTCCACCTCTGTAGGTCTTACTGTGCAGGCTGCAGTGAAACTGCACCACACTGGAGAAATCCTAGTTGTCTGGGAAACCCATGTCAGAGTTGGCATTCCTGGCCAAATAGGGCAGTGGGCAGCAGTGTCATAGGCAGTGAGTTGCTTTTTAGCCAGGTCCTGGGGCTCCGATCCTGGGAGCAACAGGCCCCTCTTCTCATGGCCAGTAAAGCTAAAGGCTTCCACCATCTAACCACTAAAAGGAAATAGTCAAACCCTACTTAAGGACCCACCCTAGCAATAAGGGCCCATTTGTGCCTTGATGGGGGCACCTGGCCTGACCAAGATCTCAGGCAGGTCCTGGCAGCTAGCACCTAACCCCCAGCCTGGTAGTGCAGCTGAGCAACTGATAGAAGTACTGGCTCTGTTCCAAAAGCCTGACTCAGATCCTGGTGATTCTGCTGATGAGCTGTGTGACCCTGGGTGATTCACTTTTCTAAGCCTCAAGTTTTTTTTCCTCTGTGAAATGGGAATGCTAGGCCTGCTGAACAATTAGAGACTGATGCAATTGAGGAATTCTATGCCAGGCCAATTCACATCCCAGGCAGCGGGAGAGGCCCTGGAGCTTCCAGAGTCTCTCAGCCAGCAACCTACAGTCTGCTTAACCCCCTCCCCCACTTCCTCTGGCTTGAGCATGTCAGGAAAACCCCTCACACCCTTGATCCCAATTGGAGTATGAACATTCCTCTCAAGGAGCAGCTGGGGGGTGAGGGCACTGCCCTGGGAACCAAGCAGGTCCCTCTCAAGCAGTTGTTCTGGGTCCATGAAGGGGATAGCCATCTGTACTCTGGAGGGGGTTGTCCTGCAACCATGGTTCCCTGGTGTCAAGAGCCTGAAACCAGAGTTGGCCTGCCAATCAGAAGGAGCTCTCTGCTTCGCCCCGCGGGAACTAAGCAACTACCAGAAGTGCTTCTGGCTGCCTCCATTATAAGATTCCGTGGGTCTCCTGCCTTTTCTTTGCAAGGGGAGGCTCTTATGTCTGGGCTTCCCAGGGAGCAGGATTAGAGGCCTTGAACTCCAGAGGAGACAGGAGGTCTGAGGACAGCTGCTTCAGTAGTCACAGGCTGTGCCACTGTCTGTGTTAGCTGGCAACACTCATACCTGCACAGCGTTTCTTAAAACTGTGAGCTAATCTTTAGAGAGTTCAGAGGTTTTATTTATTTATATACATACACACACACGCGCGCGCACACACACACACACATTATACATATATATTTTTTAAAATCCAGATTTCTAGCTTCTCTTGCACATTTGGCAGCTCTGACAATGTTGTCCCCAGGTCTCCACGTGGCAGATATGGACCAAAGGGGTTTGATGACCTGTGGACATTTGAATTTGTGAGCCCCATTCGAGGTCAACCCACTTACTAATAGCTGGGGACACCAAGGCCCAGAAGGGTTGCCAGCCCTACCCCAGGTATATGGCCCACCATGGCCATTATTGACTTTAGGACCTGTCAGCTTGGCCTCAAAAAGCAGAGCTTTCGGGCTGGGGATATAGCTCAGCGGGTAGAGTGCCTGCCTCGCAAGCACAAAGCCCTGGGTTCAATCCCCAGCACCACAAAAAAAAAAAAAAAGCAGAGCTTTCTGCACTGCCACTCCTAAAAGTGAAATGCCTCTTCTCTCATCTGTAAACCATCAGTGATCATTACCTCTCCTCCTGTAGCTGTTTCCAGGTGGATAAAGTCACACCTGCCCAGGACTGGCTCACTAATGGTTCTTTTCAATCTGTGCACATACCTTTTGCTTGCAAAGTGTTGCAGGAAATCCACTTACTTTCTTTCAAGAATGGTAATTTTTCAGATAATTTCTGACACCCCATAGCTTAGGGTTTGTTGAGCTGTCATTACCCTAGCCTCATTGCCCGACTTAAGGTCAAGCTATTCAAAGCTCTACCTCCTATCAGATCGTGCTCCTGTGGGGGTGGTATGTGAGTGTGTGCTGGGGTTTGACCTGAAAGGAGCTAAGAACCATGGCCTGGACCTTCTGATTCCAACTCAGCCAGGAGTAAATCATTCTGCTTCCCCAAGCCTTCTTTTCAGTTGTCACATAGATATTTGTTGTTTCATTCAATTTACTGAGCCCTACCACGTATTGGGCTTGGTGCTGAGAAAAGATAGTAATGTAAGATACCCAAGGACCTGGCCCTCAGGGACCCATGTTAGATACTCAGGTTCCCTAACCGGTAGGGGAGAGAGAAAAGACAAGAGAAATAGTAAGCAATCCATGCGTGAATGAAACAAATAGGATCCTCAGACAAGGATTAACAGCCTTAGGCAGGTTGGTCAGGGAGGCCTCACTGAAGATAGGACCCTTGAACTGAGATCAGGATAAGAAACAGACATGCACAGATGAGAAGACAGGGAGCAGCAGGCTCGAAGGCCCTGAGGTGGGAGCTACTTGGAGCATTTTAGGAGTAACAAAGAGGCTGCTGTGACTGAACAAGGGCAGAGGCTGGAGAGGGCAGGCAGGGACCAGTTCCTCTGATGGCTGAGGTGAGCACTGTGGATTTTATTCTGCATGAAGTGAGGAAGCAGTAATCCAGTTTGCATTTCTAAAAACTTCAGGATTCAGGCTGGGGATATAGCTCAGTTGGTAGAGTGCTTGCTTTGCAAGTACAAGGCCCTGGGTTCAGTCCCCAGCACCGCAAAAACAAAAAAACAAAACAACAAAAAAAACCACTTCAGGATTCAAGGCTAGAGATGTGGCTCAGTGGTAGAGCACTTGCCTGGTGTGTGTGTGTGAGGCCCTGGGTTTGATCCTCAGCACCATAAATAAATAAACAAACTATCCATTCATAGCTAAAAAAAAAAAAAATTTTTTTTTAAATTCAGGATTCAGCTGGGCACCATGGCACAGACTTGTAGTCCGAGCAACTGAGGAGGTTGAGGCAGGAGGATTGCAAATTTGAGGCCAACCTCAGCAATTTATCAAGGTTCTAAGAACTTAGAGAGCTCCTGTCTCAAAAAATAAAAAGGAATGTGAATGTGGCTCAATGGTACAGTGCCCCTGGGTTCAGTCCCTAGTGCCAAAAATAAAAACTTTGAGATTCAGAGAGTGATTGTGGGTAAGCCAGGCCACAAATAAGTGGGGGTGAGAGGGCCAAGACTATAGGCCTCTGTAATAATATCGCTTTCCTGGCAAGGGGATGAGCTGCCAATGGGGGAAGGGTGGGAATTCCCACACTTCTGGAATGTGTAGCTCTCCTGGGAAAGCAAGGCTGATGTGGGGGAGGAGAAGATTCACTTTCATTCTGAATTTGCTCAGCTTGAGATGGCCTTGGACTTCCCTGCAGAGCTGCCAAGTACACTGGAGCTTTTGAGATAATAGGTGATAACATCCTCCTCACTGTTGTCAAGGCCTGGGTGCTGTAAAATCTTCTGACCAAAATGGGATGTGATACTCAATGTGCTTCCAGCCCAACCTGGAGGGACTGGAAAAGGGATGCTGTAGGCAGGAAGAAGGTTCCTCTGTTCCCATTTTACAGACAACCCCACGAAGCCGAGGATCCCGGCTGAAAAAAGGCAGCCCTCTCTTGCTCTCCTTGCCTTGATCCCCAGCTCTCCTCCACCACCTGGACTACTTAGTTCCATTTGGCCATGCTGTGCCATGGAACAAAACACAGCATCTGTCTTCCCATGCCCTGGGCTGCTGATCCTTTGCTCATAGAGGTCCCTTCACCACAAGGCCCCAGACACTCTCTCAGGAGATGATCACACTGCTTCATCCAGAAATCGTGGTAAGAGGAGTGGCAGGGCCCACCCCATGATTACTGACACTTCACATCTTTCATCTGCTGGCTCTTTCCCAGAGCACATTGAGTATCACATCCCATTTTGTGGGTTTCCAAGGCTGCTACCTCTTCTTGACCCTCCCGGAGTTGGTGCAGCAGAGCGGACCTGAGGTAGTGCTCAGCCTTTGGGCAGCCTGGGTTCAAGCCCCAGCCTAACACTACCTTGCTGGGAGTTGAACAAGGATGAATCACTTCATCACTCTGTAAAATGGGACAGTGACAGAACCTCTTAGGTCCTGGTTTTGAGAATTCAGAGCTAGCATACAGCTGAAGTCAGTTCTCTATAAAGTCATAGCCAATACCAAACCATTGCTCCCATGGATAATATGGGGTCCCTGCAAGCCTCTGGTCACATGCCCCAGCAAATCATTACCTTGTTTTATATGTGTTTCTGCTTAAAGACTCTTTATTTAACATGATACTGATTCATTAACATTGAACTTGAGGCCAACAGCACTGACTCAGGCCTGAATGAAGCATGTCTAGCACACTTTTTTCCATAAGACATATTGCAGCCTTCTGTACTTAGAATACTAGACGGCACTTCAGCAATACCCATGGGGATTTTAAGGCAATTTCAACAAAACCACAAAAATGGGAGAAGTGTAGCACTAAATAGACCATGAGAAGGACACTGATTTACTGTATGAAAACTGAAATGAAAAGGTGGACTGTCGCTTTTTTCTACCTCAGCTGTGAATATGTGTGAATGACTGCAAAAGCCCCTCAAGAATGGGTCTTATGGTTACAAGTAAATTTAAGTAAGTAAATTCCCACATACAGAGTTCATGAATAATGAGGATCAACTGTACAAGAAGCACTTGCCCAGGCGGCCTGGCTCCAATCAGTAAGGTCAGCTATTACCCTTCGAATCATAAACAGGACTGCATCCTGGCTTTTGTGGAAGCATCACGGGACAGGACTTGCTCCCTGAGCTTTGTGTCCATCTTCACCAGTGTGATGCCTTTGTAACCTAAGGCAGGTACAGATTCCAGAAGCCCTGAATACCCCCACTGAAGAGGTATTTCAGAAATAAGAAAAGCATAGTTCCAAGTCCACTGGCACCAAAAGATTTCACACAAAGCAGTGACATGGTTGGATTCCTCAAGTGGCCAGGATAGAGGGACAAGAAGGGCAGCATTGGAGTTGGCAGGCTAGGGAGCAGAACTGTGTAGGGAGGTCTAGGGGCCACTGGGGAAAGGAAGGATAGGCGACGAAGTTGGGGAGAGCCTGGTTGGGGGAGCAGTGGAGGATCCCTAGATGAACTTGGGAGGGTGTTGGCCAGAGAGGTGCTGCCAGTCCAGTGTTGCTAACTCTTGAGGCACAGTGAGGGAGGGGGCGATCAGATTGCAACAGAGGGGCTGTCAACAGAGAAGTGGTTCTGAAAGGGCCATCTCTATCGGATCCTGACCTAGCTGCTTGGAATTCTTTCCTAATTTCCCCTACTCTGAAGGGATGAAACAGGGATGGAGGGAGGAATTTGGAACCAGGTAGATGGAAGCCTTTGAGTTCTTTTTTCACCATAGCACACAAGTGAGTCACCTGGGTTAGTTGCATGGTTGATAGGCTTCTTATTGGGTAGGGGAGGGAACAGGCCCTTGACCCTTCCTCCAACAAGTCCTGTGTTAAGCCTGGCAGAGGTGGCATGGGGAGGTGAGGGAACCTGGCTCTGTCTGATGCCAGCCCTTTCCACTCATGTGGGCCTAGAGTTGACCCCTGCCTTCTCTGTAAGGCCTGTTGCCACAGCTCGGGTAACGCTGTGGCCGTGCTCCTCTGGAGGAGTTTAGGAACCCTCTCCTTCAACCCCTGCCAGACTCAGACCCTTGGGAGCCAGCATGCCAAGCTGGCTTCAGGATCAAGTCCAGTCTTATCTCCAGTGCACTTGCAGGATCAGCTTCTTAGGGCTGCTACGTCCACCAGATCCCTTGGGAGATGGAGTCACAGCTACTCCTAAGTGTCTGAAGCTCTGTTTGCCCACCTTGCACACCTCAACATTGAAAATAAAATAAGGAAACAAATTCGTTCTGACCTGATAAATTGGTGGGTAAAATCTTGGGACAGATGGCAGAAATAATGAGACAAAGATAACTTCCACTTCAAAGAAGCAAGGACTCGTGCACTGGGAGCAGGAAGACTGGGCTCGATGTCTAGGCCCAGGGACAAGCTGCACAGAGGCTGCGTGGCACAACTGGTTCCTTTCTGAGGCTTGGCATGAGGGACCTGCATGACTGCGGCTAGGGTGTGGCAAGCATGCAGCCCACAGGGTGGGTGGTTCTCTGTGCTGTGTCCTAGCAGGCGCTTTACCCAGGGTCTTTGAAAATAAGTTCAAGGACCAGCTGGAGCAGTCACACTGCAGGAGTGCTCACACCCAGGCATCCCAGGAAAACATATTTTCCAGATTGAATGGAGAAAGAGTTGGACCCATATGCCATATTGTAAATTGTGACACATAGAACGTTTCTTAGAGCAGAGAGGACAGCAGTTACATCCTGGAGGATCAGGGGCCTCCCAGCTCCAACATCTTGGGTCTTTGGGGCACTTACTTCCCTCTAAAAGCTTGTTTTTATGGCACTTGGGATTAAACCCAGGGCTTCATGCATGCTAGGCAAGCACTGTACCACTGAGCTCCATCCCTAGCCCTATTTATTTATTTATTTTATTTTAAGACAGGGTCTTGCAAAGTTGCTGAGTCTGGCCTAGAACTTGAGATTCTCCTGCCTCATCTTCCCAGGTAGCTGGGACTGTAGGTGTGCACCACCAGTTCTGGCTTCCCTCTGAAATTTAATTGGCAGATGATGACTATGTGTTCTCTGGGCCAGGTACTGAGCCACCACCCACAAGGAACATGCTAAGTCAGGGGCATGAACCACAGCCCTGAGTGTGCCAACTGATGCACAGAGAAAGGAGAGGGACTGATCTGTCTGGGCCGGAAAGAGCTGGGGTAGAGGCTGGCAGAAGGGCAGAAGTGCTGCAGACAGGGAATAGTGTTCCAGCAGGAAGAGGTGCATGGGTAAAGGCCTGGGCTCATGAGCCTATAGGGTGTTTGGTTCTCTGAAGTTGGAAGGGACGGACTGAGGCAGTGGGCAGAGGGAAGATGAAGCTGCAGAGGTAAGTGGGTAAGGATCAAGCCAAAGGGGCTCTGAATTGGAGAGTTTTGGATGCTGAAGTGTTAGGAGGCTTCTCTATCACCAAGTAATCTTGATTTTGGGCACCTGAAGGGTTTTTGTAGCGATAATGAGGTTACTTTTCTCATTCAACAAATATTTATTGACAGCCTTCTGTGCTTGAGTCATTACCCTGGGCCTCTGCCAAGACAGAGTCCTGCCACACACACCCCCTATTGCTCTTGGCCTGTACCTGGCAACAGATTCTTAAAGGAGCTGATAAATGATGGGAGTTCTGATGAAGGTTCCTGGGTGATGGGAGAGAGAAGGGTAGTTAGGGGAGGGCTCTCAGAGAAAGTGATACTGGAATCAGGGAAGGAAATGAAATGGGGAGGAGAGAAGGATTGAATGTTGGCAGAGCTAAGGGTTAGGGTGATTTGTTGGCCTGTATTTCCTGCATGTGGGCTCTGGAAATGAGGTTAGGCCCCATACCCCAGCCCTAGGGAGTGGGTCTTAGAGCAGAGATGCCCTCTCCCTAGAGAGGCCCCAGACCCCCAAATCCTCTTAATCACACTACTTATCTGTGACCTGTACCCCAGGAGACAGAGAATCCAAGATAAATTCACTTTTCCTCTTATCACATCTGGCCCTTACTGCATCTGACCTGGCCTCTCACCAGTTCACTTTCCCTTCAGTGACTGGCTGCTCTGCATGCTTCAACAGGACCCTGCACTTTGTCAGCTCTCAGAGAGAGGCTGGAGCTTCACCTTCTGTCCAGTCTGCTGACCGTGGGTAGCCCTGTTGTCTCCTGAGAGAAGGGAAGCCTCTTCCCCACCACATCCTGGAGACCATTGCACATACTGACTCCTCATGGCCAATAATATCCCCACCCCACAGAGGGAGACCAGGACTTTGACTGGGATCACACAGCCTCAGCCAGGCTTTGGTTCCCCCACAGTAATTACCGCACTCTTACAGGGCATATTGCTTGTGAGCAAATTGGGGCTGGCTTCACTGTTCTGATCTAGTGCAAAAAGCCTCTCCCCCATCTTCCAGCACCAAAGTCTGCTTCCTTTGGGACTTTCTAGGCCAAACAAATCCATTCCTGAAATCCCAGTGAACCAGTGCTGTCAACTGGGCTCTGTAGTGATTGGCTTCAACAGCTGCTCTAAATGTCCAGTTCTGGGAGGCGGCAGGGACTTCCCCTAGGCTGGTCAGAGAACCAGTAGCTGGGGAGTGGTAGAAATCTGCCCATTTCCCTCTGCACCAGACACCAGTAGAATCATGCCAGCCCCAGGCCAGGTTGAGCCTGGCTTCTATGATGCAGCACATTTCATCATGCCCTTTCTTCAAGGAGACAGAGCCACACAACTGGCAAATGACAGAGATGGGGTTTGAACCAGGCTTTTCTGTTTGTGCTGCCCTCTAGTCTCTGGACCCTTACCACCAAAGGAGTATTCAAATGAGAGAACTTCAGACAAGAGGGAAGGAAGGGATCCTGTCAGTGATGGGAGGTTCTGCACCTGTTCTTGAGTGAAAGATGAATGGGGCCAGGTGTGGTGGTGCACACTGGTAATCCCAGTGGCTCAGGAGGCTGAGGCAGGAGAGTTGCCAAGGTCAAAGCCAGCCTCAGCAACTTAGTGAGATCCTCAGCAACTTGGTGAGACCCTGTCTGAAAATAAAATATTAAAAAGGATTGGGATGTGGCTTAGTGGTTAAGCACCCCTGGGTTCAATCCCCAGTTCCAAAAAAAAGAATGAATGGGCAGATGAGTTTACCAAGGGCTATATGAATATGATGTGCTGTTACCCAGTTAGAACCACCCCACCCCTACCCACTGAACAGATGAGGATACTGGAAAGGCTAGAGGGCAAGAAGGAGCTTGCCTGAGGAGAGTCAGGTCTGGAAACCCAAGTCTCTGCCTTTAGGCTCTTCCTACCCCAGCAGTGAGATCTTGGTTCAGGCACGGCCTTGCAGCTGGCCCCAGAGCCCAGCTGTGGAATCACAATGAAGGCCTCAAACACCTACAGCCCCTGCCCAGCTGAGAGAGGTCTAAAGTCTGGGGAACAGAATAAGGTGGCTGTGTAATCAAGCAGATGTGGTTGCCATGAATTGCTGGCATGTTATCTATCTTTTCTGAGTTCCATGTGCCCCATCTGTAAAGTGGGCATGAATGATATCCCCACCTCATAGAATCTCTGTGAATCTAAGTTACAAGCCCCAAAGCTGCTAGGCACAGCTTAGTGAATAACCCCAGGTTTTGACCACCAGCCTGTGCATTAGGGCCTGCCAAGAATAGACACTTTTCTTTCCTGAGCAGGTTTGCTTCCTCTTGTGCAAGGGGGTATGTGCCCCCTAACCCTGCCTCACCTATGGCCTTTCTTTTCCCATCCCAGAGATGGGGCTGTCCTACCCATCATACTCTGTCTTTTATAGGTCAGTAACCAGAGATTGTTAAGTGTGTCTGTCTGGGGTGTCCCTGAATTTCCTCAAGGCCGAGAAATTTTTAACAGAATGGGAAGTGTTAGAATGGGAAGTGTTCTGGGTCAAAGCTCCCAGAACATATCACCTCCAGATTACATTGGGCACTTCCAGCTCCCTGGGCTTTTCTGTTGTGCTTTCTGATACTTTAGAACTTCTCATTTTACAACCATTTCTCTCCTGATGAGGACTTTAGGTTTTGAAATCCATTACAGAGCTGGGCTTCATATATGTCTCTTAGATGAAGGACAGATGGGGTTTTTTAAACTAAATTGTTTTTTCTTATTTTGTTAATTGTAAATTCACATGCAGTGTAAGAAATAATGCAGAGGGATCCCTACAGCTTCATACAGTGGTGCATAGCTGTAAAGCAGCTTGGAAGACTTGGGTGGGAATATCACAGGTTTGAAGCTAGCCTGTGTAACTTAGTGTTATCCTGTCTCAAATTTTAAAAAAGTAATAAAAGGGCTGGGAATGTAGCTCAATGGTAGACCCCCTGTCTTAAATGTATGAAACCCTGGGTTCAATCCCTAGTATGGTACCAGAAAAGGGGCATGGACAGAGTACCCTGTACATTGACCTTTACCCAGTATCCCTCTATGGTAAAATCTTGCAAAATTGTAGGACCATCTCACATCCAAAATACAGATATAGGTACAATCCACCCTATCTATTTGTATTGCCCCAGTTTCTCCCGTACTCACACGTGAAGATATATTTAATTCTGTGCAGTTTCATTAAACAGGCAGATTCATGTAATGATCCCCAGTCAAGATGCTGAACTAGGCCATCACCACATAGGGTCCCTCTTATTACAACCACACCTATTTTTCTTTTGCCCATCCCATAAGCTTTTCCCCTGAGTTCTCCCACCTGACCCCTAGCAATTACTTATCTCTTCTCCATCTCTACAATTAAGTCATTGCAAGAATTTTATAGCCAGTCACAGTAGTGCACACCTGTAATCCCAGCAGCTCAGGAGGCTAAGGCAGGAGGACAGTGAATTCAAAGCCAGCCTCAGCAACTTAGTGAGGCCCGAAGCAATTCAGTGAGACCCTGTCTCTAAATAAAAAATACCAGGTGGCTGGGGATGTGTCTCAGTGGTTAAATACCCCTGGGTTCAATCCCTAGTACAAAAAAAAAAAAAAAAGAATTTTATAAAAATAGAATTATAGCCGGCACGATGGCACACGACTGTAATCCCAGCACTTGAGAGGCTGAAGCAGGACGATCGCGAGTTCAAAGCCAGCCTCAGCAACTTAGCGAGGCCCTAAGCAACTCAGTGAGACCCTGTCTCTAAATAAAATACAAAAATAGGGCTGGGAATGTGGCTCAGTGGTGGAGCGCCCCTGGGTTCAATCCCCAGTACAAAAAAAAAAAAAAAAATAGAATTATACAGTATGGAACTTTTTTGATGTTGCTTTTTTTCACTCAGCCTAATTTGCTTGTGATTTGTCCAAATTGTTGCTTATATCAACCATTCATTCATTCTTATTGCTGAGTAGTAGTACTCCATGGTATGGATATACCACAGTACATTTAACCATTCATCCACTGACGAACATACAGGTTGTTCCCAACTTTGGGCTGTTACAAATAAAGCTGCCCTGAACATTCTTGTTATAATTCCTGTGGGGAAAATGCCCAGGGGTGCACTTACTGGGTTTTATGCTAATTGCATGTTTGATTTTTATTAAAAAATGCAGTCTGTTTTCCAGGGTGGTTTGTGCCTTGCAGTCTCTCCACATCCTTCATAACATTTGATGTTGGCACTTCCTTATAGCTTTTTTGATAGGTTTGTGTAGTGACACCTCATAGTAACAAGAAGGATTTTGCTCTTCCTTATCTGTGTACCCTTTGGTGCTGGGGCCTTGTTTTGTGGGTTGCCATTGGGCCATCACCATCTCTATGACAGGTGGCCCTTAAAGGCAGAGCTCATCTGGCTCCCACTACTGGGATCAGGCAGGAGCTTGTTTTGATTCTGCCAGGGCGGAGGGCACTTGCAGTTAAGGTGCTGAGAAAGGACAGGGGTCCCACCCAGTCCTCACACATGCAACACTGCTAGAAGAGCACCTTCTGTTTCAGACAGTACAGCATCTGGAAAGCAAGACACTGGCCATGCTGAGTGCTATACCCAGGCTGGGCTGGGAATGACTCAGAAATTTCTCAGACTCCCCTTTAGGGCAGCTCCTGATTTCCTGAATCTTAGCAGAGAACAGGGAGTTGGACAGACATGTTGGAGGCTTGGGATGGTACGTTGTTGGGTGGATATTCATATGTGGAGGAGGAGGTGGAGTGATAAAGACAGGATGGAAAGGGGTTATCCGAGCCCTAAAGGATATGTTCATCTTTGAAAAGATGGGAAGGAAAATCCACACAGAAGTAAGGGCTGGGGTGAAAAGACCAGGAGTAGTAGGTCTCAGTGACCTTGAGGAAAGCAAGTTAACCATTCCTTAGCTGTCTTGAGCTCCGCTGTTACCACCACCTCTTCCTGGCATGGGTCAGGCTCTGTCCCAGCCTTGGGCACTGTGAACTCAGGTGCACCTGGCCATCTATCCTATGCCCCAACTGAATAATACCTTTGTGGTGACTGAGGTGGATGGTGTATTTGATTAATGTTGCATCCCCTCCTAGCCTTGACCTCAAATGGTGGCAGGCAGGGTCTGTGAGTGTCTCTCTTGGTTGTTGCTGACCTCATTTTCTTGTTCCACAAGTCCTCACTGAGGGAACAGCTGATGCCAGAGCTAGGGCCAGGTCAGGCAGGGTCTCAGCCGTGGAAGGGCTTGAGAAGGTTGGAGGTTTCACCTTCTCCTCTCCTCTCGCCCACCTACAGGTTCATCATGCCTAGTGGCATATAAGAAGACCCCACCACCGGTCCCTCCACGTACCACATCAAAGCCGTTCATCTCAGTCACAGTTCAGAGCAGCACCGAGTCTGCCCAGGACACCTATCTGGACAGCCAGGACCACAAGAGCGAGGTGACAAGCCAGTCAGGCCTAAGCAACTCGTCAGACAGCCTGGACAGCAGTACCCGACCACCGAGTGTGACGCGGGGCGGAATCACCCCAGCCCCTGAAGCCCCAGAGCCACCTCCAAAACATGCAGCTTTGAAGAGCGAGCAAGGGACGCTGACCAGCTCCGAGTCTCATTCTGAGGCCATCCCCAAAAGGAAACTGTCATCAATAGGAATACAAGTAGGGGCCCCTTTTGCACTGTGTCCTCAGTTCATTCTGTGCACCTGCCTGCGTGTAATTACATCTGGTGGAGGCCCACTAGGTCTCTAGGGAAAAGGTGGTTTATCTGTCAGTTTGGGGGGTCTCCCCCAAGTGGCCCAACTAAATTTCACTCATAGGCATGCTCTCCTCATCTCCACCTACCCATGGGCACCCAGAGTCTGCAGCCATGGGCATATGTTCCTGCTTCTCTGGTGGGTTGTCCCAGTGAATGTAGTTACACTCAGCCAGCCATCTCCTGTCCACTGTTTGCTGTCCACTGTCTGTCTGTCCACTCCACCCTTTGCCCTGCCAGCCGACCCATGGGAGGCAAGACTGGCCTAACAGTTCTTTAATCCAAGGTCAGCTCGGGTACGGAAGCCATAGCCCCGCTTGGCAGTGGGAAGAGCGTGGAGCATTAACACCGAAGGGTCACAGGCCCAGGACCCAGGGCTCTTGAGCTGTGGGGGTTGCTCAAGGGGAGCTTTGCCCAGAGCCCTCTCGGGCCTTGGGGACAGGTAGGTGGCTTGAGGCACCGGGCTCACGTCAAATTGAAAAGTATGATGCCGGTCCCAAAGCCTCCCTCTGTGGGAAATGGTCGAGGCAGATGGTTCTTCAGGGCCACAAGGCCCAAGCCAAAGGACACTGCCAGAAGCCAGACCCCACTGCACACTCATATCCATGGCAACCAGCAGGTCAGAGCACCAGTTTCCCCCTTCACTGCCTCATGGAACCTCCTGCGTGCACCCAACATCAGTAGTCTGTTGTCAGTTAGCTGAGTGGGGCAAACTTGGGCCTGCCTAATAGTTGACAAGAGTTGCTCTGAATCGAGAGTGAGAGGACTTTCCCTGCCTTAGGGCTTCAGACTAAAGTAGGAAGTAGGGCACACTCAGGGCAATGAGGGAGAGGCTGCTACAGTGGACAGAGAGCTCAGGGGGAGGTGGAAGCCTTCCAAGGATGGGTCAGGAGGGACAAGGTCATGTGCACTGGGGCTTAGGGCTGCAGGGATTTCCATTTCCCCAGCCACCCCTGTGCCAGTGAATGTGGCCAAACTAATGAGAAAACACTAGCATGCAGAAGAAACATGGGACACAGGGCATTGAATGGAATAGAGAAGGTTTACTGGGCAGTTCTTTGCACTCGACTGGATTTGTACCCAAGCGGCTCCTCCAGGCTTTGGTTTCCCTGTGTATATACAGGAAGAAAGTGGACCTGGAGACTCTCCTGTTTTCTGTGCTCCTGCTGGTTCCATCCAGCTGGGCTTCTTCATAAGGATTCAGCCCCACTTTGCACAGCCTCTCCAGGTGGGATTCTTGTGAACATGGAGTAGCCTGTAGTCCCAAACACCCATCTTTGGGCAGCCCACCCTCTTTTTGGCCAAATCAGATCATCTTACCTTCTCAGAAGGCCCAAGAGAGCTAGGACCATCCTTGTCCTTTCACACAAAACAGAACACTAGAATAGGGACTCGTTCTTGGGCTCATCCTGGGTGTCCCTTTCCCTGGCTTCACCCTGTTCCATGCTGTCACTGCGGCTCTGTGCAGATACAGTGATGCCGCACCCCCTGTGCTGGCTTTTTCCAAAGGGAAATATGTTTGCATTCCTGTGCCAAAAGCTTCCCTGGTCTGTTTCTGTCCATGACACCAAGTGACTGAACAGTTCAGATTCTGAGACTACCCTGACCCCTCATTCTTGAGCCATAATGAGAGGGCTGGCCTGGCTGCTCCTTTGTCCCAGAAGAGATGGGCAGGCCCAGGGCACTGCTCTTGCCACGTTTCCTATCCTTTGCAAACAAGTGTTGGCTCGGCGTTGGCTCTGCTCCCGCTCTGCTGAAGGAGGCCTACCTATGATCAAACTTGATAAGGTCCAGGATGGCGTCTCAGAGTGCAGGGCTTCACGAGCTCTTGCCTTGGTAGCAGTTCTCAAACCCAGTATTACTGTCCAGTCTGCCCTTGGTCCAGGGTCTCCAGCCTGCCCCTCCAGGCTTCAGCCGCAGGGTTGGGGGAGTGATCTTTGCCTCAAGACGGCCCCCAGCTTCAACTACACCAGATAACGGCTGTGGCTTTGTGTGTGTGTGTGTTCTCTTTCTCTTTCGTTGTCCTTTTTTTTTTCTTCTCTCTGATGCGTGTAAAGGAGAGGACTAGAAGGAACGGTTCCCACTTCTCGGACGACAACGGACCCAAAGCGATCGATGTGATGGCACCCTCCTCAGAGTAGGGAAAGCCAGTCATCTCCACCCCACCCCTTCTCCTGCCTCCGCGCGAATGAGCAGTGCCCGGCTTAACCTGGTCCGGCCTCGGGCCCACGTGCAGTGTCCGCATGCCTCGTGTCTGTCTGTCCACATGTCCGTTTGCGTCGTCCCACTAATGTGAATTTCAGCAGCAAGTGTGGTGTTTGTTTTTTATTTTTGTCTTTGTCTCCGTGCCGTTGCTGTCGTTGTCCTTCAATAAGGTTGACTGCATTCAGCCAGTGCCAAAAGAGGAGCCCAGTCCCGCTACCAAATTCCAGTCCATCGGGGTTCAGGTAGAGGACGACTGGCGGTAAGTTGGACAGAGGTGGCGGCTGCTTCTCCCCCTCCTCTCCCTCCCTCTGCTCTCACCTCTCCTGCTCTCCCTAACCCACTTCTCCTTGCTGGATTTCTAATAACCAAGCTGGGTTTGGGGTGCTGGCGGTGGCCCAGGCGTGGGAGGCTGGGCAAGGGGTGGGCGGGTGGACAAATGAGCACTTGCTCTGTGAGACCAGTCACCCATGGGGGCCAAGGCTGGGCTGGGACATGGCCCCAGCTAACCTGATGTTGGTGGTCTTCCTGGCCCCACTGCAGTAAACAGGCAACCTTATGACCTTGTCCTCGTGTGTGTGTGTGCGCGTGTGTGTGGGTACGGGTGGGACGGGGCAAGGGCTGAGCCAAGAATGAGACGGGGGCTGTGGGACCCGCTTCAGGCGCATGGTGAGCAGATGATGCATCCGTTTCTCTGTCTCCCGTGTGTCCGGGTCAAGTGGCCTCTGGTCTCTGGCCCTTTTGGTGACTCTTTCCTTCTTGTCCCTACCCCATCCACCCCCCACCCACAGAAGCAGCGCCCCCTCTCACAGTATGTCCTCCCGACGGGACACAGACTCGGATACCCAGGATGCCAATGACTCAAGCTGTAAGTCATCTGAGAGGAGCCTCCCAGACTGTACCCCACACCCCAACTCCATCAGCATTGATGCCGGCCCCCGGCAGGCCCCCAAGATTGCCCAGATCAAGCGCAACCTCTCCTATGGAGACAACAGCGACCCTGCCCTTGAGGCGTCCTCGCTGCCCCCACCTGACCCCTGGCTCGAGACCTCCTCCAGCTCCCCATCAGAGCCAGCACAGCCCGGAGCCTGCCGCCGAGATGGCTACTGGTTCTTGAAGCTACTTCAGGCAGAAACAGAGCGGCTGGAAGGCTGGTGCTGCCAGATGGACAAGGAGACCAAAGAGAACAACCTCTCTGAAGAAGGTGTGTGCTGTAAGAATGACCCCTGGGGCCAGGGGACAGGGGTACATGGCTGTTCTCCAGCTTTTGGCCAGCCTTGGTCTCTGGAGAAGGTCTCTTAGTTTCTGTTCTTGTGCCAGTTTTTTGAGCTTACCTCTTTCTTTCATTTTTGCCTTTCTGCCATCCATCTTTACCTACTAACCAAATGTCTTTCTAATTAAGACTTAAGGCAACAGCTGCTCATCGTGCCACACCTGGATTTAACAACGTGACCTTAGTCAAGTTACTCAACCTGTTTCCTAATCCTCCTCTTCAACTGCATAGGCATGTTGTGAGAATTGAATGTAATGGTCTCTATAAAGGGCCTGATGGAGTGCTGGACACAGAGAAAGCTGGTACCATAGTTGTTCCTTCAACAACTCCTTATGGAGTGTTTATTGTGTGCCAAACACCAGAAATCTGACAGGGCTGTAATAGGATGCAAGGAACACAAGTTATCTACTTTTCCAATTACCATCTCTATCGATACTATGCCTACTTAAAAAAAAAAAAAAAAACCTAAGAAATTAGGAAAGAACTAAATAGAGCTGGGGTCTGGCTCAGTGGTAGACTGTTTGCCTAGCAGGAAAGGAAGAAAAGGCAGGCCTTGGGGAAGCTCCAGCCTCCTGCCCTGCACTGATCTCATTCGGCCCAAGTTCTGCTTCTCAGTTGGTTCCTCCCTCACAGAAGATTCAGGAAGAACAGGTCTTCAGAGTATCCAGTAGGATAGATCCATATCCCAGTGACCCCTGCCAGGGACGGAGGAGTGCATCCTTTGATGATTTAGAGCACGCTTTGGAATCAGTTTTCACTGTCCTGTAGGCCAGTTCCCAGCTTTGATACACCCACTGATGTGCAGGGAACTGTTGTGAGGTATGTGCCTAATAACTTTTTACAACAATGCATTTTAAAAAATCAAACCAGAGGCAAGGATCAGAAAGCACTCAAGGCGCCTGACAGAAACCATCCAGCCACTTCCCCCACACAGCCTTCCAGCCCTGATCAGCTGTCTGTCCTGGTATTTGTCTTCATGTTTCTTTTTTTACAATGTGATTACTTTCCATTTCTTCTCCAAAATTAGTCATCATTATGTGTTGATTTCATGTTATAATAAACGAATGTTTAGATCTATCAAAAGACCTCCACCTCCTGTGACCCGCCCTCCACATATGACCCGATGGGTTCTGACTAAGTAACAGCCAATGCTTCTGTTTACTGAGTATGTAGCTATCATTTACTGTAGGGTCTAATATAATATTATTTCATTTGCTCTTTTAATACATTTTGTTCTCCTAGAATGATTTCTGCCTTTGTGGTACATTCTGTTTTCTAAATTTGTGGGGGTGGAGGGTATTGAAGATTGACTCTGGACTTTGCATATGCTAGGAAAGTGCTCTGGCACCGAACTACATCCCCAGCCCTTTTTATTTTAATCTTTTTTTTTTTGCTTAGGGCCTCGCTAAGTTACTGAGGCTGGCTTTGAACTTGCAATCCTCCTGTCTCAGCCTCCTGAGCTGCTGGGATTACAGGCGTGCGCCACCATGCCTGGGCGCCCGGCTCTTCAGAATTCTAAAGACTTCACTGTGTGTAGCTTCCATTACTACTTCTGAAAGGTTTGATGCCATTCTGATTTTCTATCTTTTGTCTTTTTGTTATCTCTAGGAGCTATTAGACTCCCTATACCTAACTTACAAAATTTCTCAGTGATATGCCATGGAATGGGTCTTTTTTCGTTAATTGTGCTTATAATTCATTGGCTATATCTACCTAAAGGCTTGGATCTTTAGTTTCTTAGAAGTAGTCTCACATTAATTTTTTAAAATAATTTCCTTGCTTCTATTTGTTGGGTTTTTTTTTCCTCTCTGGAATTGCTGTCAGCTGTTGGGCCTGCTGGGTTGATCTTCAGTCTCTCATCTTTTCTTCATCGTATCTTTTTCTCCTACTTTCTAAAAAGTTCGTTATCTTTTTTTTTTTTTTTTCATCTTTAACAGCTGTATTATTCATTTTTGTGTGGTGCAGGGGATCAAATCCAGGGCCTCTCAAATGCTGGGCAGGCCACTCTTAACACTGAGCCACACCCCAGTCCTGTAACAGCTTTATTGGGGTATAATTCATGTACCATAAAATTGACCATTTTTATATGTACAATTCAGTGACATTTCGTACATTCACAGTATTGTACAACCATCATTTCTACCTAATTCCAGAACATTTTTATCTCCCCAAAATGATATTCCATATATTCCCTATTCTTAAACTATCACTCCGACACCATACATAGGCAACACTAATCTGCTTTCTGACTCTATATAATTTGCTTAATGTGGACATTTCATATAAATAGATCACATAATATGTGGTCTTTTCTGTCTGGCTTCTTCCACACAGCATGTTTTCAAGGTTCATCCATGTTGTAGTATGTATATGTACTTCATTCCTTTTTGTTGCCAAATAATCCATTTTATGAATATACTGCATTTTATTCATGCATTCATCTGTTGATGAACATTTGGGTTATTTCTAATTTTTGGCTGCTATGAATAATGTTGCTATGAACATTTTTTTTGGGGGGGGGGGGAAGGGGCTTGAACCTATTACTACTGAGC
Organism: Glaucomys volans; assembly: GCA_020662805.1. Lineage (NCBI taxonomy): Eukaryota > Metazoa > Chordata > Mammalia > Rodentia > Sciuridae > Glaucomys > Glaucomys volans. Next base: position 29,951 of record JAJEJO010049540.1, read on the forward strand.
TACTTCCCCAGCCCTTTTTTATTTTATTTTTTATTTTGAGACAGGGAGGGTATCACCAAGTTGCTTAGGGCCTCACTAAATTCCTGAGACTGTCCTTGAACTAGGCCTCTTGAGTCTCTGGGATTACAGGCATGTGCTGTTGCTCCCAGGTTCATGTACAAGTTTTAATATGAATGTATGTTTGTTTCTTTTGCATATATACCTAGCACTGGAATTGCTGGGTCATACAGTAACTCTATGTTTAGCTTTTTGAGAAGCTGTGAAACTGCTTTCAAAGCGGCTGCACCATTTAACGTTCCCAGCAGCAGTGTGAGGGTTTTGATTTGCCAATACCTTTTTGACCATAGCCATCCTAATGGATATGAAGTATAATCTCATTTTGGTTTTGATTTGCATTTCCATAGTAAATAGTAATGCTGAGTGTCTTTGTTTATGCTTGTTGGCTTTTATATCTTTGTTGGAAAAATTTATTGAAATTTTATTTTCTTGACTTTATCTTCCAACCCTGCCCTTTAAATGTTTCCCACAGCCATTTAAAAAAGAGATAATAGGTTTACTCTGCTCCTTTTTCATGTTTGTTGTCCTTGTTTTATGGATATTATATCTTCTATCTCTTTGAGACTTGTGTAAATGTTGTCATGTTTCCCTGTATTATCTCTAATTTTTTAGAGTCCGTGTGTGTGTGTGTGTGTGTTTGAACCGAGGGCCTTGTACATGCTAGGCAGCTGCTCTAAATGCTCTACCACTTAGCTGTCTTCAGGCCTTTTTGAAAAAAATAAACATACACGCACATGTATGTACATACATACCAGAAATTGAACCCTGGGGTAATCTACCACTGAACTACAACCCCAACCTTTTTATTTTTTTAATAGTTTAATTAATTTTTTTTTTTTTTTTTTTTTGAGACAGTGCCTTGCTAAGTGGCAATGTAGCCCAGCCTGATCTAGAACTTGATCTTCCTTGATCTTCCTACCTCAAAGTCTACCAAGTAGCTGGGATCAGAGACAGGTGCCACCTCGGCCAGCTAATTGGTCTTTTTGTTGAGTTTTAAGAACCCTTTGAATATATTCTGGCCGGGCGCGGTGGCGCACGCCTGTAATCCCACACTTGGGAGGCTGAGTCAGGAGGATCGTGAGTTCAAAGCCAGCCTCAGCAACTTAGTGAGGCCCTGAGAAACTCAGTGAGACCCTGTCTCTAAATAAAATACAAAATAGGGCTGGGGATGTGGCTCAGTGGCCGAGTGCCCCTGGGTTCAATCCCCAGTGCCAAAAAAAAAAAAAGAATATATTCTGGATACTGGCCCCTGTCATGTATGTGACTTACAAATATTTTTTTCTGTTCTGTTAACACTTTCTTGATAGTTTCCTTTGATGCATAAATATTTAAGGTTGATGAAGTTTATCTGTTTGTTTTGTTTATCCTTCCACTTATTCCACTTGTTTTAATTATGAACACGTTAATTTGATAAGAATTAAAATTAGAATACGATTGAAGCATTGAGATGCTGCCCAACAGTTCTGTGTGGGCAGATCTTATTAAAAATAGATTCTCTGGACACTTTCTCAAAATAGTAGTTTTAACACCGGGCACGGTGGTGCACGCCTGTAATCCCAGCACTTGGGAGGCTGAGGCAGGAGGATCACGAGTTCAAAGCCAGCCTCAGCAACTTAGCAAGGCCCTAAGCAACTCAGTGAGACCCTGTCTCTAAATAAAATACGAAATAGGGCTGGGGATGTGGCTCAGTGGTCGAGT
>JAJEJO010049543.1:0-55404 GCA_020662805.1 Glaucomys volans
CCCCCATCAACCCCTGCCACCCCGCTCCTAGCCACTGCCTGATGAGTCTCCTCGAGGGAGGGGGGTCCCTATGACCCCTAGGCAAAGTGTGGAGCCCCGTGATGGGTGCCAAAATTATTAGAAATACTAAGGTGCGGCGAGAAATCGAATAAATGCTCGAAAGTGGGTGGGCAAGGCAAACCTTTATTTCTAGAAGAAGAGCCTCATGCTACTGGAACCTGGCTACCAAGTGTGCCTGGGCAGGCAGTCCACCTGCTAATATTTAAGGCAGTGCTGCCCTTCGCTCTGATTGGAGGAGATCCGGGTTACAGTCTTTGCGATTGGCTAATTTTAGAATTGGGGCGGGCAAAAGGGAAGGGCTACAATTGAATCCAATTAAGGCTGAATACTATTCTGAAAATAGACCACCAGACTTTTTGTTTCTCTCAGTTTGCAGACATGCGGTGTTTAGCTCTGTCACCTGAGGCCTTAGGAGCTAAGGCACTCTAATAACACTGAGGACCTCTAGTGTCTAAATCTTGTTTCCAAATACCATTCTCTAATTAAGGGGGCCCTTTGGAGAAAGATTTATTCCAGGGCTGGATCAGGGGAAGTACAAGATAAGCCTAGACTATTTTGTGATATCAGAAAGTAAGAAAGTACTCAAAAAATAATAGGGGGCATGTCAAAAGGGCATGGAGAGAACGTGAAGGAGCTGCCCGTGACCAAATCTGGTACACTGAGCTATAAAATAAATAGTGGTAATGGATTATTAACACAGAAAAGATAAATAACCATCAATCCATACTGATATAAATAAATTGGACAGATAAATAAATAAATGGGAGAGGTCCAGCTCTTCAGAATACTAATTAATAAATGTAGAAGTAATGATGGGGAAAAGATCACCATTAGCCAAATATCACACTAATAATTTTGGCAGACAATAGTCATCAATGAAGGCTAAAGTTAGGTGGGTTGAAAGTATGTTGAGAAATGGGATATTTGCATAGTGGCAATGTTTTTCTCCATAATTGTTGGTTACAAAGAGAAAATAGTAACTTTAGCTGCAGAAACCTGACAGATGCTATCTTCACCAAACGTCAAAGTTAACATCCTCAGTAATAGGACACACTTATGTATAAACCTCCTGATATGATGCATTGAGAGACACTTTTGTGTGACTCTTGCCCAAAAAAAGGTCACTTTGCTGTAATCATGAGAAAATGTCTGACAAACCCAAATTGAATGATATTCTATAAAATAATTAACCAGTACTCTTCAAAAACATCAAGGTCATAAAAGACAAAGACTGAGAAACTATGAAAAATTGAAGGACACTAACTTGACAACTAAATGCAATGTGCAGTTCTGGATTGGATCCTGGATGACGAAAAGGACATCAGTGTGGGAAAAATGGCAAAATTCAAAGACAGTTCATATTAGTAGATAGTATTCAGATTAGTGGATAGTATTTATCAATGTGAATTTCCTGGTTTCAATAAATATATTATGTCCATACAAGTCATTAACATTAAGAAAGGTGTATGGGAAGCTCTCTACCAGTTTTATAACTTTTCAGTTTTATAACTTTATAAATATATTATGTCCATACAAGTCATTAACATTAAGAAAGGTATATGGGAAGCTCTCTACCAGTTTTATAACTTTTCTGTAAGTCTAAAATTATTTCAAAACAGAAAATTAAATACACACACTGCCATGGATATTTCAGTTTTGGGGTTGAAATTTATATCACCAGTATTTATTGTGAGTATTCAGAAGAAGTTAAGTTCAATTAGAAGATACTTAGTTCAGGACTTCTTAAATTTTAAATAGCAAAATCTAGGAGATCATAGAGATTCTGATTTAAGGTGATTGGAAGTTGTTACAGTATTGGACACTTTACCTCCAAGCACATTGTCATGGCATAGATTCCCATTCCAGAGTGTGGAATCAGTTTGTCATAGCAGTTCACCTTCATCCCCTTCTGAATGGAATCTCTCCAAGCCTCATCAGAGCCAACCAAGGACAAAGTGTCTAATAGTCTCTAGGGTAATAGATGAAGATGCTTGGCATGAGGTGGATCCCCTATGGCAAAAGTTGATTAGTTTCCTGAGGAACACTGAGACCTAAATCATTGTCATCAGGATTAACAGCAAACTTGTTCCAAAGTATTATCTTTATAGTTATATTCTTTGCCAGATTTGATAAAATTAGCCAGGAATGAATATCAGGAGTTCTTTGTCATTTCAAAGCCTGAGAATAGTTTTCAACTTGTCATATTGTGGCAACCAGGGATTTTAAAATAGAAGACTGATGTCAAATCACACTTTCTTTTTCTTTCCAAGTAGGTACATTTGAAGGACAGGGAACATTCCAATGCCTGATTGGGAAGTAAATGGAGGAAATCTCTCAAACTAGGACCCAGACCTCCTTATTCATAGTCCAAAGCTATAAGCAATGACTCTTCCATTTTCTATCAAGAAAAAAATGAATCTAATGAGAAAGCAGCTCCTAAGAAAAGCCCAAGGAATTAGAAGTCTGAGAATGGATTCTGAGCCAGGAACAAAGATCAAAGACCAATGCTGGCAGGAGACACATTTCAATAGTATTTGTCCAACTCTGGAATAAACATTCTCACTACCTCATTCTCTTTCCCATCCCCAGCTCTATTTTCATTATTTATCCTTTCCCATTTTTCCCTTTCTCCATGGGTTCATATTAGAGATTTCTAGTATTCTAGAGCGGAGCTTGCATCTGCATCTGCTTCCTATTCTTCCAACTTTTATTCCATCCTATTGGAATGGGTGGTGCTGCCCATGCTTAGGGAGGGTCTTCACTTCAGTTCACTATCCCACAATCCAGTCATTCCCAGACACACCCCAGAGGCCTCTTAATGATCGGTAATTCTTAATCCAATCAAGTTGACTATTCAAATTAACCATTACAGCCTGGTTCCATGTATTTTATCAGGCAGGGTCCAATCAGTAAAACAAACCACACCAGCTATTTCACAATAGAGTTGGGACTGAGAGATGCTAGTCAAGTCTATCCTTTGCTATAAAAGAATTACACATATCCACAGCATCCTAGACAAATCTGACTTTTATAAAATATCTACCTAGTTTTGCAACCTTTGTTTTATGAACTTCTGTTTATGAATGGTCCTGTCCCTCCAAATTAGACCACTATTGCTTCAGCTTAGGTGTTTCCCTTTATCTTAGATAATTTACTCCTTTAAACCAGTTAAGAAAAACCTATCCATGGTATGAGGATCTCTAACATACAGATTCTTACCTAATCCTGAACCTTCCATTCCTCCATGCTGTCCAACAAAATAAGTTCACTTCCTTAGCCTAACTCTAGATTCTCTACAATCAGGTCCTAATGTAAACTTTCCAGATGCATTGCCCACAAATCTTTTGCACAGACCACCGACCACAGCCAAACTAAACTATGCTTGATTCTCTAAAAAATATCTTGTACTTTCAAAATAGTATCTCCACTTAGAATGTCCTCTCTCCCTTTATGGCCTCTTATTCATTCCTTCATTTCGAAAAAGAATAACTAAATATATCCTATTCATAAGTACTAGAAGGATACCAAAATGAGCCAGACATAATCTTTGTCATCCAGAGTACATGGATACTAGAGCCAGTTATACTGAACTGAATATAAGGTATTAATATATAACTGTTATGTGGCATTGGAGTGGGTGGTGTAGAAGGATTAAACTTTTTGGAAAAGGTAGCTTTTAGGTAAGTCTTTGAGGAGTAAGTAGAATTTTGATAGGAGCACTGGGAGGAAAAAGATTTAAGGCTGGGGAAACCATCTTTATGGGGTGTGTTCCCATGAGTTCCAATTCTTTGTTTTGACTGGTGCATGGAGTGCCAGAATGAAGGGTACTGGCTGTAATGCTTTGATAGGTCAGATCGAAGGGTTTTAAGTATCAGACTAACATGTTTGAATTTATTCCACAAGCCTATCAAATTATTGAACCATTTTGATCACAGAAATAACAATGATCAGAAGAGGCTGTGCTTTATGAAAATAATGTGTATATGTGTAGGATTAATTCCTTAGTCTTTAGAGATTCCTCTTTGGTAGAATAGGGAGAAAAGAGTTTGATATGTTAGTCTCAAGTATAAAAGATTACAAAAGTAATAATACCTATTAGATCTCCCATTTAACTCACCAGTTTGGTCTCTGCAGAAATAGATGGATCTTGGAGATTGGTTGTAAACAGCAAGTGACTTTTACTATACCTGCTGTTCTGATGTGGACTTCTTGGAAGAAATCAACACAGCTCCTGGCAAGTGGAATGATACAGATATTGACCATACATTATTCCCCCTCTATACCCATTTTCAAGGATCACGAAAAACAATTTGCTTTTGAGACCATTTTAGATTTTCTCTCTGCTATAACATTATCATCTTGGTATCACACGGGTTCATATTTTCCTGAATGGAGTCAGAAACTGGAAATAATACAGTTTTTAGATGCCTTAGACACAGGCAAGCCAGAGGGAAATGCCTGTGTATTGCTCAGGGTTCTCTAGAGGAACAGAATCAACAGGAGGTATGATTATAAAAAAGGGAATTATTAGACTGGCTTACACCACCAGAAGCTGGATAGTCCACAATGGCCGTCTGCAGCTGGAGAGCTGGAGGAACCAGCAGCTGCACAGTCCAAGACACAGTAGCCCCAGAACAAGAAAGATCAACAGTTATACCCTAGTCCCAGACCAGGGTTTCTGGAAACTACCTGGAGAATCACTGGCAGAGTCCGCTTTGGAAGAGTGAAGAAGTGATAGTCCAATATCCTCAGACTATCAAAGCATCGATCAAGAACCGGTTCAAGGAGAGCGGAGCTTGCATCTGCATCTGCTTCCTAGTCTTCCAACTTTTATTCCATCCTATTGGGCAGTGCTGCTTATGCTTAGGGAGGGTCTTTGCTTCAGTTCACTATCCCACAATCCAGTCATTCCCAGACACACCCTCATTGACACACCCAGAAGACTCTTAATGATCCGCAATTCTTAATCCAATCAAGTTGACAATTCAAATTAATAGCCTGGTTCCATGTATTTTATCAGGCAGGAACCAATCCATAAAACAAACCACACCAGCTATTTTAACAGAGAGAATTTGATATAGGGACATTATTTTAAGACTGACAAGGCAAATGGGAAACTGAGGTGACACCAAGATAGTAATGGTAGCAAACAGCTAATGCTCCTAGGGATGGGAAAAATGAAAGAAAGGAGTTGTTATTGGAGCAGTCATATAATACTAGAATCCAGACCTCTGAAGAGGGGCTATAGCTTGCTGGTGCTGGTGCCGCAGGAGCTTTGAAACTCAGAGCCCTTGAGAAACTGGGACCCTAGACCACTGAGTAGCGGATACTGCCTGACAGGTTCTAATGCATCAGAAGCTCCAAAGAAGGATCACACAGAGCTGGTAGGCCTCTGAGAAAGGGACACTGAATGGCTGGGTCTGACTGGTATCTCTAGAGGGTATGATGAATCTGGTTATGAGAGTGTGGAAACAGATGAGAACTGAAACCAACTGCCATGACTGGGTTGAAGGACTATGGCTGGAATGATGTCAACAGGAGCAGTGAGCACCAAGATCTAAGTCCCTTCTTCCTCTTTCAGCTTTCTGTTTTTCCTCTTACACCCCTACTTGAAGAACCTAACGGAAAGCTGCTGGCAAGGAAGGAATGTTGTTTGCAGAGTGCCTCCATCATAGAGCAGAGTACAGAATAGATTTGGAGACAGATGATAGACAATAACTTCATGACCAGCATGATAGCTAATGAAAGCAGTAGTCGATGAATCTGATTCGTATTAAACATTGCGAGAAATAAAAAAAACTCCTTGTTGCAGAATTTAGTTTGGGAATTCTTTCCTTCTCTTTTAAATATTAGCCTGACTGAGGGATAATCCATGAAATTACTTGTCTGTAAGCATCACTACAGAATATTCTCAAGTTGACATTCTCTTGCGTGTCCAAGACTTTTTCACTGTTCAGAATATAGGCAGACAATGGAGCACTACGCACAATAAAGAGGAATGAATTATTGATACAATGACTTGGATAGATGTCAAAGACATTATTCTGGGTGAAAGAAGCCAGTCTCAAAAGGTTACATACTGTATGATTCCATTCATATAACATTTTCAAAAAGAAAACCATAGTGACAGAGAACAGAGAGTGGCTGCCAGGGGTTAGAAGTGGGGGGGAGGCTGTGACTATAAAGGGATAGCATGTGGGAATTTGGGAGGGCAATAGAACAGTTTTGTATCCTGATTATGGCAGTGGTAACACAAGTCTATACACATGAATATACATATTCATAGAGTTGTACTCAGAAAAAAAGTAAAACAGGAAAGGTAGAATGTGCATTGAGTGTATGTGAGAAGGTCTTATCTTTCATATTTTTTGAAAGTTGGCTGTGGTGAGGTCAGGTACGACCCTGCTGAGCTTTTGCCACATCTGGCCTGAGTTACCAGTGCAAAGCTTGATGGGGAGTGGAAACAAATGGGCACAATCTGCCCACCTCTGGAATCTTCTGTTGACTCACACTGCCAGCTCCTCAAATTTGGGTGAGGGTATTTGTGCTGTTTGTCAGTTCAAAGACTCTTTTTCTTCCCTGCACTTCAAAGCCTGGCCTGCCTTTTTCCTCACTCATGTCTTTTATTTGGGGCTAGCACCCTTTGAGGGTTGATGGAGCTCAGGGACCCTTGGCAGTGGCTCCACTAATTGGCAAAGCTGGGCACAGGGAATGAATAAGATACTCATTGGCATCAACCTCACAGTGATCATGGTCCAGTGGGCCCTGTTTTGTGATTTTCTTGACAGTACAGAGCAATTGATGTGAAAAAGTGACTGAGCTGACCAGTTGGCATGAAGTATGCTCTCTCCTTGCCTCCCTCAAGCCCTCTTTTCCATTCACGTGGGGGTTACTTTCCACAAATGCCTCCAAATATAATTTTGTTATGCTCTGCATGTTAAAATGCTTTATTAATAGGACATGATTAAACAAAATGTTCCTGGAATTTAAAATACATAAAATTATTTTGCATTTCATTACTCTAAGAATTTTTGGTCCATTCCAGCTGAGATCCAAAGGAGAGAGAGATGCTTTTACAGTTACACACTCTTTCTGAAAGGCTCTCTTTGGGTGAAAACTGCACCATTGCCATTTTCGTTCAAGCTTTGTTTACTAGGGGGCAGATTGCACATGCAGAATGTCTACCAACAGAAGGGGATTCCAAAGTGAGCAAGCACATGCTCTTCCTTTTTATTTTTTTTATTTGTTCTTTTTAGATACACATGACAGTATAGTGTACTTTGAGATATTATAAATACATGGAATTAACATATTCTATTTGGGATCCCATTCTTGTGGTTGTACATGATGTGGAGTTTCACTGATGTTGTATTCATATATGAACATAAGAAAGTAATGTTGGATTCATTCTACTGTCTTTCCTATTCCCATCTCCCCTCCCTTCCCTTCATTCCCCTTTGTCTAATCCAATGAATTTCTATTCTCCCCTACCTTCTTGTTGTGTGTTAGCATCTGTATATCAGAGAGAACATTTGGCCTTTGGGTTTTGGGGATTGGCTTATTTCACTTAGCATGATAAGTCTCCAGTTCCACCCATTTACTGGCAAATGCCATAATTTCATTCTTCTTTATAACTGAGTAAAACTCCATTGTGTATATATATCACATTTTCTTTATGCATTCATCTGTTGCTCTTTCTTGTCTGGCTTCTTTTCCCCATATCCTTTTTTGAAACCGATGTTGCATGCATTGATCATATTCCCTTTTATTACTGTGTAGTAGTCCCCTTTATGAATCCAGTTTTCTGCAATCTACTTATCATTCTGCTAAAAGCAGATATTTGGCCTTTTTGTGTTATGGGGGTTTTGTTTGTTTGGATTTTACCAATAAAGCTTCTATAATATTTTTATGCACTTTTTGTGGACAAACTCATTTTTCTTACTTCTACATAAGAGGGAATTAAAGGGTAGATATATGTTTAAGGTTATTAAATACTGCCAATCAGTCTCCAAAGTGGCTATGCCATTTTATACTCCCCTTAGCAACTGATGAAAGTTCCACTGCTCTACATCTTTGCCAACACTAGGTTTTATTAGTCTTTTTCAGTATATCCCCTCTAGAATACTCTTATGTACTGTTGTAGTTTTCGTTTGAACTTTCTAATGGATAAGACCTAAAGGACTTAAAATCAGCATACTACAGTGATGCAGCCACATCAATGTTCATAGCTGCTCAATTCACAATAGCTAGATTGTAGAACCAACCTAGATGCCCTTCAATAGATGAATGGATAAAGAAATTGTGGTATATATACACAATGGAATATTACTCAGCCATAAAGAAGAATAAAATTGTGATATTTGCTGGTAAATGAATGGAGTTGGAGAATATCATGCTAAGCAAAATAAGCCAAGCCCAAAAAACCAAAGGTTGAATGTTTTCTCTAATAAGTGGATGATGATACATAACAGTGGGGGAGAGGGTGTAGCAGGGGGGGCAAGAGAAGAATGGAAGAACTTTGAATGGTGTAGAGGAAAATGGGCCAGGAGGGGGTGGGGGAAGGAAAGATAGTAGACAGAGACAGACAGTAGTACCCTAAGTGTATGTATGATCGCATGAATGGTGTAAATCTACATTGTGTACAACCACAGAAATGAAAAGATGTACCACATTTGTGTACAATGGATCAAAATGTAGTCTGTAAAAATAAAAATTAAAAAAAATAAAGCGGGGCATGGTGGAAAAAACCTGAACTATTGCTTCTAAGTGGGGGGAAAAAAAGAATGTTGAGCACCTTTGTGTATGCCTATTGGACTTGTATGTGTTTGTATAAATACATATACACATATACATACATATATAAATATGTGTATATATACATATATACATATATATGTATATACACACACCCTCTGCAAAGTGCCTCTTAGGAGAATTGAGAAATATGATTTAGAAAAGCAGAATTATCAGTGATAAGGGGATGTTTCTCAGGCCTTCTGATGTTTTAAATAAATATGAATGTATGAAATAGTTAAAAAACAACTGTGTTCCCAAAATCTCCCTTTCTAACCCATGACCATCTCCAGAATTCTGCTTTAGTGATTTCTTCTCTTAGGCTTCCATGAAGGGTTCTCTGCACCTTCATAGGGGTGCATCTGTGGGCTTCTGTCTAGCCTCACCTCGGACTGGGAGTGCATCGTGAAGGGTTTGGGTACTTGGGTGGGGGTGGCATGTCAGGTGAGAATGCTGCATTCAGGCCCTGACTGCCTGGGAGGGAGTGGTATCAAAGGACAAATCTGGAAAGGGAAGAAAGGCTTAGGATAGCAAAAGTATAGGATGTCCCCAACCATTTTCCTCTCATGGTTGTTCACCTTGGTGAATGTTGGAGTTGAAAAGAGGGAAGAAGGAAGCACAGGATGAATTTAAAATGCTACTAAATATATTTGGATCCTAAGAGCCAGTGCCAGCCAGTGGGAGACGGTGAGACACTCTCAAAGGAATAAAAGTGCTATGTCATCCTAGTAACAAGAGTGACATGTGAAGAAGGCATTGCCAGATTTCTTTAAGCCTTTGAGAAAGATCAAAGCAGTTCATATTGATGTATAACACATCTACACACACTCCTGTGCAGAAGAATCTGAGGCAGATGGGGGCTCCTCCATCTCACAGATGGGCCATAGTATGTGCATAAATGCAGGGTCTTGGTCTAAGGACAAATAAACCCTGTGGTAAAGTGACAATAAGAGCCCATATGGCTTCACTAGAAACCCAGTGTGGCTTTCAATGAACATATTCTCTCTAAGGTTTTACTCCTGTATCCAAATGTAGCGCAACACCTAGTCTCTAGTAAACATTTCTCATATTTAAGACAGCATGATAGTAATAAATCAGTTCTGAAAGTTGACTGCTATAAATGCCATGTGGTATCAGTTAGATCACAAACCAAAGCCAATTTTCAAAACATTTCCTGCTGGAATACCCACAACATTTTAACAGATGTCTTTTGGAAAGTTTCGAAGCAAAATAAGCCCCCATCAGCATATAAAATGAAACCCCAAAGAAAGTAAAATATAGAGTGGAGAGATTTTGTTTTCTTCTGGTTTTAAGAGAAAGATTAGGGGAAATTTTGAAATCTTTGGAGAAATTCTGGTTCATAGCCACAGCAGTGAAGGAATGAACTTTTCTCACACACATATCACAAGAAAGATTGGGTTTTGAAAATATTCTTTCAGAATCCATCAAAGAAATTTCTTTGACTACTTTTTGGAAAAATACAATCTTAGTTATAGATGGACACACTACCTTTATTTTTTTATTTTTATGTGGTCCTGAGGATCAAACCCAGTGCCTCACACATGCTAGGCAAGTGCTCTACCACTGAGCCACAACCCTGGCCACTTCTTTGACTACTTTTGAGAATAATGTTTGTCCTTTTTTATTCTGAACACTGGTCGTAAGTCTAGTGCTGACTTTTTTTGAAGCAATCTCAAGAGAAACTAGGAGAAGGATTTGAGGGCCTGTTGGGGCCAGCAGGGACAGAAATGGAGTGAAGGCATCAAGGAAGCATCTTTTGTCAGGGACTATCTGAATCTATAATGTGCAATTTGGAGTTCAGCCTCTCAAAATCAGTGTAGGAAGGCCAGAATGGGAGCCTAAAAAAGGAGGGAGAAAGTATTCCTTTTTTTGTTTTTCATCTTTCAACAACATTTTGTTGTGAAAAATCTCAATAGTGATGAAAGGTTGAAAGAATTGTATATCAAACCCACATATACCCATGAGGGAAAAATTCTTTTTATTTTGAATCTGACAGTTTGTTTCCACTAGGACTGATTTTGACGCTTATCAAAGAAATGCTCATGAATGAATGAATGAGTGGTCTCCTAATATTCTTCCCACACACTTCTTTTGGGGAAGCCAAAGTTGTTCACTGACACTCCTGAACAGAGTGATAATTCCAAAATCAAGAGTCCCTGTGGTCTGCTTCTATAATCTGTTGTTTTGGATCCTTCTTATTCATGCTGTCTTCTCTCTTTCCTGTGCTTTGTTAACTTGGACTTTGTACTAGAAATCGTACTGAAAAATTATATGTGGGTGGAAATAATTTGATGTTTTTTCTTTAGGAGGAATTTTTGTTTGCTTTATTCCAGGCACATGGGAGTACTAGCAGTACAATAAATATTATGGAATATCATTGAGATGGTGGAAATATAGTTATGAACAAGAAATAGTTTTTCTCTGAATGAGCAATAGGAACCACTTAAATAGAAACCATTAATAATAATTTAGTTCATACAAGTTTGATTAGCATCCAGCTTTTCCTAACCTTACCCATCAGCACCTGTTAGAGAATGGCATGCTGGGCCAAGCAGAGATGCCCTTAGGTACACTTATCACTCTCTTGCAGTCTTATTCCTCAGATAATTTAGAAAAAAAAAGTCTATGAACAAATTATTGTATTCATCATAGAAAAATCTAATCAGAAATTATCAAAGCAATTTTATTTCCTTTCACCAAACACCCAGGAAAGAGGACACTTTAAAACACTATGCTAAGGCTAATTCATGGCAGAAATAAAACCATAACACATTTCATTATTTTGAAAGGAAATCTGAAAACCATCTGAACAGGGACTCAAATGTTTGTATCTAGATGGAGGAACTGAAGAACACAGTCCTTCTACACCTAAGCTCAAAGTACTCAGTCTCAGCCCTCACAAGCTAGAGGTTGGAGCTGTTATCAAAATACTAGAAGGGCAGATTAGCTGGTGAGGAATCTGCTATGAAATGGAACCCAAGGAGACCATAACTCGATCATAGTGACCAAAAGGTCTGCACTAAGTCTCTGGGCTTAGTCATGACCATCTCATTCATTTCCAGGTATTATTTCATGCTAGTTTAATTCTGTGGGTGGGTTTCTTAAATGAATAAAAAATAAAACCCACTGCTCATACCTCACTCCTGGAAAAATGCTCAATAGGAGAGCTGACTTAGGAGATTTATAATGAACTACCAAATTTCATATATCAATATGAATATCATTCATGTTTTCTGACCAGTAGTAGTTTCCTGCTGTGTAAGTTTTTGAAAATCCTTTCATGAGACACCAAAGCCTTTGGTTTCTTTGAAGCAGATTCCTTTTCCATGTAAGCTTTACTCTTAGGTTCCCTATTGCTATGAGTTTTCTCTCTAGTTTACATACCCCAGTGTCTTACTTGAGACCTCTACATAATTACCTGTGAGTGATATTTAGGAGAAAACTAGGTTAGTGCCTGAATTCAGGTCAAATCTAGCACATCTGTTGAAAAGGTCACTTTGAGTGAGGAGTCATAGAGCCTACAGAATCATTAGTTCCTAAATAAGATGTATGCCAAAGTTAACTAGGCCTGAGGAGATGGCATTTGCCCTGCTTAAAAAAATAAATGAGTAACCCTGTCAGTTAAAACTTAGAAACTTAAGATAGAATTAGACCTTGAGTGCCCCCTACCACAAATGCATGCTTGATATAGATTTAAGAATAACTTGGCTCAGTAGCCATCCCTACTGAGCCTTTGATGGAACCAAAGGGTTTTTGAGGTTTCCTGTCTTCGTTTTCACCTATCCTTTACATGATTTGGTATCGGCTTCCTTCTGAGACCTTGAGATGTCTCTTACTTTATTTGAGTTTCTCATCACTGTTAAAACCCACAGATATGGTATCATCCAAGAGCACAAATATTTTGGTGAGCTCTTAAAATGGGGGAGGCACTTTGCTAGCATCATAGAAGACTGAAAGGGAAAATTCAATATGGCTCCTCTAGGAATTCACAATCTACTAGATGAAAAAGGCACACTCAAGGATAATTCATGTTACATTAAAGGCATGCTACAGGGTAAGTACCATAAAAGATGCCTAAGCAAATCCAAAGCTGGTATGGTTTAGTGTTTAAGAGTTTCAATGCCCTTCTGAGTAGATCCTGAAAGGGAGTGCCAGTTACCAGATGATTCTCCAAATAAGACTGGGACATAGTTTTTAGGACTCAGTACAAAATGAAAATGTAGGGTCTCTTACTTACAAAATAAGAATTTCCAGACAGTGACAGCATGACATTAAACCAAGTATGGGGGCCTTCTGACTCTGGGGCCCTGTGTGACTGCATAGGATGCATGTTCATGAAAACTGGCTGGTCTAAATATAGTCTGTAAGGGAGAAGCAAATTTGAGCAGTCTAGAGGAAATTATATGCAGGAAATTTTCTTCCAAGTAGTTCACAGAAAAGTAGAATTATTCTAAGGAAAAAAAATAATTTGGTCTTTCCCAAATTAGCAAATGGGGTTGAGATCAAAAAGATGGGAAAGTTATGATCTGCAAAAGCACTTTCACAGCTGTGAAGTAATAATAAAGGGTAATAATAGTTGTAGTAGTAGCTTACACTAACATATAGAGTTTATTAAGGATCAGGATTCTTCTAAGTATATTATATATATTTACTAATTTAATCCTCAAAATAGCCCTGAAGGGTAAATGCTGTTATTTTCCTTAGTACAGATGAGGGAACTGATCTTAGAGAAGCTGAATAACTGCACCCAGTCACACAGAAAATGAGCCAGGTAGCCAGAATTCGAACTCAGAAAATCTGACTCCAGAGTCTGTGTTCTTAGCTGCTATTTAGCTACCTTGGAAGGAAGGAAGGATGGAAGGAAGGACAGGTGGATGGAAGGGGGATGCCCTAATATATTCTTCATTCATATCATAGATTTGGCCTAACCACGATATACTGTGTGTACATGTTTAATTTTTTCTTTTCTTTTTTTGCATTATTTCATGTTCATAGTTTAACAGCACCCGTTCGCCCTCCCCCACTGAGTGTTGCCACATGGCCCCATGGAGTAGAAAGGTATTGGTTCTGAGCACATTCCTTCACAGCCCTCTCCTGCTCTCTTCAGAAGCTCTTTCTTTCTTCTCTCCTTTAACTTTACTGCAAACTCTCTTCTTTCTAACTAACAGTTGTTCTCTTAAATCAATTTAAAGAGTGGTATTTTCCTAACTTGAATTAAACAAAACATAATGGAGACAGCCATAACATTGGAGTTTTCCCGCATTCACTGCCCCCCTCCAAGTCGCAATTTGTGGCTCTGTTCAATATGGGCAACGCCTACTGGCTGCTGCTTCACTTCCAAGGGAAGAAATTCCAACTTGCCCTATATTTATCAGAACTGTAAAGTTTCAGCCTTTCAAATCAAAAACAGAACAGGACAAAAGGATTCTCTGGCAGTCAATTGTCCCTGTCACCATTAAATAAAAGTGCTTTTGGCTGCTGGTCAGAGCCAGTAGTCAGGTCACTATCCTTTAGTCCTTTCCCGGTCCATTGTTATTCAAGGAAGGAATCGCCTACCAAATGAGGCCTCTGGTGGTGGGGGTGTCTCTCGAGCTCCGCTCTTCCATGCTTCAGCTCTAACTCCCCCCACCCTTTTTGCATGCACCAAACTTTTTTTTTCTTTTTTGGAAGTTACCTAGGAAACAAAGTCTTTTGTGCTCCAACTTTATTTGAGCTATTTGAGCTATTTGCTTTGCTGGGAATCTGCACAAAAGCTGAAGAGAGAAAGAAGGTTGCAATATTTTATTAAAACATTCATGGCGAACACATTTTTCCCAAGGGGGGAAATTATATCCTGTTGGGTGTGTTGGGGGGCTTTGCAGAAACCTCGGATAAGGTAAGTAAATAGTGGGGGTTAGTTTAAATAAGTGATTCTAGAATCCAATCTTTAAAGACGTGAGAAGAGTTCATTTGACAATATATGAAATCTTCTGAGTCAGTAGGGCAAGATGTTTCCAAATGTGAGGACAATTTTTTTAAATGATCCTGATTTTAGAATAGAAAATTATTATATACTAGAACAGAATATTAGAATTTAGAACAGAGTGTTGTTAAAACCTTGCTGGACTAAGAGGAAAAAGTATTTCTTTCATACAAATATCCACCTCCCTCCAAATTGCATAAAGATATAAAACTAGGTTCAGCAGTGAAAACTGGGTCCTTTAATAATCTGGTTTAGAAATCCAACCCTGAAATCAAAACTGAGATGGAGCCTTTTTAATAACATGGGCCAGGCGCCCAACTCTGAAGACAGAAGTTAGGTAATATTAATATTTATCAAAGGTTGGAATGGAGATTTTCAAATGTCATGTAGAAATCAAAACTTCTAACTATATGGCTGGAAGACAACTTTTGCACAGCAAAGCTGAAAGAAAATAAACTAGGACTGTTTTACTCTTCCGAATTTGAAAAAGAAACCCACATTGAACCTTTGCCCCCAGTAATAGCAATTGTATTTTCCATTAGAGTTGGGGAAGGTGGGGTCTCTTCATCTTTGCTTTTCCATGTGCATACAGAGTTTTTAAAATATTATTCACAAAAGCTGTCCTCCTGCAATGAAATCAACTTCTTATATTTTAATGGCCTCTCAGATTAGATTGGCTTGTCCTTCAGGTGATGTGCTCTGGAATGTCTCCTGAATCCAGGTTTTCTGGCACATTTTCTGAGCCTTTGGCACATCTTCCTTTGATCCTAGTCATCTAGAGGTCTCAAGATTTTTGATAGGAATTTGTGGCAAGACAAAGAGCCAGAAAGTAGCTTTTTTTTTCGTGGATTAGAGACAGTTTCCTTCAGTTTGAAATTTGGGGCTTTCTGACTACCTTGTCTCTCTTCTTAATTCCATTTAACTGAAGAGAATGTTCATTTGGCCCATGTTTTCCTTTTGTGTCACTTCAGTACTGAAATAGTCCTTTCAAGTAGTTGTGCTTACTAACTATTTCTGGGAATTCTTCCTTTGTCCTAAAAGTATATTTCTGACCTTGCTTTTTTTCTTTTTTATTATCTAAACTATGAAATTCCTTATGTGTTTGCTTATGCATAAGCTGTGATGGCTGAATCTGAATGTACTTCGTTTGCAGTCCCATCCCCCAGAGGACGAAGATACAGATGTCATGTTAGGGCAGAGGCCGAAAAACCCAATTCACAATATCCCCTCTACACTGGACAAGCAGACCAACTGGAGCAAAGCGCTACCTCTCCCAACGCCAGAGGAGAAGATGAAACAAGATGCCCAAGTGATTTCTTCTTGCATTATTCCCATCAATGTCACTGGTATCGTTCTGGTTTTTTTTCCCCTTTAGGGCAGTTGGGTCAGAATATTCTGTGTATTAAATCTGTGCTGTAGAGCTAGGCATTAAGAATATAATTTTGTAAATAAGTAACACCTTATTTTCTTCAAAATGCAACCCATGAGATGCTCAATAGGCTTTTGTCAGGTTTGGAACATCCATTTGCATATGTTCTGCTGGGTTACTTGTTATGTAAATGATGGACAGTTTCTTTTTGAAAAAAAAAATCACCAAATAGCTCTTTGGCCCCAGCCCACTGAAATAATGGAGAAAGCAGCAGTGATTAATCATATGATAATGATGTGTGGCACCCGAAAGAAAACAGCATACCCCAGTTTCTAAAACAGCAAGTAAGATCCTATTGACCAACTAGAAAAATCTGTTTTCATGCTTCCTTTGATGATGGTAGAATTAAAAAAAAAAAAAGACCATTTAGATTCCTGTATTGATTTTAGGGATTTTTTTTTACCTAAATATATGGATGCATAAATGAACACTAAATCCTGTTTTACAACCAGCAAGCCTGTCTTCCTTTCACTTTCTGCTTTCTTCCTCTCCTGTGTATGAGAGTTTGAATATTAGTCTAGGTAGAATGAAAGCCTAGCTGGAATTTTCTTCAAAGTTTTTTGGCAACAATTGTGAATTCCAGAACTGGATCTCATAATCTTAAATTGTAAGTCAAATAATGATATAAATATTCTAACTTTCAAAGATAGAAATTAAATGATCTATCCACTGGGCTTTCTTTAAACATCTCTAGTAGTGACGTTTTAACTTATTTGTTTATTGAAATTATCAAAACAATCATATTGTGACTGATTTTCATTTTGGTGCCATGTGACAAAAGATTGAACGTCCCTTGAGATGCATTTTGGACACAGGTATTATTAACCCCGCTCAATTTCTCTCAGAGCGGGAAGCAAACAGACCAGGTATCTAGGACAGATATTATTTTCCTCCAGAAAAAAACAAAGGAGTTCTAGTTGATTGGCCAGTTGTGAGCTGGGAGTTAATTTTCCTGATGACCTATTCAACTTGTAGGAAAAATTATTCTAAAGATGTGCACTTATCTGTTCTCTGTAATCTAAATGAGATGTATTAGGGCTTTGGCACCCTCTTAAACTAATTTTCAGTTCTGGGAACATCTGATGATTAGCAGCACCTGCTCCTTTCCTGGCACTGTAAGTAAAATTTTGTTTTCAAATTTAGTCCTATGATTATGGGCCATCGTCTTGTGATTAAGAAAAAGGGAAGATTTCTCCTCCTGCTTTATTTTAGGAACTGCCAGACTAAAGCCTAGATTAGATATTGATTTCAAGTGCTTTAATGAGGATGTCGTTATTGCTGTCCACATAACATACAATGTCTGTGCCTCTATACCACAGATTCTATAATTAAGAGCAAAATGAAGCATTTTAATTTTTAGTTGGAACTAAGAAAGGAAAATTTCATTAGTATAAATTATCTGATAGTATTGCAATTATTCATCATGTGATACAGATTTTTCAAAGTGAATTCTAAAAACTGTTGGCCCTGTGATATAAGCAGAACTCAACTGCTTCATTATACAACTAAACCAAGATTTAATATACCATCCTAATGCTTAACAATCAGGATAAAGGATGAGATGACCAGATTCCAAAGCATGACATTTTGGCCGTTTGAGGTGAAGCTCACTCTGAAAAATTCAACATGCCATGCCTGTTCTAGGAAGAGTTTGAGTTCCTCACCTCCCACCTTATCATTCTAGTTTTGATAGGACTGCATGTAGTGTGATAATATGATTAAAGAGAGAGAAACTAATGAGAATCATGATTGGTCCTCTGTACTTATAAAGACAAACAAAGGGCATAAAGTCAGAACGGAAGGTGGGTCTATTCAAGTGCAGAACTGGGGACTGCCCTATATGTTTATTTCATATTCATAGGACAGCATTCAGTTTAGTCAGTAGAAGAAAATAGAGCTACATTATGATTTTAAAAAACTAATCCATAAGCTGCTCTGTGTGTGTGTGCTTGTGTGTGTGTGTGTGTGTACACGCAGTGCTCCTGCACAACTAGAGGGGAAGGTTTGGGCACGGGAGGTGGGGAGGGAAGAGACTCACAAAGACGCTTTTAATGAAGAAATGGGTCAGGATATGTTAGCTGAACTAATTCAGGTTAACATCTTGGCTGCGAATCTACTATGCAAAGGTATCAGTTTCAGAGAGCCCCGAAATAGACGAGTAAATAATAGTAACCAAAGGTTATAAATCCTTAAGAAGCCATTTCTGTGTGAGAGTGATTTTTTTGATGTCTTTTTCTCTTTTCTTTCTTTTGATTTCTCTCTCTCCTTTGCTTGTTACTTTTGGCAGTGCAAGCTGTTGTGGAGAGCAGCATTTAGAAGTAAAGCTTAATGTACTGCAGCATAATTTAAATAAGAGCTGAATAAGGGCTCCCTTATATTTGTTCACAGGCTTAATCCAAACTCTTCCCTCACTTCCAATCAATAAATATCACTGTGTTCCAAGCAAATGATAATTTGTTTGCCATTTCTAAAGGCTAATGAGACCTATTTTGTGGGTTGCAGGAGTTGGTTTTGACAGAGAGGCTAGTATACGCTGCTCTCTTGTTCATTCACAATCTGTACTACAGCGGAGACGAAAATTGAGGAGGAGGAAAACCATCTCGGGTATCCCCAGAAGAGTTCAACAAGAAATAGGTGTGGTATAAAAAATGCTAATGGTTTCTGTCTAGTGCAGATTATGAGGAGATGAATTGGAAACCAGCCTTCAATGGGCTTCCTTAAAAATACTAAATGTTCTAACAGGTAGAGGTTTGGAAATGCTGTTTATTTGTTTTGTATTCAGCAAGCCAGGTGGTATTACTTTTTAACTCTCTGTTCTTGATTGTAAAGGTTTAACCTTATGGATGTGGGTATATGCACTCAAGTTTTATGACTGAAATGCAATATCTTGCTAATTTTTAAGTTTTAAGGAAGAAAAAATTTAAAAATTTTTAATTTTTAAGGTAGAAATTGTGAATAAAAAGTAACATGATTCAATTTAAGATATTTTTGGAAAATTGTAACTTCATGAAAAGAGAGATATACTTTTACATCATTAATCATTTTAAAAAGTAACAAACATACTCAAATATTGAATACTGAAAACATGCTATCCTTGGTGACACTTTTCTGTTCAATGTGTTTGAAATATCTCTACCTAGGTTTTCAAAATCATTATTATGGTAGCATCTCTTATAAATAAGATTTTTATTTCTTCTAACAAAGTCTATAATTTTTACTTTATTCTGTTTATATCACAAAATACAAATGAAAAGTAGTATCCAAGAAGATAAAATGTACTTTAGGTTAAAAAATATAGTTACTTTTTGGTGCAAATCAAGGTGGTAGTGAAGAGAGATCATTCATAAGATATAAAAGTATAGCTTCTCTTAGTATACACACATATATAAATGTGTATGTACTTATTTATATAGAGATTGAGAGAGAAAGGAAGACAGAAACAGAGAGAGAAAGCATTTTAACTTTCTCCTAATTTGATTTCTCCTAATATTGATTTTTTTATTGATTTTATTTTTTATTGACTTTTTTCTGCAAGAGAAACTTAAATGGCAGCACACAGATCTGTGGATATCTCTCAATTAGTCTGTTGATGTATTAAATATCTCACTGTGCTTTCCATGTGCCCTAGATTCTGATGAATCACCAGTGGCCAGGGAAAGGAATGTGATTGTGCACACAAATCCAGACCCCTCCAACACTGTCAACAGGAGGTCCGGAACCAGGGACTCTGAGTGCCAAACTGAGGATATTCTAATTGCTGCCCCATCCAGAAGGAGAATCAGAGCTCAAAGGGGTCAAAGCATTGCAGCTTCCCTTTCTCATTCTGCAGGCAACATTTCTGCACTGGCAGACAAAGGTGACACCATGTTTACTCCTACAGTGAGCAGTCGTACAAGATCTCGGAGCCTTCCTCGGGAGGGTAATAGAAGTGGAGATGCTGAACCTAAAGTTGGTGCTAAACCCTCAACATATGAAGAGGAAGAGCCTTTCGTGGGTGACCATGAAAGAACCCCTAATGACTGCAGCGAAGCTCCGGGCAGCCCAAGTACACAGGAACACCAGCCTGCGTTGGGCCTGACCTGTTCTCAGCATCTTCACAGTCCCCAGCACAAGTTAAGCGAGAGAGGGAGGTCACGTCTGTCCCGAATGGCTGCTGACTCCGGCAGCTGTGACATCTCCTCCAACTCAGACACCTTTGGGAGCCCTATCCACTGCATCTCCACGGCTGGCGTCCTCCTCAGCAGCCACATGGACCAGAAAGATGACCACCAGTCATCCAGTGGGAACTGGAGTGGGAGCAGCTCCACGTGCCCCTCACAGACCTCAGAAACAATCCCTCCTGCAGCTTCTCCTCCCCTCACTGGCTCTTCGCACTGTGACTCAGAATTGTCATTAAACACAGCCCCTCATGCTAATGAGGACACCAGTGTCTTTGTGACAGAGCAGTTCAGTGACCATTTGGATAAAGTGAGAAGCCACCGGGCAAACTCCTTTACCTCCACTGTTGCAGATCTGCTGGATGACCCCAGCAACAGCAACACAAGTGACAGCGAGTGGAATTACCTACACCACCATCACGATGCCTCCTGCCGCCAAGATTTTAGTCCTGAGCGTCCCAAGGCAGATAGCCTGGGCTGCCCAAGCTTCACAAGCATGGCCACTTATGACAGCTTTCTGGAAAAGTCTCCATCAGACAAAGCAGATACTAGCTCTCACTTTTCAGTAGACACAGAAGGATACTATACCTCCATGCACTTTGACTGTGGTCTCAAAGATAATAAGAGCTATGTCTGTCACTATGCAGCCATGGGTCCAGAAAACAGCCAGGGTGGTGGTCCTGGTCTTCCAGACTGTGCCTGGCAGGACTACTTAGACCACAGGAGGCAGGGGAGACCAAGTATCTCTTTCAGGAAACCAAAGGCAAAGCCTACCCCACCTAAACGTAGCTCATCATTGAGGAAGGCCGATGGAAATACAGATGTTCCTGAGAAGAAAGAACCAAAGATAAGCAGTGGTCAGCATACACCTCACAGTTCCAGGGAAATGAAGTTGCCTCTTGATTTCTCCAACACGCCTTCTCGAATGGAAAATGTCAATCTTCCCACTAAGCAGGAACCTTCTTGGGGGAACCAGAGCGAACATGGAATGAAGGAACCTCAGTTAGACACCTCAGATATTCCACCATTCAAAGATGAAGGTGCTGAATCAACTCACTATGCAGACCTCTGGCTTCTAAATGACTTGAAAACAAATGATCCTTATAGATCTTTATCTAATTCAAGCACTGCTACGGGTACCACAGTTATCGAGTGCATCAAATCTCCAGAGAGCTCTGAATCCCAAACATCGCAATCAGAATCAAGAGCCACCACCCCATCTCTTCCTTCTGTTGACAATGAATTTAAACTGGCTTCACCAGAAAAGCTGGCCGGCTTGGCTTCTCCATCAAGTGGCTACTCAAGCCAGTCTGAAACACCAACGTCCTCTTTCCCTACAGCTTTCTTTTCAGGTCCATTGTCTCCTGGAGGTAGCAAAAGAAAACCTAAAGTCCCAGAAAGGAAATCCTCACTTCAGCAACCCTCTTTAAAAGATGGAACACTATCACTGAGTAAAGACCTTGAACTTCCAATTATACCTCCTACTCATCTTGACCTAAGTGCTCTTCATAATGTCTTGAATAAACCATTCCACCACCGTCATCCATTGCATGTTTTTACTCATAATAAGCAAAACACAGTAGGAGAAACGCTGAGGTCAAATCCTCCACCATCCCTTGCAATTACACCAACAGTCCTGAAATCTGTTAACCTTAGGTCCATCGGTAAGTCTGAAGAAGTTAAGCAAAAAGAAGGCAACAATACAGATCTCCCCTACCTAGAGGAAAGTGCTCTCACAATGGCTGCCTTATCTCCTGGTAAGATCAGGCCACATACAGCGAAGAAATCAGTATCACGGCAGTACTCCACTGAAGATACCATACTGTCCTTTTTAGACTCTTCTGCAGTTGAGATGGGACCAGATAAACTACATTTGGACAAGAACCCTCCTTTTGATGTGAAGAATCACTGCAATCCAGAAACTGTGACTTCAGCTGGTAGGAGTCTTCTAGATTCAAATGTTGTGAAAGACCAAATACAGATGGAGAGTGAGCCTATTCCAGAAAACACACCAAGTAAAAACTGTGGGGTTTCCACAGAAGGATTTCAAAGGGTGTCTGCTGCCTGCCCAAATGGTTTGGACAGCAAAATAATACAGTATGGAGCTGGTCCAGATGGAGTGCTAGAACAGGTTCAGAAGCCATCCTCTGAGGATCAGGAGGAAGATGTACAACCTGAATCTGTGGGTGTAATCACATCTCAGTCCAACTCACCAACTAGAACAATGGACCTAAGCAACCAACTTAAACATCAACTTGTTATGAGCCACCACCATGACAAAGTGCCTGGGAATATCCGCTATGAATCAGAGATATCAACTGTAAATTCATTTCCTGAAAAATGTTTCGAGCAGGAAAATATTGCTTCAGGTATTTCACCCAAAAGTGCCTCTGATAACAGCAGAGCAGAGGAGATCCAAGGAACTGTGGATGAGGCTTCATTGAAAGGTCAGTCATGGTTACCCACATTATGGTAGATATGTGTCTTAGGGCATTTCCTGTAGCATTTCTTTCTTCTCCATAATACAGTACAGCCCTGGGTGTTGGTTTCCCTTCACTATTTCTTTTCACTTATTAAGACAACAGAGCTTTTGTTATTGAGGGACTAAGCTTTGAAGATATATTTCTCATTTGAAAAATGGTGGTAACTCCTGTTTGATTCCCCAAGTCATTAGCACAGTAGTGTGCTGAGTAACTTCCTCTTAAAGATAATTCTCTTCTTATTTTAAGAATCATCACCGAGTGATGACTCCATCATTTCACCACTTAGTGAAGACTCTCAAGCTGAAGCCGAGGGTGTGTTTGTGTCTCCAAACAAACCTCGAACAACTGAGGATTTATTTGCCGTCATTCACAGGTGAGGAAGCAATGTTACCAAATCCCCAGAAACAAAGGGTACACAAAAGGTTTTGCTTCTTAAAATGCTTCTCATCAAATGCCAATATAGGAATGCCCTTTGTACTTATAATACATTCAACAAAAACAAAAGCCAGCAAGGAAGAATTATTTTTCCGAATCCAATTGGTAGACTTATACAGAAGTTTGGAAATGTGAATTTTCATTTTTATTTTTATTTATTTATTTATTTATTTATTTATTTATTTATTTATTTTGCGGTGCTGGGGATCAAACCCAGGGCCTTGTGCTTGCAAGGCAGGCACTCTACCAATTGAGCTATATCCCCAGCCCATGAATTTTTATATATAGTTAGGTAGACCTCAATTGAGAGACTGTCATAACAATTGATGAGAGGAAGATGTTGGTTTTTTCCCCCAGGCAATAAGTTTGTGAAAACAATTTGTAGTTAAGTAACTTATAATGAAAGTTCAAACTCAGATGTAATCATTGTGTGTGTGTGTGTGTGAGCGTGCACATGTATGTGTGGTGTTAGTCAGCTTTGCATTACTGTGATCAAAATACCCAACAAGAACAACTTAGAGGAAAAGTTTATTTGGAGTTCACAGTTTCAGAAGTCTCAATCCATAGATGGCTGACTCCATTGTTTTGGGCCCCCAGTGAGGCAGAACATCATGGTAGAAGGGCATGGTAGAGGAGAACTGCTCCATTGATGGCAACCAGGAAAGAGGGATGCAGGGAAGAACAACTCTTCTAGGGTATACCCCCAGTGACACACCTTCTCCAGCCTCACCTGTCCATAGTCACTACCCAGTCAGTCCATTCAAACTATCCAATCACTTTACCTCTGGACATTCCTGCATTAACACAGGAGCTTTTGGGGATACCTCATATTCAAACCATAACTGTGTGTGTGTGTGTGTCTGTCTGTCTGTCTGTGTGTATATTTTCTGTGATGCTGGGGATGGAACCCAAGGCCTCACATATGCTAGGTGAGTGCTCTACCACAGAGCTACACCCCCACCCCGCTAACTTTTAAGTAATTTCCTGAACCTCAAGAAACATGTTCAAAGCTCTAATTACACACAGCAGAGCTCAATATGTTGATTCACCAAAACAATCAGGGGCCCAAGTTTGAGATAGTATATATGCCTGCCCATTTCATAGCTTGGAACACCAATAATTGCTCCCTTGTTTCACTCTTCTTAAAACTTAAATTTCTTCAGTAGTACTGGCCTCCATCTCCAAAATTAATGTCTATATCCCATGAATAGGGGATGTTCTCTGAGTAGGTTTCCCAGGATAAGATTGTGCCCCTGCTCCTCATGCACACTTTCTCATTTGGGCCCCCGTGCCCTTGTGGTCAGTGGCCCATATTTGTAAGAATTACAAATTCATTACAGCTTGTGAACAAAGAATACAGCAGGAACTGGCTTTTTGAAAACACACTCATATCCAACTGAGCTAGCCAATTGCGATGTGCCCACTTTCACAAACATGACTTCCTTTTTACAGCAGGCCTTGGGGACCTGGGTGGAACTCCTAAGGGACAGAACTTGGGGATTATTTTTCCTACCACCTCATAAACTTAACGTGTTTTGTTTGTTTGTTTTTGCAAGCAGCTTACAATCTTTTTTATTCCCCTGGGATTCTATGTTTTAAAGAAACTTCTTTTGATGCAGTTCTGTCTTGAATGAGCACTGCTTTTCAACAACAAAAAAAAAGTTTTGATACCAGGGATTGAACTCAGGGGCACCCAACCACTGAGCCACATCCCCAGCCCTATTTGGTATTTTTATTTAGAGACAGGGTCTAACTGAGTTGCTTAGCACCTCGCCATTGCTGAGGCTGGCTTTGAACTCACGATCCTCCTGCCTCAGCTTCCCCAGCTGCTGGGATTATAGGTGTGTGCCACCGTGCCTGGTTTGTTTTATTTTGTTTTTCTTTTTATTTTTTAATTTTAGGTTCCAATCATAAGCCCTTCCTCATGAACCTTAGCAGTCACACTTCATTTGGAAGGTGAAGAAGCAATTTATTTTTCTTCACCCTCCATATACTTTATCTTCAATCGCAGGAGAAATTACTAATCTGCTACATAAGTTAAAGAGCCAAGTACCTATCCCTAAAGAACCACATGCTGTGTCTCAATGGTAGACAGGATGAAAGTAGTGGAATCAGAAAGACCTAGATTTGCATCACAATTGTGCCACTTTCCATGCAGTCTTGAGTAAGTTAAAACCTAGGAACCTATTCCATTAGTGTAAATGGTGATACCTACAGGTCACATATTTGATTTTGATGTTAAGGTGATATTTTTGTGTC
The DNA here is from genome assembly GCA_020662805.1 of Glaucomys volans. NCBI lineage: Eukaryota > Metazoa > Chordata > Mammalia > Rodentia > Sciuridae > Glaucomys > Glaucomys volans. Next base: position 25,600 of record JAJEJO010049543.1, read on the forward strand.
TAGAATATGGTAGGTCAAAAGCAAAAGTTAATTTGAAAACTACCTTATTGGAGTGCCAGATACTGTATGCAACCTATCAACCACAGAGGTTTCAATGAACCAAAATCAGGCTGGTCTCCAATTAGAAAGCTCACATTTTCTTTACAGATTTTTAAGTTGGCGAGAGAGCAGACTGCCAGTAATTTTCAATGAACTTAGTTATGTGAAAGAGTCATTGAATTTATACCTGCTTACATATCAAAAGAAAATCAATTTACAATGATGGGTGTTGAGGTTCAGTAGACTTGTTAAGTTTGTAATCTTAGATTTGCATTTTTTTTTCTAGTTGTCGATGGATCTTTATTTAATTAATTTATTTACATGTGGTGCTGAGAATCAAACCCAGTGCCTCACGCTTGTTAGGCAAGTGCTCTACCACTGAGCCACAATCCCAGCCCAGATTTGCATTTGTATAGGGTTTACTTATGTATTTACACCCCAGAGACAAAAGCTATTTTGATTTCTTGAGAACTTGCAGTATAAAAAGCTTTAGGAGCTCCAGGGATGGTCTAGATGTTCAATTCCTCACAGAGTTTGGCTTACCACTTAATTTGCTGTTGATGTTCCTGGGCAGTGATGGGAAATGATATTTGCATCCAAAGATGGACTGATCTACTTAAAAAGCCATTTAATTTTTTTATGTGAAGAGTAAAAAGTTATCTAATGCATCCACAAACATCCATCACCCAGGCCCATTAACTATCAAACTAGGGCCAGTCGTGTCCCATCCACACCTCTAACCATTTGCTCTGACACCAGAGCATTTCATCTACATTGCAGAGACAGATTCAATAAGAAAAAGCCACAGTCCCTTCACCACATTGTAATAAAAAGTCACATAGCAGTATTTTCTTAAACCCTTGCAAAACATCCCAAAGTCCTCTACATTGATTGTTATCTAAAAAGGGGGTCTCCAGAACCTAATTGATGCCCACGGGTCATGGGAGAGTGTCCCTCAGACTGTGAGTGTCACATGGCAAGGAATATATCTTACTCTTCATCTCTGTAGCCCTAATACTTAGTATCCTATCATATAGGATACACTCAAAATACTCTTCAAATAGATGTGTGAACGGGACTGAACGCTTTGCTTCATAAAAATGTATGTGGACTGAATTTTTTTGCTCCATTTTTCCTTTTCTTAAAAGATCCAAGAGGAAAGTACTTGGAAGAAAAGATTCTGGGGATATGTCTGTTCGAAGCAAATCGAGAGCTCCCCTTGGCAGCAGTAGCAGCGGGGCCAGTTCTGTCACTTCACCCAGCAGCAACGTGACAACTGCCAACAGCCAGAGGTCTCCTGGTCTCATCTACCGAAATGCCAAAAAGTCCAACACATCCAACGAAGAGTTTAAGCTGCTGCTCCTCAAGAAAGGCAGTCGCTCCGATTCCAGTTACCGCATGTCTGCCACGGAGATCCTGAAGAGTCCCATCCTGCCCAAACCTCCTGGGGAGCTCACAGTGGAGTCCCCCCAAAGCACCGATGATGCCCATCAGGGATCCCCTGGGGCCGAGGCATTGTCGCCACTCTCCCCGTGCTCCCCGCGAGTCAATGCAGAAGGATTTTCCTCTAAGAACTTTACCACCTCGGCATCGGCCAGGGTTGGACGTTCTCGGGCGCCCCCTGTGGCCAGCAGCAGCCGCTACAGTGTCCGTTGCCGGCTGTACAACACGCCCATGCAGGCCATCTCCGAGGGAGAGACCGAGAACTCCGATGGGAGCCCCCACGATGACCGCTCCTCCCAGAGCTCCACATAGGCTGCCTATGTCAGGCTGCCTCCAAACGCCCAAACCCTTAGTTCCGAGGGGAGGTGGGGATGCCACAAAGGACTCTGGACAATTAACAGGGCTGGGGAGCATCACTGCTTAGCAAGGAATTTCTAAATACATGCTGGGGAAACAGAAAGTGGTTTTAGTCATTTTTGATTCGTTTCCATGTTTTGAGTAGCTGCACTGTCTTCTCACGGTTTTTCTTTAGCTTAGTTTGATTTACCCAATCTCGTTCCCCATGATCACAGAGCATATAAAAATATCTAATTTTCATGAAACCTACACAAGGTTTTCCCAGAGCTGCCTATTCAAAAAAAATAAATAAATAAAGCCCTCACTGTCATGATTCTTTAAGAAGATGAAATTACTCTGGAGGTTTGGTATTTTTTTACATTAAAATGAACTAAAGCAAAATTTAGAAGAAAGAAGTACACATATGTAAATACCATATTTTTGATAAAAATGTGTAAATAGATTTATCAATGATGAGTGGACATGTGGTCAATTATCTACCGCACACCAACTGTTTGTAGAACACACAAAAATAAAGTGTAATAACTGTATTCTGTGAATACCATTTTCATATCAATACCATATTTAAATGTCCACCAATGATTTCTGAGTGATGAAAACCTCAAATATGAATTTAAAACTGGTGAAATAAAGGAAACCTTGAGGTCATAGCCTGAAATGTGATTAATCTAAGATAATGAATTCAGACCTAATCATTTTTGTGACAAATTACAGCATAAACAAGCTAATAGCAACCTATAGCTGTGATTTGCCATGTGGTAATTTGGACAGAATGAAAAGCATGCTTTTGACTTTTTTTTTTTTTTTAGTCAATGAGAGAAGTCATCATTCTCAACACAAAGCCCTGAAAAACAACATTTGACAGTGTCCTTTAGACTTTAATTTTTTCAATGGATTGCTTTAAAGAGAATGAGTAGGGAAACCAGTAGTTAATTTTAGGTAATGTTTTATATTAGGCTACTGGGGACATAAATGGTCATAGTCCAATGACTATAATCTTTAAAATCCTTCAACAGTTTAGCAATTAGCTCCAGGTTCTTAAACTAACAAAAATAAAATGTAAGCATGCCACAGAGCTATTGATTTAACAGTAAGTACCTGCAATGAGTTTTCAGTGAAGCTTTCTCTCTGTGCTGATGAGATTCATGCTACCTAAAAGTTAACAGAAATGACACTGTGAAAAATGTAGTTGGGAAATAGGTATGTGTATATGCATTATTTATATTCACTGTTAAACTGGGAATGGGGAACAGCTCTGGTTCACAACGTTACATACAACTGAGTTTTTGTCTGGTTTTATTATATCTGCTTGATGGCAAAAGGGGAGGGTGGCGGGTGGGAAAGGAACTGTCAGGGCAAGAGCTCTGATACAATGAAGGCAGGGAAACAAGCTGAATTACTTGAAATTACTTGAATTTTCTTGTCTTAAAACTGAAAAAAAAATGTAGTTACAAGTTGAAATCTGCAAGTGGTTTTTACACCTCTGATTTTCACATGAACTGATACTAATATTTGGAATCGTGTCAGAAATATAAGCAGCTATGTACTTAGAGTAGGTTTTGAATGGGAGAGGTAGAAAGTAGAGAGAACTGAGAAGGGATATGGCCTATAAAAGACTAGAATGTGATAGAATGATAGAATACACCAGGGTTACCAAGAAATTGATATGCAGCTGGCTTAAGCCCATGCAAGTGGTATTGGGGAAAGTAGAATGTGTGGAAGGGGGTTTGTGGTTTGGGATTCAATCAATGCAAAACGAAGGAGAAAGCCTGGTCTAAGAAGATACTGTCTTTCAATAGAAATGCGTTTTAAGATGTTACAGATTAAGAGTTAGAGAATCTGATTGCTGTTGGTGTTTTGTTTGTTTGGAAAGAAAAAATGTTTGAATTCTACTATTTGTTTGTACTACCAAATTGTGTTACTTAATTTCTTGTCATTCTTGTATGTAAAAATGGGTGCTGGGGGTGGAGGGGTAGAGGAGGAGATTGAGAGAGGGGTAGAGAGAGAGAGGGAGAGAGTGAGTGAGAGTGTGTGTGTATGTGTGTGTGCACGTGTGTACTGGGGATAGATAAGCTACCTGGTAAAGGGTTTGAACATTTACAAAGTGTTATACTTTTTATTAAAAGAAAAAATGTTTTGGGGTTTGAAAAAAACAGACCATCATTTCTCATTGGAACACATTAATTAAGACAACCAGCATGGTTTGACACCACCTGGGAACATGAACAAGTCTGTCTCATGCTTTGAAAAGTACACTTGGCAAAATTTTAAAAATAAAGTTTTTAGACAAATGTGATAAGAAACCATCATTTCCAGTCACAATGGTGATCTTTTGTAATTCTCATAAAAGCAGTTCGTTTGCAGTATGGCTTTTGCGTAGTTAGGGGTTTTTTAAGAGTGAAGAAAGAGGTATGCGGGCTTTAAAAGTGATTCTAAATATTGAATAGAAAACATGGATTGGCTTTAACAAAAATGTCACCTTTTTATTATTGACATTAATTTAAGTAATGGTACCATATATATTTTAAAATACATATTGACTTGAATTGTAAGGCAATAAGATACCTTCTATATGTAATGATCACAGAACTAACCCTTATAAATATAGTTTTACTTATTTTGTTTACTCTAAAAATCTATAGCAGAGTTTCTCTATTTTATATTTCATAGATTTAAGAAAAACCCAAATAAAGATGAATTTTAAATTCACTGTGGAAAAGAGTATTGCGTGAGTAAAAGAGCAAGAAATTCCTTAATAATCTGGAGTATTCTACATGGATTTGTTACACAACAAACAAAACCAACATTTAGGGCTGTCTTTAACATCACTGCCAGCTTGAAGCAGGTTACACACATTAGGTATTACGAAGAACATCAACCTCAACTTTTCTTCTGTTGTTTGCACTGATGCTGATTTTTGTTTTTTATGTTTATACAACAAGTCTATGTTGTGTAGGGGAAATTTTTTCTTTTTTTCTCCCCTTTTGATTCTGCTTTGATTTTGTTGTTGTTGTTGTTGTTTTGTTTTGTTTTTGGCTAAGTAGAGGACATGGACTAGTTGTATAGCAAACAAAACATGCTGTTTGCTCTTGCCAAAGGTCAGTGAGTGGGTACATTTGCTGCAGTGGTGGCACTTAAGAACTAGATCCTGACAAAGATTTAAAATTATGAAGAAGGTTACAGTGTAACTATTTTGGTACTAGAACCAGTTCATGCTGGCCGAAAAGACAATGGTTTATGGACTTGCATCCATTTTGTATTTTTGTAATATTTGTAAATATAAACTTTTTAAATTGTTGCAAAGATGGTTTCTTTTGTAAGATGTTTTCAACGTTTACATTCAATCCAAGCCTTTGTATATTTTAGAGCTGTGCAACACTTTAAGTCTTGTATTTATTTTTAGTAAAAACGGTGACAGTTTCATTGTGAACCCCTCTCAAAAAAAAATGTATCAGAAAAGTTTGATTACCTAGAAAGTGTGTATAGAAACTGCAAATAAACGTGACTGCAATTAAACAACTGGTTTCTCTTCCTGTCATAAAATTATATTCTTGGGGTTTCACAAACAAAAAGTAGATATAAAGGAGGGATTTATCATGGAGAAAGTTGGAGCAAAAAATACATCTATAATGGGCACTAAAGTAGTTTCATATTTGAGGGGGAAAATACATTTCCAACGTTCAAGCTATTTCTCTTGTAGTTCATTTCTGGGCCAGGAAAAGAGCTGTGACTTTATTTTGAAACAAGTGCCTGCTTTGCTTCTGATAAATGACTCAGTCGGTGCCTCCTTCCCAAGGTGAGCATCCTTGATGCACCTAAGACAATATGCCGCTAGGTAATGTGACATAGCCTTTATTACATAGCATAGTTCTATGCCAAGTACTGTTCTAAGTACTTTGCATATACTAACTTTTGTTCCCCATCTTGTGTCCATTTCACAGAGAGGGAAACTGAGCACAGGGCGGTTACTTGGCTTGCCCAAACCATTGAGCAACTAAGTGTTGACGCTGGGGTTCAAACTCAGCAAATATCACTTCAGGATGCGTGTTAGTTCTCCACTCCAATCAGTGTTTGTGGGAGGCTGAAATTGACTTTCCCCAAGTTCCTACAGAGTTAGCACCTTAGCAAAGGCCCCATCCCTCTACCCATGCAAACTGAAGCACTGATAGGTACCCTTGGAACTCAGTAAACGTGGACGTCACTGAGGAGAGGGAAGTGGTGGGATTACATGTAAACAATAGGCTTCGAAGGACCAAACAATGAAAGTGGGAAACCAATCATCTAACGACCGTCAACCTCGCAAACCTCCCCCTAGAATCGCTGTACCGCGGGAAAAGTTGCGCGTGCGCGTTGGACCTCCCGCGCAGCCGCAGAAACCTCTCCCCACAGTTCTTTCCCAATCGTAGTCGCCTCAGCTAAAGGAAATCTGGGATCCGGTACCCAGCTACCAGCGTTAGGAGGCTAGCGCCCCCTTCTCTCCGTAGGCAGCAAGGCCCAGCCCCTCCGCAGTCTCCCTAGCAACACTGCCCTCCTCTACGGCAGTTCAGGCGCCCGTGGGATTGGCAGGTCAAAGGCCAGGGCGTGTCCGTGGGCGACCGCTGATTGGTCATCGGTCCTGGTCCCGCCCACAGCCACGCACGTGGGAACACCAGCGCCGTGGGCGCTGGCTGGTGCATTCCAGTGTCAAGTGCGTCCGTTGGGTTCGCGACAGGTGTGCGCGGGGGCGGGGATCGAACCTGGTTTCCGGCTCAAGGACCGTTCCGAAGCCTGGAGTGGCCATAACGGTCGTCCACCCGGGAGGTGGAGGCAGGGCCACCGCGGGCGGTTTTTCCGTTCCGTCGGGAGGCTAGCCTGGCAGATTCGGGACCAGAGCAGGTCTGTCTGTACTTTTTCCTTCTCTTGAACTTTCTTTTTCTCGGGTGTCCTTGAGAGTACCAGCTACGGAGCGCAAGTCCTTAAGCGACTTGGCTTAGTGACTGGGACTCTCGGCGAAGGGATTAGCGTTTTGGGTACAGAAAGTCTGCACTTTGCTTCCCCAAGTTTCAAAAGAGCGCTGGGGGGTTGGTTGGGTGACTTCCGGGGCCGCTGGCACGTGTGAGCTTTTGATATTTGACATCTTAAGTGCTGGTGCCGACTTTCTGGAACGAGTCGATGCTCTTGGCAACCTTTCCGTTACTTGCCGGAGGCGGATGGGGAATGAGGAAAGACCCAGACTCTTAGACTTTTGACTTTAAAGAATTGACAAACTAGTGAGTCGATTCGGATAGCATATTTTGAGATTTGCGGTGTAAATTTTGAAGCTTTGGCGGTATCTGCATTTGGTCAACGACCGTTCCGCCTCGCTGTTTTATTGTTGACACATAAATGAACAAGAAATAAAGGTGCAGGGGTGTTGCAGAGACGCATGTTGATCCTTTTCGTTGCTTTAAGAGGGTGGGTACTAGAGTCAGGAAAAATGTCGGGATCCCGGGACAGTGGGAGAACTTTCAGTGCCTGCTGTGTGTTCGTTTGAGAGACAGGGGTCTTAATGTGTTGGGGATCGCTTCCCTCCTTTTCCTCTATCGCCTCCAAGTTTAGAATGCTCTAGGATTTTATAACGTGAAGTGGTAAAAAAAAAAAGAAAAGAAAAGAAAACGGTTTAATGTTTACAAATAGCAGCTTTTCCGCGAGGCGTTTTATAAAGCAAGACGTGAGCTAGGCGCGGTTTCGTTTCGAGCATCACTTGTCTGGCCGACAGCAAGTGCTGGGCGACGCGATATATTTTGGCTGCTTTATCCCCATTTGGCGGACTTCGTGGTGTCTAAAGTTGGGTATGGACAATGGGAAGGCTACTTTTGAGAGTGTTATCTGATGATTTAGCAAGTGATTGGTTTGTGTGTTAACATAAGGTTTTGTTGTAATAAAAATACATTGGAGCGGTCTGGCTGTTTTGATCTGCCCTCTATTTGTTGAAGAGGTCTTGGGGTGAAACGTCGTTTCAGCCTCATCATTGTGAACTATGCCTTTATGCGGTAAGTTGATGGCAAGTGAATGCCTTGAGCGGTCGAGTGAACCGTCACAGGACTTTAAAAATTGTTTTTAATATGTTTTTTTTTTTTTTTTTTTGCAGTGCTGGGAATTGAACCCAGGGCCTTGTGCTTGCAAGGCAAGCACTCTACCAACTGAGCTATATCCCCAGCCCCTAACATGGTTTTAATGTCTAAAATAGTTTTTTAATGTCTTAAAAAAAAACAGATGGCTTCTTGTTATGTTGTCTGGAGTCTGGATTTTTATCACGAAATATAAATGAGATTCATTTTAAGTAAATCCATTTTTGCAGGATTTTGAGTTTAAAGAATGTAATCAATTGTGCTTGATGTAGTAGTGGTGGAGCTCTAAGAAAATGTTGTAGAAGCTGTGATCATGTACCTTTTGGGAACAAGTCAAAGGGAATTAAAATTTACGTTTTTTTGTGTGTCTTATGGTGAGACAGGCATGATGCTGAGTGCTTTAATCTTACACAGCCCAGTGAAGTAGATATTATTCCAATTTTACACGTTAGAAAATTGGGGCAGAGAAAAGTTAAATATCTGTTAAAAGTGAAATTGCAAATTTTGCAATTTGAATTTGGATTCAAGTGTTGCTGTCTAAAGCCCAGTTCTTCGCATCATGCCCTGGGCACTGTGGATTAAAATGTAACAGTTCTTTTACAAGAAAGAGCAATTTGAATTTGAATTTAAGTGCTTCTGACAAAGCCCAGTTCTTTGCATCATGCCTGGCACTTAAAAGATGTAACAATTCTTTTACAAAAAAGAGTTGTTATATCTACAATGTACAGGTACAATGTGAATGTAAATTGCATCTTATAACCCTGAAGGTTCCTTATCTCTGTGCTCCATGAATAATAGCTATGTTGAGTAGATGTGGCAAATATTCAAATAAAAGTCAACCAGGCATGGTTCTAAGCATATGCCGTGTGTCAGTTTGCTTAATTCTTATAAATATGAGATTTGTACTGTTATCATATACATTTTACAGACTTAAAAAATGGAAACAGAGAATTTAAGTAAGTTTTCTAAAGTCACACAGCAACTAACTGGGGGAGGTGGGATCCAAACCCAGGTATTCTGGTCACAAGCCTAAAGTCTTAATGCTATTTGATGCTTCCTATCATGTAACTAGACATGTACTAAAGTTGCCTTAACCCATTAAGTTCCAAGTTTTCAGTTCTGTGAATATTACAATGTAATTAACACAGGTGTATTAAAATAGATTGGAAACCATAAAGTGTATATATTACTACATTAATATTACAGTTATATTCTTACTGTATATTATATACTATATTTAAATTTTTATAGATGTTCCACATCTGGAGCAATGGGACAAAAAGTATAAGTGTTCTTCTGGTCAGGAAAAGTGTCCCCTCCAGATGGGGTGATTGTTGACAGAGCATCTTTACTTTTTGGACGTGGAACTTGAATTAAGCCTTGAAATCGAATAGGTTCTCTAGGTGGATAAACAGCAGGTTATTGTGGGCAGAGGGCATGACAGGAGCGAGAGGCTCAAAGAATGCAAGATCAGTGTTGATTTGTAAATGTGCCACAGAAGTGAAAATGTCAAGAGGGCAGTGACAGGCTCAGTGCACACTGCTCCCATGTCCTGTCTATATGTGGCCAGGTTATGGCAGCATTGTAATTAATGCAAGTAGGGAATTGTCTGAATGTAAGAGTTTATAATAGTAGTAGGCATGCTTTGGCTGCAGAAGGCCAGGTTTCAAATATTTTAAGCTTAGAACAAAGGGGCAAGTGGTAAGAGCTGACCTGACAGGTGGTCAGGGTCCAGGTTCTGTGAGGACCTTGTAGGGAGGTGCTGGTAGGAGTTTGGATTTTATTGTGTATTGTTATGGACTCCAGATGGTTTTACTCATAGAGAAGAAAAGGACCTTGAGTGTGGAAGCAGGCTGCAACCCTTACTAGCTGTGAGACTTTGGTAAATTACTTGAAGTGTTCTTTGCCTCAGTTTTCTCATAAGGAAAATAGGGATAACAATAGAACCTACCCCATAGGCTTGTCAGTAAAGTAACAAGATATCCTACCTAACCAAGAAAAAAAGAAAGTCCAAATTAAGTTAGAAATAATCAATGATTTTAAATTGTGATTTTTGTCAACAATTCTGAAATTATGATACAGTTATCATCCTCTGTATAAAAGTAATTTGTCAAAGAAAAAGTAGAATAATTTGAGTGGATCAGTAATCATGGAAGAACTTTAAAAATGTTATAAAATCTGGGCACAGAGGTTTTTATAAAGTCAAGCCTTTAAGGCACACCTTTCTGGTGTGATGTAAACTTTTTTAGAATGGAGCTGTGACGCAGGTGCTCAAATAGAATTTCTAGTACAAGATCAATATTGTTGTGGTCGGTGTCTTGTTTTGGCTAGCATTCTAGACTTCCGGCCTGTTTCACATCCGTTTCCTTAGGTTTAATTTAAAGTCTAATAAGGCAATCCCAATTTCAGAGCTGAAGTGTACCTTAGAGCGACTCTGAACAGGTTTGCACCTGCAGGTGAAGAGGCATTGTCTGTAGGGGTCTCTCCATTCCACACGGTGGCAGTGGTGGGCCCCAGTCCAGAGCAGACTCCTGGTGCTCCTTTCAGAGGCATGCTGCCTCCCCATGTGAAGAGCCATTTTGAGCTCCTTTACAAAAGCAGTTAGCGATGGCCTTCTGTTGTTCACTTGTTCCCGCACTCACTCTGGGGACTTCAAGTTGTTAAGCAATTTGGAATTTTACTTTGATTTTTTTGTGTGTGTACCAGGAATAGAACTTGGGGGTACTTGACCATTGAGCCACAACCCCAGCCCTATTTTGTACTTTCTGTAGAGAAAGGGTCTCACTGAGTTGCCTAGCACCTCACTTTTTGCTGAGCCTGGCTTTGAACTCTTGATCCTCCTGCCTCAGCCTCCCAAGTTGGGGATTACAGGCACGCCTGACTTAACTTTGATTTTTATTCCTAGTCCTTGACAGTATAGCCCTTTAGTTTTTAAAGACTTATTCTAAATTGCTTACAGAAGAATTCTTGTTTTGTCACTCTCTAAAATTCAATCAGAACTTCAGTTTGAGGTGGTATTCTCAGAATATATCCTCATTAAGGCTATTTAGGTAGTAAATGTTAAAGTAACTTTTTTATGCATTGCTTTTCAGGAGTAGAAGGTTTGCCAGTCTTAGATGACTAAGCAGTTTCACAAATAAACCCTCCAGCAAGTTTAAAATTAATTAGGCTCAACTCACTGGAAGTGGACCATCCGCTGTTTCACAAAAATGATGTCTAATGGTTCCAGTGAGATGGATGTGGTTTGTATTTCAAATTGAAAATGTCTTTATTCTTTTTGTTGTGCTATCATTCTTTTCTAAATTGAGTTTAATTTCATATTGTGTAACGTATAGATCCTAAATGAATTTTGTGCCATGAGTTTTGACTGATATGTGTAATACTTTTTATGAACATTGGTGTACAGTTTCTTTATGAGCTTCCACTCACATTTCTTCTGGGTAAATACTCAGAAGTTGAATGGCAAGGTCATAGAGTTGATGCAAATTTCACATTATGAGAGTCTGCCAAACAATTTTTCAAAGTGATTGTGCTAATTTTGCATTTCTAGTACATTCTACTGTGTTTCTTAATCCTTACAAGTGTAACCAAAATATATTAAGGCATACATAATTAGACCTAACAGAAAACACATCTATTTCATCACATAAGGACATGACTATAAATGCCACGGAGGTGGTCTATGTGACTCTTAACTTGCATTAGCCCTAATGTTTTTCAGCTTTGGAAATAATATTAGATACCCACTAGAGTCATCTTTAACATAATTATATGAAAGTACTTTGAAAAGCATCGGGCACTACACAAGAGATAGTATATTTTATAGGTCATAATCTATAGCCCAATTCCATATTATTTTGGCCATCTAATCAGTGCAAGGCAAATTCAGATAATATGTATGATATATTTTGAAACAGAGACATACATAACTACCATGTGTGTTTATTTTTAAATTCTTCCTAGAGTTCATGACTTATTGTTGGAGTAAATACTTATACCAAAATGTAGTAGTTATTTACAGTTCCTTTACTTATTTTTACCTTGTCTTATTCCAAGTATGTTTTAAGGTAATTTAAAGATTCATTTACCAAGAAAAATATGTGCCTAAATGTGTTCTGTCTTGTCCAGAGAGGGGCACTGTTGGACTGTTTAAAAATCAAGTCATCAGAGGCCATGGAACATTTAATCTTCTGTTCATGGTTAAAATGTTTGCCTTTCAAGCAGTTTTAGTGTAGAAGACCCGTCTTCCCAACCTGAAGCACAGAGGAGTTCAGCTCTCTGGAGATGGCGCGGTAGTGTAGTTGGGTTAATGAGAACACGGTTCTGCAGGTACATCTTTGTGCAGTGAGTGTTTATAGTAGGCAAAGGTCCTTTGATATCAGCAATAGGCTTTTGAAGCTTCTTCAAAGTGAAGTTAAAGTTCCCAACCTCCCTTTTAGGTTTGTATTTCATCTTTCCTTTTAAGTTATTAAATAATCTTCCTCAGATAAAAACACGGATACCAGCTTATGAAGAGGAAGATGATGATGATAACACTGTTCTTTATGCATATGAGCCAAACACTACATTTTTCAGCAACGTAAGTAATATTGTTAGCTGCCAAGTATGTTAAAAGGTACCATTCAAAATAAAAAGATTTCAATTTTTTATATATTATGGAGGTCCTCTAATCTTACACTCAAGGAACTATTGCTCTGCTGAATTTGTATGCTTGCTTTCATTTGATAACCATTTTGCTTCCCCCTTGTCCTAGGAGACTGGGAGCAGCTTGGTACTGGTAAATTCTGATAAATTCTTTCCCTGGCCCCTTTCTTAATGGGCAGTTATCATTTCCATCGGATTAATGTGAATTTTTATCTCTGCTTTAGATTGTCTTTTGAAAGGTTGATGGAAAATAAAAACAATTTTAAAGAGATAAATATCAAGTCCTTTTCATCCACTAGCATTCAACAGGATTCTTACTTAAACAAAGCATTAACTGCTTGCTTTTAAAATATTATAGCAGGAAAACGTCCTATCTGATGCATCCTACAATGAAGAGGAGCAGAAAACGGTTATGGATATCCTGACCCATTGTCAGGTATGAAGTTCTGTCCCTTCTGTATGGTTTTCTAAGTTTTCTTTTTCGCTTTTTATTTGTGCTTTGTAGATATACATGACAGTGGAGTGTATTTTGACATGTCATACATACACGGAGTATAACTTCCCATCCTTGTGGTTCTACATGATGTGGAGTTACACTGGTTGTGTATTCATATATGAACATAGGAGTGTTATGTCAGATTCATTCTGTGGTTTTCTAAAATGTTAGTGAAAATTGTCATTGTCTCACATAAAGAGAAAGTGTACAATTGATTAAAATTTTGCCTTATCAAAGTATTTATGATTACCACCCCATTGTGATGATTTTAAACAGTGTCTCGTTTAAATAGCATTTGCAGGTAAAATTTTTGAAGCAACAATATTTGAATCTTTAGGAGCTTTAAAATAAAACATTACTAACCAAATGTAGTTGTGTTTCTTTCATCTTGATTGCTCAATATTGAATTAATTTCCCTAACAATATCTTTAGAGAACTTTGAGTGGAATTTAGTATGTGCCTCACTGCATATCAATATATCTCCATTGAAACAAAATGGCAGTCAATGAATGTTTTTAAGAGTACATCTTACATAGTTTCGTTGTTTTTTTGTTTTTTGGTACCAGAGATTGAACCCAAGGGTGCTTAATCACCAAGTCACATCCCCAGCCCTGTTTTGTATTTTATTAGAGACAGGGTCTCACTGAGTTGCTTAGGGCCTCACTAAGTTGCTGAGGCTGCTTTGAACTCATGATCCTCCTACCTCAGCCTCCTGAATCACTGGGATACAGGTGTGTGCCACTGCACCTAGCTTATCTTACATAGTTTTGAGAGTTTTTTTTTCAAGTTAACTTCTTGGTAGAGATTGACAGAAGTAGGTAATTTTCAAGGATTTTGTAAGCTGTGTACCCCAGAGGCAATGAAAGTTTATAAAAAAAAATGTTTACCTATAAAGTTTCTTGAAAAGCATGACTAGCATCTTTGAAAAGTAAACATCCCCATATGCCTTTATGGTTCTTCTAGTGCCCACAGGACTGGGCCTAGGGCGGGCAGGGCTGTGCAGAGGGGCTGGTGAGGTGAGGAGCTGGGATTGGGGGCCCAACTCTCAGGCCTGCTGTGTCGCTTGCCTGAGAAGCCTCCTAGGCCTCTGCACTGCTCAGCCAAGCTGTCCCTGAGCAGTTGTGCAGGCTGGGGTGGGATATGGCATCTGAGGTCAGAAGTGCACAAGTGCCCAGCTCTGCCTGGGGCACTTGTTTGACTGCGTTGGCTCTTGCCATCCTCTGCCTCCGTCGTCTGTCTCCATCCTTACCATTCTCCAAGGTCTGGTGCAGCCCTTCAGGCTTCTGTTTCCTTCCTCCCAGTTCCCTCCCCTGAGCTCCCCTGGCCTTGCCTGGCACCTGCTGGCTTCCCAGCTTCAGGCCAGGCTGGGAGCCCAGGATGAGCCTTCTACCTGGGCTCTCTCCTTCCCAGGGACCTTTCCCTAGCCCCAGTTAACTGTCCACTGGGAGAGCCAGCACCACAAACTGCCTCTTCTTCACGGGAGACTGGAGGGCCTGGGCAGCCATCTCTTCAGGTCCTGATTCCTGTCCCCACAGCCAGCACACGTGCTGGAGCTGAGCCATCCTTCTGACCCCTCCCGAGACCATAGGGTAAGAACAGTGTCCTGCGCTGCTCAAGGCTTGTACCTCCCCTGGTTTCTAGAGGGCCCTCCTCCTGTGCTCAGAGACCTCTCTGCAGGGACATCCCTCCCTCCCAGTGTCTCCAGCCCTGTCTCTGTTCCTCCTTCGCACAGCTCTAAGACATCCCTCCTGGCTACTGCCATCACTTTCACCCTCCTTGACAACCCAGCTCCTTGGATGTCCTTTATACTTACTTGCTAAATGTCTGGCTTCCCGTTCTCACTCTTTTCAGGTGATTTTTGAATATGCTGTTTCTTCTGCCCTTGATGTCCTTCCATGTACCTTCACCTGGCTGCTTCCTTCTTACCTTTAACTTCTCAGCTCAGACATACCTCCTCTGAAAATCCTCCCTACCTGCCAGCCCAGGTTCAGTGCTGCTCTTCTGGACATGCTTAGCCTCCTATTTATACCTGTGCCATGCTGCTGGTGATAATAAAAATAGCAAGAATGCTAATAGAGTACTGAGGAATGTTGGACCAGTCATGATATAGTAGTGTTATCATTAGCGTTAACACAATGCTATAGCAAAGTTCTTGTCCTCAGTAGAACTCCTAAGAGATATTTTCATCCCTAATTCTGTACATAAGGAAATTGAAGCACAGAGAGGTCAAGTAACTTGCCAAAGGTCACACAGCTAATAAGTGTTAGAACTCTAGTATTAAAGTCAACTGTGCTCCCTACAGCCTTCATTTTTTGCCCCAGTGCTGTAGGCCAGTGGTTTTCCTACTTGAGTGTGTGTCAGGGTCCACTGGGAGGCTTGTTAAAAAAGCCTGGTGCCCCCACTCAGGTTTGTGATTTTGCATTTCTCACAGGCTTGCAGGTGATGTTGATGCTGTTGGTTCAGGGACCACATTTTGAGAATGTGGCAGGCTCTATTAAAATTGTTTACTTGTCTCTCTATTTTTCTCCATAGTTGAGACGGGAGTTCTCCCAAGACAGGAGCTTTTTTGGTTTGGTTTTGTATTTTTAATGTTCTAGCACCTAGTGAAGTGATTCCAATAGGTGAGAGACTTTCAGTAAATTTATTTCTTTTGGTACCAGGGATTGAACCTAGGGGTACTTTACCTCTGGGCTACATCCCAAGCTGTTTTTACTTTTTATTTTTATTTTGAGATAGAGTCTTACTAAGTTTCTTAGGACCTCGCTAAGTTGCTGAGGCTGGCTTTGAACTTGCAGTCCTCCTGCCTCAACTTCCTGAGTTGCTGTGATTACAGGCATGCACCTATAAATGTTTATTTGATTGAACGAAGAAATGTTTCTGGCCTTTTATTTAAGTGTGGTTTTGCCTAACATTTCTGTGTATTTCAAGAATCCAAGATTTGTATCATTCACATACTGAGGGGCACAGAGGGGACATGACTCAGTGGCTTTATAAAGTTAATTGTTGACTGCCTGATTTTAAAATACCTTGAAACCAGAAGTCACATCTGTTAGATTTGGCTCTGTATAGAGTGTGGAATGCTTGCTGTCTTTTAGTTCTTCTACGGAAGGTGACTCTTTGGCCTTTTAGCAGATTTGAACACTTCTTTCCTAAAACAGCACCTTCCTTGATGTGAAATGGCTCCTTGCTTCCAAAGTCCATGTGGCTTCAAGTAGTATAAGCATTCCAGGCTTCTTGACTGAGCCAAGCAGGTTCTGTGTCACCAACAGGCCTCAAGTCAGAACAGACATGTCTGTTTCACTGTTCCTAGCAGTTAAAACTTGGCTTCATGGCATTTTCACACATATTACTTTGCTTTTCAAATAGGAACAACTAATACATTTTCTTTTAATAGGTTATATATGATGCTATCCAAAACCTGGATAAGAAATTTGATGTCATGGATGGAAAATTGTCAAAAATCCAACGTCTGCGTGCAAAATCCTTTTGGAACTATCGTGTAAGTGTTCTTTAACTATGATAAATCTAAAGCTGCCCGTCGGCTAGGAGGGCTAGAGAACCAGTAGCTGTGTGAGGCAAGGCTGGTCTGTACTCGCTATAGAAGCAGGTGGGGGACTGAAGCTCTGTGGGAAGATTGCTGATGTCATGGTAACAATTTCAGTAAATATATGGTAGTGAGTATTTGCATGTTTATACCCATAACATATAAACACGATTAAAGGGCTGAGGGTGTGGCTCAGTGGTAAAGTGCTTTCCATGCATGTGTGAGGCCCTGGGTTCCACTCCCAGCACAGGAAGAAAGTCTATGAGATGCAATTAAAATGTAGGCCAGAAGAGGACTACAAATTAATCATACAATCAAGAGAGCATTTATTTTAGTAAAAAGTGTATGGACAATAAATATTAATATTTTGAATTCTCATTTTTTCTTTCTGTTTTGTACTGGGGATTGAACCCAAGGGTGCTTTACCACAGAGCTACATTGCCAGTTCTTTTTATTTTTTACTTTGAGACAGTGTCCAGCCAAGTTCTTTAGGGCCTCGCTAAGTTGCTGAGGCTAGCGATGTGTGATCCTCCTGTCTCAGTCTCCCCAGTCACTGGGATTACAGGCATGTGCCACCATGCCAACCTTATTTCTCTTTTTAGTCACTCTTGATTTATGTTGGGCTTGTGTCATTTCAGAAGCCACTTGGATTTGCATGCAAGAATTATAATTACCTGCTTTCTAAAAAAGTTAAAGTCCAAAAAGCAAAAAAGAAGGAACGTCTCAATTCATTCTCTTATCCTGAAAGTTACAGCCCAACTTTACCAGTTTGCAGACGAGAAAATGACGACAGCAACCTTGCGATCTCATCTTTTCAATCTGAGGAATCCCAGGATATGGAGCAGGAGGCCCTGATCGGGGATCAGGAGTTATCCCTCAGAGATAGTCCTCCGCTCCCACCACTCTTCCCTGGGCGCTCATTCCAGACATACCTCAGATCTGATGACAACATACACGGTCCTTCAATAGTATCCTGCTTTGCCAGCCCCAGGGCTCACAGCACCAGCAGCATCTCTTCTGCTGGGGTTTCTATAACAATATCTGCCAATGGAGCTTCCATGCCAGTTTCTACAGCTACACTGGCCCGCGGAGAGTCCAACCCTGATGTGAATAATTATCCAGCCTTGCTGGAGAATATGCATGCTTTGTCATCTCACCACTTGTCATGTGGTTTTGGTGAGTTTGGAATGACACATGTTACAAGTATCACTATTTAATCTGTATTCTACAACACCCTCCATGTGAGCTAGTGGAAGCTGTTTCCAATGTGAGAGCTGGTTTTAGGTGATAGTATTAATGGTGACTAATGTTTGTTGAATATGTATTATGTTAATCAATTAATCACTCTGCTCTTCTCCACTGATATCCTTAAGTTTTTAATATTGTTTTTCTTACCCCTTTCCCTAGATGAATAACTCAAAATACTCCTAAAATTGTCAAAGACCAGATGATAGGAAAGAAAGGGTACGCCTTTGGCTAATCCACACCCCAGAAGATCAAATTTGTTTTGAGCATCCTAGGTTCTTGCAACTTACAAAAGCCTCTTCACTTCTCATCATGCACTATCTTTAGGGAGTCGAATGCTTTGCTTGAGTGAATGAATGCTTGTCACGACACAAAGAAATGTCAGCACAATTTAGTGAACAGCACAGCTAAAACATGCTGAGGTGCAAGTGCCTAAATTGTTTCATGTCTCAGTTATTTCTTTATTAAACAAGTAAACCTTCAACCAAAACATCTTTTGTTGTGCAATTAAACATGAAAGAGGAATCAAATAAAATGTTAAAGTTACTTTTGACTTAGCACAGCAGAGAATAATCCTGTTAAAATTCAGATTAACATTTAAGCCACAAGAGACAGGACTCCATAAGGAGTTAAAGTGATGCTAAAAATATCCATATTGAAACTATGGGAGAGATTTGGTGAAAGAACTAATTTGGTCCTCCAAGATAATGGGGTTGTTGAAAATACCTTGATTAAAGTGAACACGTTTAAGCAATTATAAAATGCTAAATTTGGGGAGTTTCCATTGTGTTTAGTAAAATAAACCTGATTTAGATAGATTAATAGAGATATTGAGAGAAATTCATCGAAACACTTAAGAGTGTGATGGGTTAGGTTAGATTAACCTAATTTAATCCAAGTAACAGATCTTTTGCTGTATTGTCCTATGACCAAAGAGGCCTTGGATTGCTTGGTCTGTTTTATGATTTTTGAAGCTTTTCTGAAGCCGCTTCTGCTTGTGGGAGGTCAGATGGGATGCCCTTGTGCAGCTGTCTTGAGATCATCTTTGTGTAGGCTTTTACTAGATTTTACAGTTGGAGTCTGAGTCTGTGCTTGGGTACATAAGAGAAGGTTCCAGGAATGAGACCATTACTCCCTACCTAACATCTCTTCTTTCAGTATAATGATCCAGTCAAGTGTGATTTATGTTTTTTTCCCCCCATGTGAAGTTACGAGTTCACCAATTCAACCTGAACCCACTGTCCTGAACCAGGAGTGCCCTGAGGATCCTTTAACCTGGTCTGTGGATGATGTGATCCTGTTTCTGAACCATACAGACCCTCAGATGTCAGGTCCCCTCTCCAGCCTCATTGAGCAACACGTAATGTATCTTTTCCCTCTGTGCAGGCCTTTCAGTTGGATACTGAGTTGTGTGGATGGTGGGGGAACCTTATCAACTGATTTTGCCATTTAAGAGAAAGGTTATTTGGCCCAACATTAGATCCTTAAATGGTAGGTTAACGGTCTTTCTTTAAATGGGTATCCAAGTGCCTAATATTCTAAACAGCCTCACAGTCTCAAGAGAAGATGATTCAGCATTGCCACTTTCAGGTGGACTGCCCTTTCTGTAATGACAGATACAAGGATCCACCCCAACCTGTTCCCTGCTCAGCCCTAGGACCATGAGTAGGAGGGGGTGACTACAATCTATAACAGGGTGGCCTTCTTATTATGATACCAAATAAATCCAGCAACTGATTCCAGTTGACTCAGCTCTATTAACCTTATGTGGTTTGTGATGCCCTGTGATGCTGAGGCCCTCAGGCTGTACCAGACCCTTTACAAAGCAACACCATGGGCTAAAATTTTATCAGTTCTCATTTCTTCCATTTCTAGTTTTACTTAGTAGAAAATGTATAGAAGATGCCTGGCAAAGGTAGTACTGTAAGGGATTTCAGGTCTTTTCAGACAGTGATGCCTGATTAGATCAAATTTTATCTTTAAACTGGAATGTGTAAAAACTAAAAAAATGCCTTAGCAATGTAAGTTGGTCAGTTAAGATAATAAGGAATTTTAGGAGAGTGCCTTGCAACTAGCAAATAATATTTTTACTGTGTGTCCTAATGAATACAATTAGTGGCCATTTTCACTGTGGTAAGAAAACCAGTAGTTTCACATCTAATTAGCTTCAGACAACTAACTGATTAATTTTTATCAAAAAGACAACACTGTGTAGCATGTTTATAGTTTGCATTGACATTGACATACTCACATTTGTCCCTTGTCAGGAAGCTAATGAACATTTGAAATTCATTTCTGCCATTCATAGTTTTTACTCATTTTGTCATAGACATGTGGTATTTAATTCAACATACAGTAGTTAATTAGGTAGTTTGACCCAGTTTATTTTTTAAATATTAGGCTAATTTTGCACCAAATGATCCTTCACTGTGCAAATTACATTTTTACCAGTCTTTTTTTTTTTTGGTTTTGGGGATTGAACCCAGGGGCACTCCACCACTGAGCCACATCCCCATCCCTATTTTGTATTTTATTTAGAGACAGGGTCTCACTGAGTTGCTTAGGGCCTCACTAAGTTGCTGAGGCTGGCTTTGAACTCACGATCCTCCTGCTTCAGCCTCCCAAGTGCTGGGATTACAGGCGTGCGCCACTGTGCCTGGCTACATTTTTACCAGTCTTTTTTTTAATTATTTTTTTTTATTTTTTTATTTTATTTTTTTAATTTACTTATTGATAATTGAACACAAATGGAGTACAGCTATTGTTTCTCTGGTTGTACACAATTTTACCAGTCTTTATAGAGTAGATGCATATTCAGAGACTGGAAAGATCTGCTTTCTGGTTTGTTGCACATGTTCTTATATATAAAGAAACAATCTGATCAAATATGAAAGCATATTAATTATTGTAATTCCCTTCCCTCTGTAGGAAATTGATGGGAAGGCCCTGCTGCTACTCACTAGTGACACCATGATCAAGTATATGGGGTTGAAGCTTGGAACGGTCTTGAAGCTGTGCCACTACATTGAAAAGCTTAAAGAAGCAAAAGGCCTCAACAATTGAATGTTTGCAGAAGTGGATTGGATTTACCAATTCCTTCTTAATATAAAGTCATTATTCACTCCTTAGTAGTTTGTTTTATAGAAGATTCCTCTGAAAATGTTATATCCAGAATTACAGAACTATAGTATAGTCAAGCCTACTTATTTAAAAACCACTTAACATGTTAGTATTAGCATATTCAAATTGAAAGTTCATTCTTTATGCCTTTTTGTTATTTTGAATCATATAGTTTACAAATACACTTGATGTAGGAAATAGGAAAAAAACCTTCAATTTATGTGCATCTTTATATTTAGAACCAGAACAGCTTAAGATAGGTAATACAACCTCTACAGTGAAATCCATAATGGTGAATTTTTCCTCAAAAGAGAATTTTAAGGTGAATCTGTAGCCATCATCTTTTTCTCAGTTATTTTATCTGATATGTTTTACCAGTTTCTAGAAAAGAAACAGCTATATAAAGTATTTTACTCTCTGTTTTTGTTTTTACTTATTGCACTTGTTCAGATTTAGAGGTAAAAAACAAGTTTATAGACTTTCTTGAAATATTCTTACCAGTTTTGGAATAAGTTATAAGACAGATAGAATGGTCATTTTATTCAAGAGATATTTTACTGCAAGAGTGGTGTAGATGGAGTCACTATATTTTGTTTGGAGAAATACCTGTTACTTTAAAGCTTACATGTGTTAGCTAAGGTTAGACATAGAAATAGGGACTAATTGTCTACATTTCTCTATGATGATACCTATATCCAAGTTTTTAAAGGAATCCTATTTTGTCCTATGTATTTATTCCTCATATGGGTGCTATTTCATACTTCTATTTTACTCTATACCTGAAGTATATGTACAAGTAAATCTTTTTAAATTTAAAATGGCAATTTGCACTGCTAAAAAGGGAATTATGAGCTTTATATTAATGAGATGTTTTTATTCTGTTATATATGCCATACTTCCTGTCACTAGTACCTCTCAGCTTACTTTTTAGGGAGTCACAAACAATCTATAGGTTGGTTTCCATTCAGGGAAGTCCTCTGTCCTGTGTAGTGTTTGCCTTCTTCTGAGTCATTTATTCTGCTAAACTTTGAATGATAACATTAGTTCTGACTTACTGGTTTGGCTTTATTTTATAATTTAAAACTTTTAAGAGAAACATGTTCATCATTATTATTCTCTTATGTATTATTAAATTGTTTAACTTTGGTATAATATTTTTAAGCAATGAGAATTGGTGCTAATAATTGTTATTAGCCACTTGTTATAAATGTTAATTAAGAAAAAGTAAATGTCCACCCACCAGGAGCAAGAATGTACACTTTGTTTTTAGAAAACCAACTGTATGTATGAATGCAACTATTTATTGGGCACATGCAATTTAAAGGATGGCTTTATCTGTGTTATTCCGTATGTGGTGTGAAGCAAAATTCTAACTTAAACTTGGTCTTCTGGTCAAATTGTTTGTATGAGGATGCTGTACCCAGTTGAACATTCCTCAGGTGTTTGAAAAATACTATGTTTTGCTGTTTTCAGGTCTTAAACTATAATAAAGTTTAATAGCAGCAACAATTAATGCCAAAGCCTCACATTTGATTTCTCTTGCTTTCACCATATCACATTAATGCATGCATTTGTAAAAGGTGAAAAAGGTCCATTCTGGTAAGTTTTGTGGTTTTACATGTCCAATTACTTGAGTTTTAAAATATGTCCTGATTCTCTTGTTCAGTAGATACCTAGCAGCAAAGGGCAATAGCCTTTAAAGGAGACCCCAGGGAACCCAGAAGACAATTAAATTAGTGAGTTTTATCTGTACTCAAAACCCTGTCGCTGATGATGGTAATGGGTTATGGGAGTGTGCTGGAAAGTGCCTTCCAGTGCCTCTGCCAGTCTGAGTTTTGTATCTGTGTGGCAGCTCTGGCTGCTCTTTAACCTTTAGGGACAGAAGGTGCCTCTCTGATACACCTGTTGTGTTCCCTCTACCTTCAGATGGCCCAGCTTCCATGGGAAGTCTCCCTTGGAGAATACAAGTGACAACCAAGTAGCCTTAATTAATCGACCCCTGTGTTCACCCCAGTGAGGACCCAAGACACTCTCACTGCTGCTGCTTCCTAGCAGTGTGTGGCCTGTGGCAAAGTGTCTTTGGAGACAGGGGCCCTGACCGAGGCTGCAGGAATGGTGTTCTACAGGTTGAAATGGGGTTGACCAGTGACCTGAGATTGGAGTGATTCAGCACACCTTTCCTTCCCTATCCTGTGTGTAAAATTTTAATCCAGAGGCTATCTTGCATATTATCTATCCTGTGACTTTTTCTTCAGGCTTTGAAAAGGATCTTTCCTCTAATTTTGCTTCTCAATTCACCTTTTTAAAAATATTTTTAGTGTAGATGGATACAATACCTTTATTTAATTTATTTATTTATATGTGGTGCTGAGAATCGAACCCAGTGCCTCACACGTGCTAGGCAAACACTTTACCACTGAGCCACAACCCCAGCCCCTCTCAATCCACCTTTTGACCCTCTGTAGCCCACAGAATTCTGCGACCTGAGCTCTCAGGCCTTCAGGCACATCCAGTGTTGGCTTTGCTCTTTCATCTGTGTGACTTCCCATCACTGGAATGTCTTCTAGGATATGTTCTAGAGTGGGATGTCCCAAACTTTTAAACGCAGGTCTCCTCCAGCAGGCATAAAAACATCATGCCCTTCTGTAATATTTGAAAATTAGAAATCACTATAACTATTGCCATTGTAAATTGGAAGTAAAACATTTTTCCAAACTATGGAATGGATTGTACTTGCACTTCACTGGTTAAATGAAGTAGTTTTAACTGTGTGTGGCTCTTACTATGGTCTGTTTCTAGGATGTGCTTATGAAGTCCTCTGATTGGTCAAAGCAATGAGAGAAGCTGTAGGGTACACAGAATGTACAGACAAGGACCTGCTTTTAGAATGCATGGCACACAGTTTTCTTTCCTTTACTTTCCTGTTATTCAGAACTTCAGTACAGTAATGATAAACATTTAGATACCTTCCTAGAGGTATCTAAAGAGAGTTCTGCTGTTTAGCAATGAGAAACACCTGTTCTTCATTATGTGCTTTAAAAAGGAAGTAAGGTGGAAGTAATAGGTGTCAAACAATATGGCATAAACATAAACACATTCCTTTATCAGCAAAGACTATCGGGGTCATGTACAAAGCATCACAAAGAGTCAGAGAAACAAATACTAGGGTAAATGGCCATCTGTTTGTTTTAGCCAACTTTTTCGCTGCTGCAACTAAAAGACCCAACCAGAACAATTGTAAAGGAGGAAAAGTAAGGTTTATTTGGGGCTCACAGTTTCAGAGGTTTCAATCCACAGACAGCAGGCTCCATTCCTTTGGGGTCAAGGTGAGGCTAACATAATGGCAGAAGAGTGTGGCAGAGGGAAGCAGCTCACATGATGATCAGGAAACAGAGACTCCACTCTCCAGATACAAAATATATACCCCAAAGCCATACGCCAGTGACCCACCTCCTCCAGCCACACCTTACCAGCCTTCAGTTACCACTCAGTTAATCCCATCAGGGGATTAATTCACTGATTAGGTTAAGACTCTCACAACCCAATCATTTCTCCTCTGAACCTTCTTGCATTGTCTCACACACAAGCTTTTGGGGGACACCTCACATCCAAACCATAACACTGTTGAATGAAAATACAGATGTTTAGAAAAACACATCATCTTATGGTGGAATCTGAGGGTGCCTTTCTGGAAGGAGAAACTGTCAGAAGAGGAAGACCCACACTCTACCCTCTCCAAAGGTGCCTCTTTACCTCTCACATCTCACAGTAAATTCCTCCAAGTACAAGGCCTGGTTGTTTCAAAGTTATCACCACCGTCTGTTTGGCTTTTCTAGTTGTTGACTCCCTATTTATATTTGCTTTCAGACAAGGGGATTTATTCCTCTTTTTCATATCCCCCCAAATATAATCATCTTACTCATACCTGAAAATGCCCCTAATAATTCTCATTTGCCCATATACCCTGTTCCTGTGTCCATAAGTCTCTTCCACCTGGGAGAATCCACTAAAATCAACATTGCTGTAAGTGATGTTGCTACCAGGTAAGTTTCTATATATCATAAAATCATGATCTTCACTGTGGCACTTCAAACACCTTGTAAGAGCATGGCCTTATACCTAACTGTCCTCATCAGCCTTAGACACATTTTTAGCAATTGTGTCACTGTTGTATGATAAGCTGGACAGTTTGGGAATTGGAAATTCTGAGCATATCCCTCCACCCCCATCCCAAGTTTTTCTTTTGTTAAAGTTCTGCAAATAAAGAATCTGCCAGGTGAGGATATTTTGGGAGGGAACATGATGTATTAGGGTACTCTAGGCTTCCATTAGTGATAGACTCAAAGTGCAATGTGTCCCAAGTACACTATCAGTTTATTTCTAGTTCACAATCATAAACAGTTATCTGTTTCCCCTGTCGCAGTTGGGAACCCTGGCTCCTTCTAGCTTGTGGCTCCAGCACCCCCTAGGGCTTGGGGTTCTTTGATGTCAGTTGGCAATCACATCTCTTCTGTTCCTAAGGCATTGCCTGGAATTCAGTCACATGACTATTCCTTACTGTAGCAGTGACTGGGAAAGTGGGTGCCCACAAAGATGAAGAAATGGGTCTGTGGCAAATAGCTCGGGGTCTCAACCATGCATCATGATTTTTTATTTTTTTCATACAAGGGATTGAACTGAGGGGCACTCGACCACTGAGCCACATCACCAGCCCTATTTTGTATTTTATTGGGAGACAGGGTCTCACTGAGTTGCTTAGGGCCTCAATTTTGCTGATGCTGGCCTCCAACTTGCAATTCTCCTGCCTCAGGCTCCCGAGCCACTGGGATTACAGGTGAGTGCCATACACCGTGATCTTAATAGCAAAACATAACCCATAAACACCTCATTTAAAGCCTGTCGATATCCCTGTCACATCCATCTACATGCACTGCACTCCTAAATCAGACTCCCCTCATCCTCTTTCCCTGCTTTATTTTCTCCATATCACCTAACCCTATAACTCTTGCCTTCTCACTAAATACCTGTAAGAAAACAAACATGATGAAAACGCATGATAGCCCTGAAAACTAAGGTGGGCAAGTAAGCTTTTGTTTGTCTGGGACATATTCCTACTACAAGTTTGTTGATGCTGGATTTAAAAAATACATACTCCATCAATTCTCAGGTGCCCCTCTCTCCCTTCACAAATGAACACATCTGATTTTTGGATGTGTTTTATAATCTGCAGCATCTTCAATGACTTAGAGTCATTACAGTGACTTGGCTGTGCTTCATCCTGTGCTTTTTCTTTCAGGCTGTGTTAATTCCAAAATGCCCAGCAAATCCTAGCCAAGTAGGCAGAGGAGTGGAGCCATTCCTGGAGGTGGAGCATGGGGTGGTGCATCCAGCCTTCGGAGGCAACACACTGTATGTAAAAGCTGAAGCAAGAAGAGCCCTGGCAGGAAAAAGGCTGCACTTTCTATTTTTTCAAAGACTCAGTGTCATCCCTGACGTGGTCAAAACAGTCAACAAGAATGGATGATCATTGCCCGGGAAAATGGATGGAACTAGAGACTATTGTGTGAGGCAAAATAAGCCACTCAGAAGGTCAAAGGTGGCATGTTTTCTCTTGTATGTGGAAGCTGGAGAGGAAAAAGGAAAAGAAGGTGAGGGGGGAATCTCATGAAAACCAAAGGGAGATCAGTAGAGTAGAGGAAAGGGACCAAGGAAAAAAAGGAGGGGAAGGGAAAGGGGAAATACTGGGAAATGATATTGACCAAGTTGTATTGTCACATTGTGTGTGCATGTATGTAACAGCAAACCCCACAATTAGGTAAAACTATAATTCAGCAATAAAAAATGGAGAAAAAAATGATGAAAAACTAGGAAGTGGGGTAGGAGCAAATGCCCCCATAAATGTACTAACTAGTGACAGGCAACTTGGCATATAAGAGTAGATAAGTTAGGTAACACCTCAGGAAGCTTACAGTCTGCCTGGGAAGACAGCATTAAAAATATAAATACCTAGGGCTGGGGATATGGCTCAGTTGGTAGAATGCTTGCCTTGCAAGCACAACACCCTGCGTTCAATCCTCAGCACCGCAAAATAAATAAACAAATAAATAAATAAATGCCTAAGTAATTTATAAGGGTATAAAATGTGGCAAAGGTGAAACAGCCATGAACATACACCAGGTGGAGAAGATCATGAATGGCTTGTCTGAGGAAGTATTTCCACCAAGACCAGAAGAATGGCAGGGGCAGGGGTGAAAGGAGGTGTGCCTGGAATGCCAAGGCCACTGAGCAAGGGGGCAGGGCTATCAATACACACCTGCATCTCCTCTAGAAGGTGTGTAGGTTTCTTTTTAAAATGTCATAAATATAGCCAGTGATCATTTTACTATACAGCTTTTATCTTTTTCCCCACATGGCTAACCAATTCTTATAATACCATTTATCAAATAATCATTTTCCTAAACAATAAAATGATTACCTGTATCATATGTTAAACCCTTGTATGATGTTTTATAACAAAATGTATTTATTATTTTTTTGTTTTATTTAATTTACTTATTTTTTAATTTTAGGTCATTGTACACAAATGGAGTACAACTATCATTTTTCTGGTTGTACACACCAACCTAGATGCCCTTCAATAGAGGAATGTATTTATTATTTATGTGGAATAAAATTATTCCTGAACTTAGAAGCTTAAAACAACAAATATTTATGATCTCACAGTTTCTGATGGTCAGAAAGAGGGAAGAGGATTAGATGGGTGGTTCTAGTTCAAGATCTTTACAGGAGGTCACATGTTAAGATGTTGGCTCTTAACTGCCGTCATTTGAAGGCTTGACTAGGACTAGATGATGTGCATTCAAGATGACATACTCACATATAAAGTGACCCACTCATCCTGTTTGGCCTGGAATTCCACTGGTTTTAGCCTGGGAAGTCCCAGATGGTTGATCACACTACTCCATGCATGTTGACTCTAACTCTGGGCATTCCACACTACTTGCGGCAGGAAGCCTCAGTTCTTTGCATAGAGCTGCTCACAACGTGGCAACTAATTCCCTCTGGAAAAGCAATCCAAAATGGAAACCAAAGAGTGTCAAAAGTGACCCAAGAGAGAAGTGGAGGCATCCATGGATTTTTCATAAAATTGAGCACATTAATCTATAAACAAAGAAAATGTGACTTATACAAAAGAAAACATGTCTTCTCTAATCTGGTGTAAGAAGCGATGGATGATCATGTCTACCATATTCTATTGGTCAGGAAGATCAGCCCTAATATGCTGTGGGAGAGGATTACACAGAGTATGAATATCAGGAGGCAGGGACCATTGGGAATTAACTTGGAGGCTGATGTCACACATGAAAAATTTTGAACTTAACCAGTAAAGAAATTCAAAGTAAAACAATGTATGTGATTCTTCACCTTTTAAAAGCTTAGCAGATGTCAAAAACAATATTAAATACTCAAAGTAACGGGACATAAATTTGATGTAACACATCCAGAAGGCAGTTTGGTATTACATATGAAAAGCCTAAAAAATTGACTATTGCCTTAGTAATTTTGCTATTTCAAATTTATCCTGAGGAAGTAACCATCTGGTCTAAGATTAAGGTTATAACAGACCTATTCATCACGATATTGTTAGTAATAGCAAATGTTAATAAGAGAGTCTACAACAGAGGAGTTGTTTATATTATTTAATATCCATTCAATGGGGTACAATACAGGCATTAAATAAATTATATAGGGAGAAGTTATTTGCTCATGTAGAAAGATATTCATATGATATGATGATCAAAGCAGGCCACAGATTCTGGCATGTACCATTATTTCTCTGGAAAATTCTATCATGTGTTTATACACAGATATAGTTACATAGCTAGAAGACAATTGGGAAGATATACACAAACCTGTTTATAGGGGGTGTCTTGGGGTAGGTGGGATTCTGGGTACATTTCATTTCATTTTGCTTATCTTTGATTTCTGATTTCTCTGCAGTGAATTGCTATTACAATAATTGTTTCATTACAAGAACACAGGCCATATCATGTCCAAATCACTGTGGAAGATAAAAAGGAAATAAAACATGGCCATTTAGCAGGCAGCAGAAACAGCAAAAGCATAAGGAAAAAAGCATAACATATGTCAGAATTCTAGTTTAATGATATTATTTATAAATGGATTAAGTGTCCACATTAAACAGATGCAAGGGTTGATTTTGAAAAACAATCATATGCTTTTACTACTTTGTCATTTGCCTTAAACATTAAAAAGAAAGGGCTCAACAAAAATTGATCAGCAAGCAAACAAACTAGGCCACAGTAATAATACTGATCCAGGCAAGGTAGAATTATAGGCAGAAATCAGTTAGTGCATCACAACTCATTACATGGTAAGAGGTTCAAGAACAGATCATGAACTTGTGGGTGTTCAATTATGATCAAAAAATAGAAAGCAAAACCAGATAAACCATATGGATAATTTAATAGAAATGCAACAGAAATGAAAAAGTATCTTTCAGCCTCTGAAAGAAGTAAAAGTAAATAACAGATATTGATATAATTGAAAAAAACATTACTAATAGACAGCAGATTCAAGAATAGTCTCTTTTTAGGAATCTGTAGAACTGCCAAAAACAACATTGAGTACCTGCTACATTATAAAGGACACTCTGAATTATAAAAATCACAGTATAAACTACAGTCTGGAATGGAAAATTAGAAGTTAATGAGACTGTTCTGAGGCTCTAATAACAAATCAACAATCACCACTACTATCTTTTGTGGTCACAGTTTCTTTTCTGAACTACTTTCTCTTTGAGTTCC
>JAJEJO010049543.1:55504-321734 GCA_020662805.1 Glaucomys volans
TCTCTCTCTCTCTCACACACACACACACACACACACACAGAGTTGTCAGGTTGTCAGGTTCCATTGCTTCCTTCTCTGGGACACAGTTGATTCTGTCTATTCCTTTGGCCTCTTCTGCTGCTTCATTTTATAGACATTAGCTATCTATGTTCATAGTCAATGATGGATATCTTCTCCAGGATATTATGTACCATAAATCAAAAACAACTTTTATATCATATGAATACATATTCACAATATGGGCTCAGAATTCTAAGACAACTCTACCTGGCTGATCTCATTTCTTGCTATGTCCTGGCCCCCATACACTCTGTATCATCCAACTTTTCTTTTTTTTAAAAAAAAGGAATTTAGCCTTTATTTTATTTATTTGCTTTTATGTGGTGCTGCGGATTGAACCCAGTGCCTCACACATGCTAGGAAAGCACTACCACTGGGCCACAACTCCAGCCCTCCAACTTATCTTTACACTGTTGCCACTTCCTAAATTCAGACCTTCCTTTCGCCTCAAAGCCTTCGAAATATTTATGACAGGTCTTTTCTCCTGACTGGTAAATATCTCCCTGATGATCTCTGCTCCCTTGGATCTGTACCCTTGTGTAATTGCCTCCAACTGAGTGTGAGCTGAACTTACTCCTCTAAATGGCAGAAGTGATGAGTCAATTCTGGGATTAGATTTCAAAGGCTCAAAGGCTGTTTTAGGTAGTCTCTCAAATTGCTCTGGGAAAAGTCAGCTGTCATATCATGAGGCAGCCCTTGAAGAGTTGCATATTCCAGGTCCTTAGTCAGCCTGCAGTTTTGGGAATGAGATTGGAAGTACATTCCTACTCCACCGTCCACTGAGCTTTCAGGTAAAATCATAACCAGCTTGACTGCAATGCCGTGAGAGATCTCCAGCCAGAATCACCCAGTTAAGTTTGAGTTAGATTCCTAACTTATGGAAACTGAGATAATGAGTATTTATTGTTATCCCGTAATACATAACTAAAACAATGGCTTCCAGATTTTTCTGCCTTGTTTATAAAAGCAAAAATTGTGTTTGATTATTATTCTATTTACTCCAAACATCACTGCCAAATCATTCTATTTCCCTTTCTTCACTGATAACAACCACAGAATCTGGAGGAAAGCTGTCTATTGCCTAAGGGAGATAGGAAATCCTCAATGACTAGATTCAGTTTAAAGTCCTGACTTCTCAAATCTGAACTTTGGACATCTTTGCCTAAAGTCTCAGTGAGTTTTTGAAGGAGTGAATGCACTTCCTTGAAAAGAAAAATATGTAAAGTTTCTTTTTGGTGCATGAAATATTTGATATGTGCAACCTGCTCCGGCAGTTATTTTTAGATCTTCTCTGTTGTGGAATGCCTGGGTCTTGTTTACACTTGTCTTTCAATGTTTGCATATGACTGAATGAGGCCAATTCCAGGGAAGAATAAAGAGTTGCCGCATATGCTTTAGGGGACAGTTATATGTGTACATGTAGATTTATTTTTTCCTCCTTTTTCCCTTTTATTCTTTTTAAAATATTTTGTTACTGTTTGTTTTTTGTACCAATGAGTATGTATCTCATTTCTGTGCGGGAAATCTAGCCACAAGGTATAATCAGCATGTGAGTATTAGTTAGAAATATTTTTAGTGTTGCCTCTTGCTTTATTTATGTATCACTATGTCTCAGAAGTTGTGGATGCTTGCAAAACCAATAGCAATGCTTCTGTTATAAAAAGTTCAGGTACACAAATGACTCTGGTCAGAAAGGAACACCCTAATGTTACCCTTTCCTGAGATACTTGAGGCACTCAGTGACATATGAGCTTCCCTGCATCATTGACCAAGGTGGGGAACAGTGGCAACCAGCATTGCCAAATATTTGTATTA
The DNA here is from genome assembly GCA_020662805.1 of Glaucomys volans. Classification (NCBI taxonomy): domain Eukaryota; kingdom Metazoa; phylum Chordata; class Mammalia; order Rodentia; family Sciuridae; genus Glaucomys; species Glaucomys volans. Next base: position 57,380 of record JAJEJO010049543.1, read on the forward strand.
TCTGATAAATCAACACACTAATAATGATAGTGCGAATGACTTTAAGCCTTGTTATAATATGTTAATAAGCAGACTGATTAAGATATGGTTTTGTCCATATGCTTTGGTTTGGTCAGGATAAGCTATGCTATGCTGCAGTAACAAACTATGAGATCTTAATGGCTTTGCTCATTCTCTCAGGTAAAATCTAGTGCTCTATAATAGCTACTTCTTTTCCGTGGCTTTGCAACACAGGCCTCCAAGATCATCACATCAAGAGAAGAGAGAAGCTGGAAAATAGCTTAGTGTCATTTTGTTGCCTCAGCCCAGAGATGACATATGAGACTCCTATTCAGAGCCTACTGGTAAAACTAGTCACATGACCCTGCATAAGTGAAAGAGAGATGGAAGAGTGGTCTTCCTAAAAAGAGGAAAATGAAAGATTTGGTGATAAACATGACATTGTTTCTGACACATCTTGAAACTCTTTTCAGGCTAAAATGATTGCAGACACACTTTTGAGCTGGACCAGGTTGGTGACTTGAGTGAAGTTGGCTAGGTGTTATATATAGGTGGGCACAGGTGATGTGAGAGGGCTGTATCTGGCTGGAGCCCACCTGTTGCTCCTAAAGAGGGTAGTAATCCTTTCAGTTTTGCTATACAAGATTTTCAGTTTTTTGTTTTTTGTTTTTTAACCAGGGATTGAACTCAGGGGCACTCCACCACTGAGCCACACCCCCAGCCCTATTTTGTATTTTATTTAGAGACAGGGTCTCACTGAGTTGCTTAGCACCTTGCTAAGTTGCTGAGGCTGGCTTTGAACTCGTGATCCTCCTGACTCAGCCTCCCAAGTACTGGGATTACAGGCATGCGCCACCATGCCCGGCTAAGATTTTTAGTTTTATGTTACAGGTCTTCCAATTTTTAAAAAGAAAGTAGATATGTAGATTTTAATGTGAAAGTCTCAATTTTAAAATGCAGACTTACATATATGATAACATAGGCCCAACGAAATGTGATTGCAAGACTAATTTGACTTAAGTGCTCCTATGTAAGATCTTAGTTCTTTGGTATAGGAACTTGGGGTCTTGAATGGCCCTTTATTTATCTGAGATAAAACAAATCACAAATTTCTCAAAAGAATCTTGGCTCAGCCTGTGAACATTCCCCCAGTCCATCTTGGTTCAGGTTCAAATCCTTAATTCTCACATTAGCCCATGCCCAGGTCACCACTGGAGCACTTGAGGCCACACCTGAAGATCAACACAGATTCTCTCATTCCAGATCATTGCCAGGCTGTGCAATTTAGAAACATTTGGGAAACTGCAAGCTGTTGACAGTGACTGGAACATAGGCTGGGTATTGAGCAGTCATTGATGAACTAGATTAACACCTGGAACAGAGACAGTGTTGGCTCCACGTTGGATGCACTGTGGGAAGCAAAGGATTACGAATAGGGAAGGTCACAGTCAGAGCTGTATGCTAGGCAGATCATTCTGGAAGCTGTTGGGGGTGGTGATGGGAACTCTCAGCAAATAGGAGCTGATCTGGGTGCAATACCTTGGATGTACATTGTGTCCATGTATTTCCTTGGGGTCACCTTCAGTGATTTTATCCTGTTTCCTTTTTCTGAGCTATTCTCAAGAGTGTAGGAGTCCCTCTAAAGGTAACCCAGGTTCCTGGCCTGATTCTGGTGAGTGAACAGTGAACATGGCCTTTCTCTTCAACATGAGAGAAGAAATATGATTGCCTGAGGTCTGACATGCGTATCTTTTGCAATGGCCTTAGTGGAACCTTTGAGTAGAGCTTTTTAATGACTGCTTTCCCATTTGCTTTCTCAGAATTGAAATGTCAAGGTTAAGAATCCAGAAAGGCAGCAAGAAGCCTAGACTTCTTTGCCATCTGAATTCTGGGCTACAGACTTTCTGTTGAACTGGCCTCAGGGGCAGAAAGTTCTGGGCTGGGTAGGAGGCCAGAGTGCTCTGAGGTCCACCCTCTTGGATACATGAAAGGAGGAATGATAAGGACCCAAACAGAGGCAGACACAGCAGAGGCCAGGCACCCAGGTGGGGTCTTCTTCACCTCCAGAAATAAGGCAAGTGAGGAGCAGGTCTTGGAGTTGGCACTAGGCAGCAATCAGTACGGCCTGCCAGTGTGGGAGGAGGTGGTAGCTGAGGTCGCCCCTCACCGCAAGGCCTCCTCCCTGCTGCCCCTGAACCCCCACCCCACCCAGCCTGGGAGGCAGACTGCAGTTCTCAGTCAAACTGTACTCTTGAGGTAACTTTTTGTAGGCAAAACAAAAATGGGGAGGTGTTAGCCTGTCACTCTGTCCTGCTCTCAGATTCTCTCCCATTCTCAGCACCCCTCGTAGCCCCATCTCTCCCTCAGTATTTCTATATCTGTCTGTCAGTCTGTCTGTCTCTCGTCTCTCTCTCTCTCTCTCTCTCTCTCTCTCTCTCTCTCTCACACACACACACACACACACACACGTACACTTGCCTGGTTAATGAACTGGTGGGATCCAGTTTCGCAGCCGCTAGAATGTAGCCTCACGGCGTGCTATGGTTCTTCTGGGCTTTTCTCTGTCTTTACGAAGAAAACCATGTTGTCACATGTGCTTGCTCATTTTTGCCCACCACCGGCCCCTCCCATCCCACCCTGAGAGGTCTTCCTAAGGCCCCTGGAGCCTCCTTTGGACACAGAGGAGGTTGCAAAGCAGCAAGAACATTGGGGCTCGGGCTGACTGTGGGTTTCACACCGTCGTCGCCGCCGCCTCCTCAATCTGCGTTCAGGGCTGCCCGCCTTAGGTGGCATTCCTTCGTGCATCGCACAACCGATCCCCAGGCTGCAGTATTTTCAACAACGCAGGATGGAAAGTACAGAGCAGGTCGTAGGGTGAACATCGCTCCGTGAAAAGCCATATCGTACCGGGCACCGTGGCGCGTGCGCTGCGCGCCTGTAAATCCCAGTAGCTCGGGAGGCCGAGGAAGGAGGATCACAAGCTCAAAGCCAGCCTCAGCAATTTAGTGAGACCCTAAGCAACTTAGCGAGACTCTGTCTTAAAATTAAAAAATAAATTAAAGGGCTGGGGATATGCCTCAGTGGTTAAGCACCCCTGGGTTCATTTGATCCCCGGTACCAACAAAACAAAACGAAACAAAACGAAACAAAACAAAACAAGACAAAACAAAACACCCAGTATGTGGTATCTCACTTGTATGCCCTGGGAGCACAGTGGGTTGAGATGCTGTAAGTTACAGTTAAATGTCACTGCATTCCCTCTTCTTGCCAGCACAAGGGGCACCGACTGCTGATGAGGCACGGTCTGCTGATGACCTAAACCTGCCCAGTGCAACAGGTGTGCAGATTGGATGTCATGATCCTGGGACAGATACCACGCCAGGCAGTGTGTCCTGGCTGGCTGCCTATGACAGTGAGTTACCTGGTGATTTTGAGCCTCAACGCCTCTCTAGCCAGGTGTGGGAGAGTTTGTGGGCCATGGCCTGGGCATCAGGAGTCTCAACAGTTCCCCTGGTGATCCTGGGTACAGCCAGGGTGTAGAAGCAAGCATCTGGCAGAATGACAACTTCCAGCTGTGACAAAGGTGGCCCCTTGCCCACTCCCCACTCCAGGGCAGTGGTGCCAGACTGGGCTTGTGCTGCAGTGGCCTCCTTTCTTCCTCCTGCTCCCTGGGGGTCGCACACCCCTTCCTTCCCTCTGCTGATTCCAAGATCCCCAACAACCTTTCCCAGCTCAGTACCCCTTGTCCCTGAGAAACATTGGGGCCATCCCTGCAGCTCCACACACCACAGTGCATGCTGTCCTCTGGCTCTTGTTTCAGCCAGGAAGGGACACTGCTGAGTCATAGGCCAGGGAGCTTCTTTCCCAGGCTTTTTGGCACCATGGTTCCCATTGATGAAGAGTGAGGGGACTTCTTTCTGAAAGATTGGGTCCTCTGGGATCTTCAGTGTGGACACTTCCCATAGTTGTCCTAAGATACAGACTAGCTTTCTTTAGGGGACCAGGGTTGCTAGACAGGTGGCTGAGTCAGGATCACTAGGTCAGGAAGTTCTCTGGTTGTTCTGGATTCTGCCAGCAGAGGGTGATGTCTCCCAGCACAGAATAAGTGGGCAGAGGATGGTTTCCTCCCAGCAGGTGGGCAGAGAAGCAATGGCTGTTCTGACTTTGAAAATTCCTTTGCTGCAAAGGATCCTCTTCCCCTGGCAGAGAGGTCAGCGGCTCTAAAATAGTATAAGCAAGGGATTCCTTTTCTACACTTAGCTCACAAACCCTTTGCTGTAGTTATTTCAAATAGGACTGTCCCCAGTTTATGTAGCAGATGTGTTCTTGCAAAGTTGGCCATATGTTAGAGTGTGTTTAAAGTGCACTCAAGAAATCACCCTCATTTTTAAAAGAAACTGCTATTGTCTCTTATAAAGCAAATTCTAGATTTCGAATTCAAATAATGATTTACCTATTCCATGATGTTGGATTCTTCCAGGAGGGTTTGGCAAAATGGGTTCAGTGCTAGTTTGCTTCTGGGAAGCCCCCAGGCCTCAGGCTATAGGCTTCTGGGTCTGCGCAGCCTTATGGGACCACTACTGAGCTGCCCTTGGAGGCATTGAAATGGGCCCTAGGATTGGTCAGCCACCTCTTGAATAGGGTCCTGTCAGGGTGGCCCCAATGTACCATCCCTACCTGGGGCCTATTTACTGCAAGAAAGGAAGGGAAGGCAGGCCCTGTGAGGCCTTGCCTTGCAGGCTCAGGGCACAGGTGTTAGCTAATTAGTCCCCATGGGAAGGGCTGCTGAGTCACACTTTTACATCGAGGAACCTAAAGCAGAGGGCAATCTAAGAACACGTGCCACTTTGATTCTAAGGCCAATCTTGGCTCTGGGCTTCTTTCTCCCAGCCGGTGTCTCTTCCTTCTTTTCCAACTAGTCCAGGTTTGTTTTCTGACAGCCAAGTGATCAATTCCTCTCTCAAGCCAAAAGGAAGGAAGAAAAATTACATTTACCTTAGCTCAACTATTAGTCAGTAGTCTGAAGCAAGGCACTAAAGTGCCTGGCTTGAAAGTCACCTTTGTGGAGCAAAGTGGAATCTAACAAGGCTTTTTAATTTATTTATTTTATTTATTTATTTATTTATTTTTTTGGTACTGAGGATTGAACCCAGAGGCACTCCACCACTGAGCCACATCCCCAGCCCTATTTTGTATTTTATTTAGCGACAGGGTCTCACTGAGTTGCTTAGGGCCTTGCTAAGTTGCTGAGGCTGGCTTTGAACTCGCAATCCTCCTGCCTCAGCCTCCCAAGTGCTGGGATTACAGGCGTGCACCACCGCACCCAGCAAACAAGGCTTTTTTAAATTCAGGAATTTCAGTGGCTTGTGTGTGGAGGGGTTCTTTTTCCTGCTGTTTTATTTTTTGTATTTATTGGTTCTTTTTAGTTATTGCTGGCCTTGCCCTTTATTATGATCTATAAACAAGTTATAATGTGAACAAATTTATTGAGCGCTCCTTGGGTGCTCACTTATTGAACACTCTGTCCTTGGTGCCCCCAGTACACTAACTCACATACTCAAAGATATTTTCTTACTTCCATTTTACCGATGAGGAAATGGAGGCAGAGACATTAAGTGACATACCCAACATCTCACGACTAGAAAGGAACAGAAGTGGTAACTGAATCCAGATTCTGTGACTGTAAAGACAGCACTCCTAACTCCTACTCAGGGCCCCCAGCCTCTCGCTTGATTAGGTGTAGTAACACAAATGGTTTCTATTTCTGATACAGAAACATCTTATGCTTGAGTATTTTCCATATTTCAAAACAGAGGGATGCTTGGATCTATAGGAGGATTTAAAGGTTCATTCAGCCAGTAGAGATTTAGAATATTCTCATTTCATTACAACCCAGCGGGATACATAAGATGATGAATTGGGGTGTAGAAAGAAAATATTGAACCTATTTATACTGGTTTCATTCCTTCAAAATTTCAAATTTTGCACATATTTTATAATGTACATATTTGTTCAGTAGTCCATGCATGTAATTTATAAATAAATCCACAAACTCCGGGGAAGCAAATGCTCAGACATTTTCTTTGTGTGCCAGTGATGAGATTTTGACTATTGCTTATTTTATGTTCTGAGTATATTTCTAAGAAAGTATAGAAGCCACTTTTGAAGAATCTGCCTTGTTTTGAAAGAACAGTGAACCATATGATTTAAAAGAATCGAGCAGTGCATCTTTTTTTTTTTTTGTGAAGTGAATTATAGATTCCAGACATTTCTGTTCTGTATGTCTGGGTTTCTGTGTGCTGTATTGGTTTGGCTGTGAGGAGCATACTTATACTTCCCCTGTGGGTTCAGCTCAGTCCACACAGATTTACTAGACGCCAAACACTGTGCTGGGCATGTAAGATACAATGATCATGACCTTGGCCCTAGAGGAGTTTGGGGAGGTCAGGAGGCTCAGCTTATGCTGGAGCAGTTCTGGAGAGCTTTCTGGAGAAGTTGTTTTGAGTTGAATCTTGGAGGATAAATCAGACTAAGGAATTGGAAAGGGGGTGTCTGGAGGATGGGGTATTCAAGGAGGAAGCACAGAGGCATGTACTGGGAACAACTAACCCTTCTGTATTCCTTGATCCTTACACATGGTGGGAGGGAAGAGCTCTAGTCAAAAAGATGGACTGGGGTCTGACCTCAGAAGGCTTGCTGACAGGTGAAGCCACAGGGTATGGGGAGATAACCACATGGTAAGACTTCCCTATTGCTAAAATAATTCAGGTGGCAGCATAGAGGAAAGATTCAGGGAGCTGAGAATGGAGATACTGCACCCACCCAGTACTAAGGCCATTTTAAGGATGCTGTGGGCTGGATCAAGAATATTAAGTATGGAGGAAATGAATGGTGAATCCGAGGAGGATGAGAGGCAAAGTCAGGAAGATAGGGACCTGAGAGGTCAAGGCAAAGGAGAAGTCATGGAGGACAGCTCCACCTTTTTCGCTTGGGGAAACAGGAACATGGCAGCAGCAGAAAATGTACATGGGATCTGGGAGTGGGATGAGGAAGGGAGTGACAGAATTTAGTTTTAGAAACAATAAGCATGAATCCCAACCCTTGGAAAAAGGGTGGCAGAGAAGTCAGGGCTGGAGATCAAGGGAAATAAACACAATAAAAGTGTCAGAAACAACTAAGAGAATTATGAAGTTACCATAGGAGAGTGTGTGGCTTGAGGACTGTAGGCCTGGGACACATCCTATGAGGGAGAGAGAAGAGAAAGAACAGGGAAAGGTAGAACATCAGCATCATTATCTGAGGAGGGCAAAAGGACGAGATAGGGAGGGAAAGCAGGGAAACTAAGGAGGACGAGAAGGATTCAAATGCCTCATCCCTCTGAGAGGCCAGGCAGAGGAAGCTGCAGCTTGAGGAAAAAAAAATAGCTCCCTGGGCACTTCTGGGAATTTAAAAAGAGAAGGGAAAAAGAGATGAAGGGAAGTAAAGAGAAAGGGAGAGAGAGAAGTTTTAGTGAGACATTAACTGAAACTTCAATAATTTGGAAATTTGCAATTGCTCAAATGGGCTCTGCTGGATATCAGCCTTTGTGGTCTCAATAAGGGATGGGCTTAAAGAGAACAGAACAGGTGGGCTCTGAGTGAGATGTCTAGCAGTGTCATGTTCATCTGGTGCTTGCAAAAGTCACCTTTGACCAGGATCCAGAATAAGCCAGAATTAGAAAGGTCTGATGTGCCAGAGCCCGGGGGTGGGGGACAGGGGCCAATAGAGCCAAGTGACACATAGGAAAGAAGAGAAGGCACTACAAGTTTCAATCCCATGAGCACTTTTGAGATTTTACCAGCTACTATGCACTGAGGACACAGTACATGGACCTACTTTCAGGGAGTTTACCACTCAAGGGACAGAGACTGGCTTGCCTTCCTTTGCCATGTCCCTCCCCCTGCGATGGGCCTCAGGAAAGCATGGGGAAGAGAGGAGCTGGAAGACCTCCCCAGAGGCAGCACCACAGCTGGGCCTTGCAGAGCAAGGAGGAGACACTTGCCAGAGGAAATAGGAACCAGTTCACACCTGGGTCAGTTTATGGATGTGAGCTAGTGATGGCTTTCAATGCATGCTCTGCTGTCATGGAAGCAGAGAAGGGACAAATGGACAAGACATTTTAAAAACAAAAACAAAATGCACACACAAACCCAAACATTAAAAAAGAGAGAGACGCAGGAGTGGGGAGTGGGCAGTGGGGTCGGGAGAGCCAATAGTGGCTGCAGACAAACAGCACCCCCTTCCCTGGATGGCCTGGAGGGCGTCATGTCATCCCAGCCCAGGCCAGTCGCCAATGCTCATAACAGTGACTGAGTCAAGGAAAGGCTTCCTATGCCAAGATGCTTAATGCGTTTTGAAAAGATTCCCATTGAAAACAGTTGCAATAAAAGGTTTCGGAGCTTAAAGAATTAGCCCTCCATTATCTGGCTCTCCCACTGCCTGCTGAGCATTCCCCAGCCACACAAAGAAAAGAGACTGTTCTCATCCATCCTCAAGTACCTCAGGAGCACCCATTCACTCACAAATAGTTGATACCCTCTTTCCAAATAATGTTATCCATGTGTTAACATGATTCTCCCAAGGACTTCTGCCAGGCAAGACCTTGTTAGCTGGTTTCCAACAGTACTTGAAATCCTAAAGTCACATTGAAAAAACATCACTTGCTAACAAAACTCTGTGCTGTTAACTCTTTATGCTGGTCCTGTCCCCCATCCCCACCCAACACTGAATGCCTGAGTACATTTCAAGTCATTTCAATGGCCATTGCTATTGTGACCACCTTCCAGACTGACACCTGCTGACATCCTGTAGTGGGGGGAACTGAGTCTTGGTTTTGTAGTGACAGTGTTTGGATCCTTGACTGTTATTCTGGGGTGTAGCCCTGATGGTTGGGAACCAGTCTCCTAATTCTCAGCCCACAGGTCATTAGACCACATGAACTCTGAATATTTCCTCTACCCCTGCATAGGATATGAGATGAACTAGTTAGTAGAAGACACTTTGCTTCAGTGTCCAGAGCTCTGACAGAGGTGGGACTGAAGGCATGGCCTGAAACTTCAGTGCTGGGGCCACCGATTACACAGTGCTACCACTGCATGATAGCTTTACTCAACAATGTGTGCAGTCCCAACAGGACAAGGAGACAGGTAATACTCCAGACCAGAGTAGCTACTGTTTTTTGATTTTTAAAAATACAGTAGTCTTCTGAATGAGTTTTTAAGAACCCTGTGGTATACTGTGTGCATGTGTGAATATGTAAGAACAAATCCCACCATGATGTATAGTTATAATGCATCGATTAAAATATGGAGAGAAGTCTGTGGTCAAATAGTTTGAATCCTAATGGAGAAATGGTGAGGACCAAGTTGAAGGTCTGGGAAGCCTTGTTCGGGGCAAACCAACTGGGCTTGGGGATTCCAGATTCCAAGAAATGAGGCATGGGAGATGCTGTTCCAAGTGAAGTTCTGACAGTAAAGGAAAACCTGGAAAAGCCAGATAGGTGGGGCCTAATGAGAAGTGAGGCAGTGTTAACAGGCATATAACTCATGTAGGATGGCAGGGCCCCATGGAAAGAGGAAATGAGTTAACATGGATATAGCTGATCAAAGATAGAAAGTAACTACTCAGTTCTAGGAGACTTTGCTGGAACCCATAATCAGTTCCCAATTTCTATCTGGGGTTCTTTTATTATTTTTAAAAGAAAACAACTTTATTGAGATATAATTCACATACCATACAATTCACCCATTTAAAAGTGTACAATTCAAAGTTTTTAGAAATATATTCACAGAGTTGTACAACCATCACCACAATCAACTTTAGAACATTTTCATCACCTACCTGGAGTTCTTGACTCTACAAAGTAGATGGAGAAATTGGGGAAAGAGCAACCAAGATGACGACAGGACTATAAAGTAGGAACTCCAAGAAAGTGAGAGGAGATAGGACTCTTGAGTCCAAGGGAAGGAGGCTGCAACAAGATCTGGTGCTTACATACACAATGACTACAAGAGGAGCTTTGGCTTTTGTTTCCATTAAAGACAAAACTCTGGGCTCAATTACAGCAAAAAGGATTTAGGTAAAACATGAGGGGGAAAAACCCCAACTTTCTGGCAATGTTTGTGAATTCCTGGGTTATGCTGCCCTTGGAAATAAGACCAATGAACAGTCATCACAGGGTGAGTTTTGAATAATGTATCCTTCCAGTTTCATGGTGCTAGTAAAATAATGAGGCATCCTGTCAGGACTGGCAGAGTGCCTGCTCTTTCGTTGAGGTGGGGTAGTCCTGCTGAAACTTCTTTGCTAAAGGGAAGGTTCTAGAGGGCACATGACATGGTAGATAAATAACAACCTTTGCCTAGGTGAACAGGGGTACCAAAAAATAGTTTCCTGACCAGATCAGTCTTATAGAAATAAAGCAAAAAATATGAGTGGGACATCAGAGACCATAGCTCTAGATTCTTCCTCCTGATCTGTTGATTATTTTCATTTATCAAGGAACTTTTGAGCCTCTGCTCTGGGCCAGGTGTCAGACAGGCTCCAGAGATAAAGCAGTGGTTCTGGATCTGGGATGACTTTGGCCCCACCCCTTGAGGGACACTTGGCAATGTCTGGAGAAATTTTTATCATCTCATGGGAAGAAGCCAAGGATGCTTCTGAACATCCAGCAGTGCATGAGATAGCCCTCCACAGCAGAGACTCAGAATCATCCAGCCCCAGAGGTCAATAGTGCTAAGACTGAGAGACCTTGAGAAAAATAAGACTCAGTCCTTGCTCTCAAAGACTTGTCTGTTCAGTGTATTTCTTAATGTCGCTTGAAATATGTTTGAGTAAAAATGGCTGCATTGAGGAAAATCAAGTTCTTTATTTGAAATGATCACAAACAAAACCATAGGCCCAGTATCATTCGGGACTGACAGCATGGTGCTACTGATGTAATAAGGACTCATTACATTCTTATTAATTGCCTGGTTTGTCAAATCTTAGATTTAAAACATTTAGCAGAGCATGGACTGCTTCCAGGAGACCACTATCATTTTTATCAACAGAGTGAGCCTACAGTTTTATCTGAGTGCATATATGGAAGACAGTGGGTAGAAAAATAACCTACAAGTTGAATTAGCAAAGTAAACCTCAGGAGTCCATCTCCTTTAGCTTGGATTTGTTGAGAACTTCAGCAGAGCATAGCTAAAATCTCACTTGGCTTAGAAATCCCCTGGTCTAATAACAGTTGCAGGTGGATTATTTGTAATATTTGAAACTAATTCTTCCAAGCACTTACATGTACCACTTAGTATCAAATCAACCAAAGTTAATTAAAATAAATCATCAATTTATTCAAACAGCACCCTAAGAGCCTTGAATACATCCTGTTTTGTCTCGCTGATGTGGGAGGTCAGTTATTTGACCTGGTGGAAGTGAGCTGTTGTGGAAAACTGCCTTTTTTATTTAATGAGGAGTAAAGTCTGCCAGAATGACCTCTCACACTTTTTTCCCTGCTGTTAAAGTTTTCAGCTTAGCAGCTTTTAAGCGAGGCTTTTTAGAGGCTTGGCATCTCCACCCTTCAGCTTGAAATCTCCTCTTTCCCATTGTGCCAAGTGCTCTGGGCGTTCCAGTTAACTGGAATGGTCTTTAAAATAATTGAAAAAAAATCTGAAATTCAGACTCTTCACTAATTCATACTGGTTTTTTCCCTAAAGGATCCAAATTCCTGTGGGTTCATTGGGTTTCAGACCCCATATTTAGGAATATTGCAAAGAACTTAGTTTTTGAGTTGTCGATGCTTAAAAACTGAAAGCAGAAAACTCTTCTGAGCCTTGATTTCCTCCCTGTAAAATGGAATCTCAGTCCTTTTCTGCTGTTTTTTTAATCATACTCTTTATGAAGATAATGAGTATATTGACTTATTACCTAGAATGTTCTCTCTCTCCTTCCCTTTCCTTCCTTTTCTCTTTTTGTTTTCATGCTTAACAATATGACAGTTCTGCCTTTGAATCTAAACAAATGTACAATTTTCTGCTCATTAGGACTCCCTTAGTTAGGATAGTAAGTGTATCCTCTTTAAATCTTTCTTTTTCCCCCTCTAGATCAATTAGTTTTTGTTCTACCAGAGGCTCACTACCCACAAATGTGGATCTTCCTGACTTGCTCCAATTTTTTTATCATATCTGCACTGAAGCCATCCTGACAAGTCTAAGCAAATATCCACATTCCTGGGGACTAATCATGTTTCTTTGAAACAAAACCTGGAAGGTTGACCTTTAGGCTGTATGACCTAAAATATCTATAGAAGATATGGCAAATTAAGTCACGAATAAAAGCCTGAAGGAAGCCGGGCACAGTGGCACACGCCTGTAATCCCAGCACTTGGGAGGCTGAGGCAGGAGGATCACGAGTTCAAAGCCAGCCTCAGCAACTTAGCGAGGCTCTAAGCAACTCAGTGAGACCCTGTCTCTAAATAAAATACAAAATAGGGCTGGGGATGTGGCTCAGTGGTCGAGTGCTCCTGGGTTCAATCCCCAGTACCAAAAAAAAAAAAAAAAAAAAAAAAAGCCTGAAGGAAATCCTTCAGGCATGGCCAAAACCTAAAAGTAGGTTGTCTGGAGACAGTTGTGAGGGGTGGGGAGATAACAGCTGGCCAAATCAAGAAGAAAAATGATGAGGCTTCAGAGTTTGCTACTTGGTGAGCCCCATGGGGATCATATTCCTCAGGCTAAGAACCAGAGTTCCACGCTGCTAGGTCTAAAGACTGACGTTATAGGCTGCAAACTTCTGACTGGGGAAGGGATGTGGAATTAAACCATCATGAACCCCAGGCTTACTCTGGCCATAGAAATGGCCCTTTCTCTTCTCCTGATTCCTTGGCTTGCATATAGCTAAGCAGATTGGATTCCAGTTTCCATCAAAGGCCAGGAAAAGAGGGCAGGCAGAGGGTGTGGCCGCCTTAGTAGTAGCACAACCCTGGCCCCAACACAATAGTGCACAGCCTTCACAGATCTCAAGGGCAAGTCTTCTGAAGCTACAGCCACACTCACTGCAGCCTTTTCCCCCAAAGCTCCCAATGATGAATGGCAAGGACCACAAATAAGCATGGCTGGGGCTGGTAAGGAGGCCTGATCAGGAATCCATCAGGGGCCTGGGGTTTGGCCTGTACTGCCTCAACACCCAGGGTTGGCTGTGGGGCGAACCTTTCTCACCTCACCAGAGCTGCCATCTGAAGATAGAAGGGCATCCCCAATACAACAAAGAGAAATTTGTGGTTTGAGGTTTATAAGGTAATTACAGGCTACAATTGTCTGCCTTTCCACTTGTATGTCACTCGACTTTAAGCACTCACTTCTAAAGGGTAAATTGCAAGTTTTTTCCCCTAAATCCAGATAAGCAGTCCTGACACATTGTGAAGACCCAGGCCCCATTGACTGGGACAGAAAAGCTGTCCAGCACTGCATGGCAACAGAAACTACTGCAAGCATGGGGAGAAGAGATAGCAGATGAATGGAGGATGCTAGTCACTAGCACATTTGTGTTTGATTTGAAACTAGAATGCATGTGCCATGCTCAGGAAACATGGCCAGAAACCCACATGGAGAATAAAAATGAAAAAAAAAATGACTGTACCATGTAGAATCTGAAAGGCTGGAGTCCAGCTGATGCTGTAGAATGAGACTAGTTAGCCTGATGTGAAACGGCTATTTGGTTATACTTTGAAAAAGAAAATGGTCACACTTTGAGAAAGAAATTTTAACACAGAGAAAAGAGCAGGAAAGACAAAATCCACTCTGAGTGTCTGATACAGGACCAGCTAAAACTGTAACCCTATACACAGAGGGTAATAAAAGAACAGTCTTGCGACTGCTTTTCCTCCTGTTCATGTTCACAGTAACAGCTGGATACATACTAATTGCAAGAAGTGAAAGAAAGAGCTGGAAGTTTAAAAGCAGGCATGCACTAATCAGTCTCTCGCCAGCACAGTTTCAGACACAAGTGCGATGTGCCACCTCGCAGGTCTATTTTAAATGCATGCTCACAGTTCCTCATTTGTGTGGGTGGCTGTATGTTGTCAGAAGAGCAACACACTAGTCTCTCCTTCCAAGTACATTGCTTCCATCCACCAAGAAACGCCTCAACCAGGGCTTCTCAGCCTCAGCACTATTGACATTTCAGGTCAGATTAATTCTTTGTCTTGGGATCTATCAAGTGCATTATAGAGCATTTAGCAGCATCCCTGGTCTCTATCTACTAGATGCTAGTAGAATTGCCTCCCCCAGATATGACAACCCAAAGTGTCTCCAGGTATTGCCAGATGTCCTCTTGGGGGACCCAATCACCCTCATTTGAGAACCACTGAGCTAAACTAGCAAAGAATGACTTTCTCTTCCTTCCCCCATCCCAAAGATCTCTATCCAAGGCTGAGAAAATGTAGGAGATATTTAAATCTACCAAAAAGTGACTCTTATTCTGAGTAGCCTGCAATAATCCTTTTGACTTGCAAGACTTTCAGTCATTGGAAACAATGCTCTTACTTCCCTTGGAAAGAAGGCCCTTTCCAGCTAAACTCGGGTGGGGGAGGGAAACAAGTCATTTTTCTTTTAGAGACAGTTGTTTTAGTCCATAGCAAGTCCAGGTGTAGAAGTACATGAACTGGAAGGGGCCTGGAGTACTGGCAATTCACCTCCCTGCCCTCTTTCTTTGCCAAATTTTTACCGGGGGTGGGGGGGGCACCAAGGCCTAGAGGGGGGAAATGACTCGCTCAAGGTCATACGAATTCCTAGTCCTCCTTTTATGGGGGCACAGGGCAATATTTCCCACTATGCCTGAAGAACTTAGGTCTCTAAACACAAATAACTTACAGCTCTTTACAAGCAAGAGTTCTGGCCCAATCATGCCAGTTAAGGAATGTGAATTTTATAAATGACAGAATACTGCAACCAATTAGTGCAAACAAACATTTATTGTGAAATAGTCATCCTACCCTTTATTAGGTATTACATCATCAAAGCACTTTGTGGCAATGAAAATAGCTTTTTACCCCTCTGATTCACCCAATATTCCATTAAAGCTGCAAAAAATGTGCAATCTGCTTGAAAAATAGGTTGCTCTTATTTACTCATTTGTGAAAAGTCAAAAATTAAAAAAGAAAATGATACTAACTTACAGGGCCTCTAGAGCCAATTTACCTTTCCACATCCCATCTACTCCCCAAAATAATTAACAAAGATAATTTGTTTTAAATGCCTTTTTAAAAAACCAATGCACCTTTCCCCATATTATAATCATAAAAATTTTAAAAAGCCATTATTCACTTTCTTGGAAAAAAAGTGGCCAGCCGTTGTTTTTTGATTGGGAGCATGTGTATTTCCTGGGAGTTCACTTTCTTTAACTTTATGCTCCGGTTTTTGACCGGTTTCCTAAGGGGCTCCGCATTTCCCAGGGGTTCTTCTCCTGGGCTGTTGATGTCATAGCCCTGAAGCACAGAGTCTTCTCTTTTGAAGGAGAAGTTTTTGGTGGACACCCCTGAGAGGCCTTTGATCTTGCCACAGAAGATAGTAGGCACAGCATCTTCAACCGAAACGATGACCTTGGCTGCCTGGGACTCGCTTACAATCTCAATGTTATTTTCAGCCTTGACCTCACCACTAGGGTGGCTAGGCTGGCTGACCATCTCAGTGGCATTGCTGCTGCCAATGTGGCTATCCATCATGGCTGAGGCCTCATGGGATGTGGCAGGAGCAAAGGGCACGTCAATGCCACTGGGAAGTTTCTCCATCACAGTATGGCCTGGGCTGTCCACTGGCCCACTGCTGTCATATGGTGTCTCAGGGGCAGGCTCAGACTTCCGGTGGGCTGCCAGCGACAGGTCTAGGGCTGCATCCTCCTGGAACATTGGGGGACTGACTTCGCCAGGCTTGAGCCAGGGCACTGACTTCATGGAGAGATCCAGGGCCTCATTCTCACTCCCCATCTTGATGACCGTGTGGCGGCTAAGCTGGAAGTACTCCTTCGGCTGGAGGATGTCTAACGGCTTCAGTTCATCCTTTTCCAGAGGGGTCTGAGTGCCTTTAAAGGAGTGCAGGCTGAAAGAAGATGGTGGCTTGGGGAAACTGGGGCTGAACTTGGATTCAGAACTCTGAGGCACTGGGATGGGGATGGGAATGGGGACTGGCACAGGCAAGGGAACAATCACAGGGTAGGGAACCAAAAGGGTGGCCGGTGGAACTAGGGGGGACAAGGGGGAGTTAAAGGGCTGTGGGGGCACTGGAGCATAGCCTGGAGGAGGCTGACAGGGTGGAGGCCCGAGAGAACCCTGGGAGGGGAACAAATTCTGAAGCACAGCTTCAAATGGCAATGTGGGTTCCTGCGGCTGGCTGGGGATCCTCAGGTCCAGGAGCTGGGGCTGGGCCTCAGGGTCCTCAGCCCCCTGGAAGAGGTTATTGTGGATGGCATTGGAGGAGCATGGGGCCTCCTGTGGCAGGACCAGAGGGGAGTTGAGATGCTGGAAGACGTGCTGCTCCAGCACTACAGGCAGCTGCACAGGGCCCTGCGTGGTCATGACGTAGGTGGCATTGCCATTAGGGTTGAGCTCGGGTGCAGAGCTTCCCTCCACCTGCATGTGAATGGGCATCACCACTGGACTCTCCCCAAGGCACAGGGGCTGCAACACAGTGGCCGCCACCTTCAGAGCCATGCCACTCTGGGACTCAGCAGGTGGGTTCAGAATGGATGGGGCCGGCACAGTCACAAGGGCCTTCTTGACCAGGTCAGTAGAGTTGATGTTCCAGGCCTCAGTGGTGATCAGCTGGGCCATGCCATTCTCCAGTCTGTTATTGGCCAAGGTGGGAGGGGAGTCGGTCATGTCCATGGAGAGGTTCTGGGACTGCAGGTCGTCCATCACTGGGCTCTGATGCCACTTGGCCTGCAACACACAGAACACATGATGTGAATCTTCCTTGAGACTATTTATACTTGCCTTAAGAGCTCTCTCCACAGCTTTCAAAAAGTTTCCCTATCTGAGTTAACTGGGGAGAAGAGCCCAGCTTCCTAATATACATGAACATATCCAAATGATCAGCTGGGCTTGGAAGGTCCAAATTTAACAGACAAACTATAAACAAAGATGATGTAATCCTTAAATAGCCAAGTGATATTAAACAGGGTAGTCTTAAGTCTAATACTCAGCTTATACATTTGGCCTTCTGCAAAAACAAAGTTTCATTCCACATTGCTATGTCAGACAGGATATTCAGAGATTTGATTCGTTCAGACTCAAACAAGCACCAGAGACTTTCTTTCCCTTAAAGGAAAATAAAACCTTGTCACATTTGAATATTCTATGAATATGGAAGGAGGCATTTTAAAACTCTTTGTAAAAATAATGATGGAATTATTTGAAAATTGTGGACATTTTCGAAAAGCAGTTCAAAAATCCTTTGTGGCAATAATTCTTCCTGAAGAGGTTTAAGGAACGGGAAAGCAGTGCCTTTACGCAGGGTTGGTACAGTTTTCTCACTGCTGCGCTCCAACCAATGACATTCTCTTTCTTCCTGATAACAGGAAAATCCACTCCCTGGAGCAAGGTGAAGATGGGATGGCTTGCATGAATGGTCACGGTTCAGTGTCACTTTCCCAACTGGCTCACCTGTATGACCTGTGGCCTCTCCTAACATCTAGCTGCCAAGAGGAGGGGATGTTGAAGAGTCTAGGGCTACTGAAATGGAGCACTTGTTGGCAACAAAAATTCCAAGGTGAGAAATGTTTTCTCAACGTTCAAGGCACCTCCTGAAGACCCTGGTCACCTCCTGAGAGGCCCAAGAAGCCCAGTGTGTGTGCTTCCTGGAGGAAGCAGGGCTGCAGCTGTGATATGGCTCTCCATGGAAACGCGTCCATATTTAGCCTCGTTGCCATGGAGAAGGCAGGCACCATGTCTAGCTCAGGGATCTGTGCAGCCCTGGAGTCTGGTTGGGCTCAATAATAATTCAATAATCCTCCGTTTCACTGGGCAGGCCTGGGGCAACTCGGATTCTTGACCTCACCTGTCTCAGCTGTGTAGACTTTAGTCCTTGGTCATCTTATCCTCCTCTCCTCACCCCCAAATTGCTAACACAACCTCACAAACAAGAAAGAGAGGTGACCCAGCACACCATGGGATTAGAAATAAACAAACAATGTCTCACTACAGGAAGGCAGCTATAACAAATGAACAAATCCACAATATTGCCAGCAATCAAAACAGATCAACTGCACACAACAAGGAGGTTCTCTGAGGCCAGGGGAGAGGAGAGCATGGGAGGGATGCTGTGTAAACAACTTTGTGGAGAGGAGTGGGTAGGCCCTGCCCCCGGCAGGGCACACTGCAATGCTTGGAGGGAGGGCTCCAGAGCCATCTCCCTATGGGAAATATGTCCTCTAGACACCACAAGGTGACCAGGCATGCTGACTAGTAAGCCCTTAGGGCAGAGTTAGGAGGCAGCCTGCCCCCAGAGAGGCTGACGGGGTTGCCCCAGCTGAAGGACCTGGTTCTATATGAGATGAGTTCATGATTCAGCCCAGACAACGTCAGGTCTCCATTCACCATTCATTCCCACATACACGCATGCGTGCATTCACTCATCCAACCAATTCATTTGTTAAATGCCCACTGCTGAGGGCTAGAGTTGAAGTCATGCGCAAGAGAGACAAGTTCTGTTCTTTCATAAAGATTATAGTATGGTGAAGGCACATGTCTTTGATCAGAGGTTTGCTAGCGTAAGATGGCATCAAAGGTACACCAGGATTGGCAGGAACAGCAGTAGGAGAAATATTGTTGCGCTTGCACATAGTCCTGTAAAGGCACTGAGAACTTAAGGTTTCTTCCAGAAGGGTCTGACATGTCCCTCACAGTGGCCAGAATCTCAGGGAGTGGGGAGGAAAAGCTGGAAGGAAGCTGAAGTGGGACTGATGAGAACAAGGACAGAAATGTCAGAGAATTCACCTGTGGCCACCCATCTGAGGTGAATGAATTTTGATGGTAAGAGGCAACTCTGCAGGAGTCAAGGCATGTTCGCTACCATCTTTGGACTCCCGTGGGGTTAGGATTATCCAGCTGTGAGGCTGCTTTCTCCCAATGGTTGCATCTGTCTGCCCTTCAAGAAATGGCAACCTCCCTTGCTACCTGTCTGCTTCTTTCAACACCCTCCCAAGAGAAAGAGAGGGCAAACTTCTGGATGCCTCCTCCACCTGGCTCCTTGAACACAGCCTCAACTCAGGGGTCAGGTCCCATGGTTTCCTGAGATACCTCCTTCCCCTCCCTTCTTGGCCTGCTAACTCTTCCAGACCCTCCTGCTCAGAGCATGAGGAGGGGATCTTGCCACAGTGGGGTGCCTCCCATAGGCCCCTGCTCCTCTCATGGATGGCAGGAAAGGAAATGTGCTGAGGCTTTGCTATGTGCCAGGCCCTCTGCTGAGAACTTCTCATGAGTTACCTCATTCAATCCTCAGAAAGGCCCTAGAATTATGCCCATTTTGTCGATGAGGAAACTGATTCCATAGGGAAGTTCAATAACGAGCTTAAGAGTACACTGAGGCTGGGATTAGAGTTCAGGGCCAATCCCAGGTCCCTTTCTCCTATGGGAGCTGTGAGGGCTGTGCCTCTCCATGTCATTCCTTCAACAAGGAGGGCACCCACCTGTGGGGGCCTGCAAGAAAGAACGCTTGAGCATAATATTACTTCAAAGTAGAGGCCAGGTCCTTTCCAGTAAATTCATGGAACTATTCATTTTCTCCACTAGTGGCCTCCCCTGTCCCCCTCATCGCTGAGGAGTGTGTAGCCTGAAGTGACTATGGTTGTGTTACTGGGGTGCTGGGAACGGGGGCATCCTCTCAACCTACTTCCAGTTACCCATCCAGCTGTTCCCCAGCCTGCCTTCCAGAGATAGAAGTCACATGAGTAATGGGGAAGCCTTCAGATCCCCTGCTGGGAACTCCACATCTCTGGGGAAAAGACTGAAGCCTGATGGATTGTAGGCCAGGCCAGGGTGCAGGTGCAGGGGGACAGCATGCAGTTTCTCAGGGCAAAGGGAAAGGAAGCCCCTGGCCAAAACCTCCCTTTCCCTTCCTCTGACCATAACAACTGTCAGGCAAAGGTGACCCATGAGCACCTCCAGCCCACTGAGACAGGTTTATGTTCTTCTACTCAGTCCCTACCTGGTATACTATCCCCCAGAGATACCCAGGCAAAGGAAATATGAGCTCTGTTTCCATCACATGTCCTTCCAGCGGATCTAGGGGTGCCCAGAGTAGATGGCATGGGCATTGCTGCTGCAGGAGGAGGCACTGCATGCTCTGGCTCTGCTCTGAGAATAAAAGCCAGCTCATGAATTGAGGGTTCACAGGGCAAGTCTCTGTCCTAAGGAAGAGCCAAGAAGCCAGTTAATGACTGGGGAGAAAGGCAGAAGCCCATCCTCCCTGCTCAGCCAAGCTACTGATTAGCGTGGGCAGAGGGTGGGCTGGGACCTCTTCAAATCAAGGAGCATTATTGCAGGAACCACCGCCTAATGCTCAAGCGGAGTGGGCGTGAATTTCTTAGAAGTGACAAGGAACGTTTTGTTTGGGTTTTGCAAAACATCATTTTCAAATGGGTTTAAATGAGGTCACCCATCCATTCTGCCTGTGCCCATTATCACTGGGTATGTGGGGGAAGGGCTCAGTAAATGATGGCAATGCACACACACTAAGGGATAATAATGGGCACAGGCAGAATGGATGGGTGACCTCATTTAAACCAGTGGAAAGTGGGCAATCTGGATCTGCAGGTCACTGGAGACTGTCATTCTCTTGGCCGTCAGCCAGTTGCTAGGACCTCACCCACTAAAGCCCATGTGCCCCCCAGATGAAGACTTTGGGGAAAAACCTCAAGGCCTAGGGCAAATGGGGTGGGGAGGGATAAGTAGCTGAGCTGGGAGACTTGAGGGGCCACAGAATTATTATCTGAAACCCCTTAGCCTAATTACTGCAAAGATCTAATTATTACAGAGGCTGGGTCTTCCTAGGGTCAGCCGCTCAGTCTGGACTCCTCACTAGCCTCTACCTTCACCGTGAACAGGCAACTCCTGCTCATCTCAGACTTTGGGGCTGAGCCCCACCTCCTCTGATGTTTGCCCCACCTCACTGGATTCCCACAGAACCCAAATTTAACCTTCTCTAGTCCTGACCCTGCCACCCACACTGGGATTGCCTATTCACTCTTTTTTTTTGGAACCGGGGATCGAACTCAGGTGCACTTGGCCACTGAGCCAGATCCCCAGCCCTATTTTGTATTTTATTTCAAGACAGGGTCTCACTGAGTTGCTTAGGGCCTCGCTAAGTTGCTGAGGCTGGCTTTGAACTCACGATCCTCCTGCCTCAGCCTCCCAAGTTGCTGGGATTACAGGCATGCGCCACCGCACCCGGCTGCCTATTCACTCTTGGAGGCTTGAACCTGCCATGGGAAGAGCAGGGAGTCAGGCCCACAGGTGCCATGGGAGCACACTGAGGCGGCCATCCACCTCAGCCAGCCAGGGACTTGTGGATGAGACAGTTGATGTGAAAGCGCTTTGTGGCCAGTGAAGAGCCTGAGGGGGCTGGGATATGAATGAATTCACCCTGTGTTGCTCTGCTGCACCCAGAAAACAAAATCAAAGTAACTGATTTCCTTCTAAGGAGTGACATTCATGAAGAAGCTGACCTCAGGCCTCACTCCCCAGCAGTCAGTCCGTAACGTATCTTACAGCTGCACCCCATAGGGTGCCCATGCAGCCATGCCTGTCTCTCAGGCTTTTACTTCTAGAGCTTGACACAAGGACCAAATTTGGTCTATGGGCTTCTGTACACACTGGTGTTTTCATCATGTGGTCTTACTTATAGATTATTTTAAAAAGCAAAAATACTTGACCATTCATATAATTTAGACTATTCTCCAGGTCCTAAAGCTCATTTATTATCTGATTGTGGGCATTTAACACAATATAAGTCACACACACACACACACACACACACACTCCTCACTCTTAATGCCCTAAGCATGCTGGGAGCCCCTCTTAAATGCCCAGATCACATTTTGTGAACTGTAAACATTTTCAATGTAGAAATGACTATAAGGATGACTATAAGGCCCCTGGTCCAAAGTGCCAAACACCTTTAAGCAAATGCCTTAGGAGTGACTGAGGTACAGTGTGGTGGGCATCAGAGAGGGATTTATCTCATAGCAACAAAAGCCAGGGGCCATTTCTCTTGAAGACCTTGTGAGGCCCCTGGGATTACTGGAGTGAACTCACTCAGAAGAAGGCACACTTAGCTTCAGGATGTACATGTGACCTGTTCTCTTCCACTGAGACTAACCTCATCTGGATTTTTCTATAAGACAAGCTTCTTCCACTAAAATGATCATTCTCTAAATGATTGCCACATGGTGCTCAACAATGGGGCACATTCTATGAACCACAGTGATGGCGTATTTTGTCATTTTGTGAACACCACTCACCATACTTATGCAAACTAAGATGGTTATGACATTACTTGGTGATACAATCTTATGGGACCACCGTTGAATATGTGGTCCATCATTTTTTGACTGGTACATCACTATGAGACACAGGATTACATATTCTGAAATTCAGCTTTCTCAAGATATGACTTTTCCATCTGTAAAATATTGACAGCTCTTGGTTTCATGGAGCATGTAGGCAGCTATCAATTTTTCTGGATCAATGAAGGATTATCTACATCTTTCTTGCTAGAAGTGGAGTCCTTGGAGCAGTAGCAGCAGCATCACCCAGGAGAGTCTTAGAAATTCAGAATCTCAGGCCACAACCCAGATCCACTGAATCAGAATCTTATCTCAACAAGATTTCTGGGTGATTTGTGTGCACATTAAGGTCTGAGAAGCAATGGTCTTCCACTGGTTCTCAAAGTTGGCCATATATTGAGATTGCCTGGGAGCTTTAAAAATACCAATATGTGGTTCCCACTCCCAAGAACAATTTAATTGTTTTGGGATGCAGCTTGGGCACTGGAGTTTTCAAAAATTTTCCAGGAAGTTATTATATACAGTGAAGCTGGAAACCCTTAATCTGGTTTTTTTTTTTGTGTGTGTGTGTAGTACTGAGGCTCTAACCCAGGGATTGCACCAATGAGCCACATCCCAAATCCTGGGAACCCTTAATCTAAAGGTCAGAGTACAAGGCAGTTGATGATCCAACTTTCTTCTCAGTGGCTGATCTTCCCACTTACTTCACAAAAAAGATTCAAAGTATCAACATGCAAACTCCCTCAACTTCCCCCCAGCCCTCAAAGTGTCTTCCACATGCCCCCACCATCAGGAAGAGGTGAGCTGTCCCTCCCTCTTACAAGCCTGACTTCCTAGACACCTCTGCCAGAATCCTGCCCCGCTCCACACACACTCTGTGTTGAGTCTCTTTTCTACTTTGGTCCAGTTCTTAAACCACACCCTCAGTGACTGACCTAATTCTGTATGAAAACCACCCATCACTCACTATGAGCCAAATGAGAAAAGCATAATTTTTGTCTTTTAATACAATGCACATATGGTTTCACCATTCAGGACCTAGGATGCACTAAATATCTAAGAAGTAATTCCAACTGGGTAAAAATGATTTTCTCTCCCCATAGGGTGTAATAATTGTCAATTACGTGCCCCAGTGATTAAATTTTCTGAGCTTTAAACATCAGCACAGGGCCTTTTTACCAAAGCTGTGAACATAATTACCACATGAATGTATTCCCAAATTGGTTAAAATACGAAGAATATACAACATAGTCACTCGCCTTATGGTTGATTGCCTTCTGCATCCAGAGATCTACACAGCTCTCCAAAAGGAATGCAAGTACCCAAATTAGCTTTGATTCTAAGTCCCCCAGCACACTCCTTAATTTATTAAGACAGTGGTGGCCATGCAGATTTCAACTGAGACAAATCTACATGAGGATGGGCAATGGTTATGGGGAAGTCCTGTCAGAACACAGTGCAAATATTAGGTCCTGGTCTGATATTGATGAAAAACGAGAGGGGTGGGGCCCAGCACCACTGATTGGTCATCAACACGAGAACTTTAAGATCTTCCCAGGAGCTGGGCATGGTAGTGCATGCCTGTAATCCCAGCACCTGGGAGGCTGAGGCAGGAGGATCGCGAGTTCAAAGCCAGCCTCAGCAACTTAGCAAGGTCCCAAGCAACTCAGTGAGACCCTGTCTCTAAATAAAATATAAAAAGGTCTGGGAATGAGATGAGGCTCAGTGGTTAAGTGCTCCTGAGTTCAATCCCTAGTACCAAAAAAAAAAAAAAAGAAGAAGAAAAGAAAAGAAAAAGATCTTCCCAGGAAAGGGTGAGGTCATGCTCTGAGGTGCCATAAAATTTATTTATGTTCATTTAATCATCTCATCCTTTTTATTCTCATTTTTCTATTTTATGATGTATGTAACAAATAAATATAAAAGGCATATAATGATATATACATGTGTATGAACATATGCATGTGTTGTGGGGTGTTCAAGATTTTTCTGGTCAGGGGAAAGAATGAAAACATTGCCACTAAGCAGGAGGGATGAAGCTCTCAGTGCCCAGTGAGACTTCCAAGTGAACAAGTCTTTGAGTCACTGGTCAGTTCACCCCTCCTGTTCTGCACAGCAGGAAGCTGAGGCGCAGAGATCAAGCGACTTGCTCAAGTCCACACAGCATAGAATAGGCTGACTCTGAGACCTGCGCTTCTTCCTCAAAGGCACATTACCCAACCCATTGCCTTTGTTTCAAATTCCCAAGGGTGTTGAGGGACACCTGAATCTAACACACTGGCCAGAGTTAGCCAGCCTGGATTAGAACATCTCCTTTGTAACCAGCACCTGACACCAAAGTAAGTGGGATAGTTTCAGTCAACCATCAAAATGTCAAAAGGAGTTTGGCGAGCAAGGAGCATGACTAAGAAGAAATACCCCCTTGAGTCAGAGATACCTAATAGACAAGTCATTGAAATAGAAATCAGAGGTTCAATGCACACATGAGCTTTTGATAACTGTAGGAAAGTCATTTTACTCCCTGGGGACTCAGGTTCCTCTTCTGCAGTATTGGCACTGCCAACCTACTCAGACCTCCCAGGAGTGAGTGGTGCTTGCTGGGAAGGAGTCAAACCCAGTCTTCCCAGAGCTGCTGGAGGAGGAACTGCTATGGGCCCCAAAGGGTGAGCAGGTGTGAGCTGTCAAGCAGAACTGGAGGGAGGGAGGGAGGGAGGAAACAAATAGCTCAAAGGCCTGATTTTCCAAGTCTTTGCTGGGTTAGAACCAGGCCTCAAGAGAAATCTGGAATATTTGGTGGGGAGGGCACTCTGCCTCCTTTCTTTCTCTGTAGATGATGTCAGATATCTCTGTGTTTATTATTTCATTTCCTACTCCTGAATCTCTGTAACCTGCCTAAAGGATCTGTGGTGACCCTTGGGACCATGCAGGCCTGAGTGTGGGGCTGGACTAGATTCATGCCAATTCATTTATTCATCCTCTAAAAAATAACCTGGGAACCTACTGTGTGCTGGCATACATTTTCTATTCCTCCAACCTGGTACCACTTACTACATACCAAAGGCATGTAGCCTTTCTCTTGGCTCATTTCGCAGGGCATTAACCAAATTCATATTCTATGGTTATCTAGTTTGATCAGGGTTCCTTCAAGGCCCATAGTTCTTGCAGAGGTAAAGAAATAAGCCTCTAAAGAAAAAATGTCAGTCCCTAGACAGATGTAGGAGGTGATATCAGTACAAGGGTCTCTCTAAGGTAGAGAATGATAAATGTTTATTTTTCTAGAGAGGGAAGCCCCTGACACTAAGAGGAAAGAAGTATTCTTGGTGAAACTCGGTGGAAGGTGACAGGCCACCACAGCATTACAGGAGACTCTCAGGAAGAACTGCTTTTGGTGAGCATCACCATTGTTTATGTAGCTGGGATGGTTGATTGAATTAGAGAGGAAGTCTTGGGGGTAAAGCTGGCTTCCAGGAAGCAACTTGGATCAAGAATTCAGTGGCAGAGGGCTTGAGTGTTGGCTGGTGAGTGTATGTGGCTGAAACTCTCTGACATTCATTTGTGTGCTCTGAGGCCTGTGCATTATTGGGGGCATCTGAGATGCCGGGTAATGATCACCTTTGAATTCTGGTCACCAACACCAGCTTGTCCCATGGTTAAATCATCCATTATATTTCTACATCTATCAGAATCCTCAACACAGCCTTTAAACAGCAATGTAGGGTCATCAAATGAGGAAATAAAAGGATGGATAAGAAACAGTATATACAAAATGGAAAGTGGAATGTGCGAGTCATCAAGTGGCTGTCCTTGTATTTGGCCGAGGCCCTACAACTTTCCACCAGACACCAGGCCCCAGACACCAACAGGTACTGGAACCATAGGGCCGTAGTATGCTGGAGCACAAGTCATGCTTACGGTCTCAGGCCAGGGTCTATCCTCTTGAAGAACTATGGTTTGGGGTGATTTTTCTGGCAACAAAGAAACCTCTTCAATGTGGAACAAAGAGGGGGAAAAAACCTGCCTCCGAAAGAGAAAATACTTCTAATTAGATTGAGATACAAAGGTTAAATTTTTGTTCTGGGAAAAAGACTGTTTATAATCCTGTGTCATTAGCAGGACATTTTCCAGAGATCAGTGTGACAGAAATAGACCCTCTGAGGGGTCACTGGAAGAAAGGGGTGCACAATTCTAAAGTACTAAGGACTGGAGTTCAGATTTTCCCCTTTTCCTGATACCATTGAGTCCCTCACCAACTGTTCACATGGGGACAGAGCCAGCATATCCTGGGTACTGGGCCCCCCGTGAGACTGGTTAGAATGGAAAACTTTGAACTCAGACAGGCGTAGGTTCAAACATCAGCTCTGCCAAGCTTTGCTTGGGACCTTGGGCAAGTTAGTTCTAAGCCTCAGTTTCCCTCTGTGTAAAATGAGGATTTAAAAGATCCCCATCCCACAGAGAGGTCATAATGATTAAGGGACATAATTTAAGTAAAATACTTGGCACATGAAAAGTGCTCAGTAAATCAAGGTCAACATCATTATCCTTGCCATCATCGTTGGTTTCACTGTCACTGTTATCATCATCATTGTCATCACACCATTAAAACTATCTTCATCTTCATCATCCTGTTGTCACAATGGCTTCATCTTCTTCCTCATTAGACCCTCTGGCCATATTTCCTCTGTGCATCTTGAGTAGCATCACAAATACTCCCTTGGCATCTGAATGGGTTCACACATTCATAACCCTGTGTGTTTAAGGGTTCACCTGAAAATCAGCTGCCAGGAACTGAGAAGGCACTTTCCATAGAATCAATATTACACCTGATAGGGAGGTTTCCAGGCCAGTGCCCCAAAACTCCTTCACCCCCAACATAGCTAAGATATTGAACATTTGTGGTCAAAACAGAAGACAATGCTATTGTAACACCAGAAACTAAAGATGGCAGGAAAACAATGAAAGAAATACAAAAATCTATTCCTCATTCAGGTTGGGGGAGAAATAAGGAGAGCCAGAGCCTTACATATCTTGAATATGGACTCCTGAGCATTTTCAAGGGTTCTGAAGTTACTGCTCTTTGGCTGTGTGTAATTTCACTCCAGATCCTTCAGATTTTCTTCTCCTTTGCACCAGGCCTAAGTATCTCTCCTCTCCTACTTATCAGTAGTGATTAGGATCATTTTCTCATGAAAAAAAGGAGTGGAACAGGACAGGAAGAGGGCAAGGATACCAGGGAGAGAGAAAGCAAAGAGATTTTCTGAGCTAACCAGGCAGAAGCGGAAGGAGAGAAAATTAAGAAGTATGTAGAGGTCCAAGTGAGAAAGATTGCTCAGCCACAAGAGTGATGATCCACGGTGAAACTGAAGGAAGCTGTGAGAAAAACATGGAATGAGATCTCCAATTGGACACAAGGTACACTGTCAAGCTGCAACAGCTTGGTTGCTGTGCCATGTGGTGGAGGAGAGGTGGAGTTCCTCAGTATGTTGAGGACATGGTGAAAAACAGAACATTGTTTACAAGTACCAGTACTCCTGGTGTATAAGGAAGTTGGTCCAAATTCTGGCAGAACTCACATGCTTTTAAAATCACCAAGTATATTTACTTGGTACTTGGCTGTGCTGTTAGTCCTAGATAAAAAAAACTAAGCTTATCTTCTTTTGGTGTCTGATTTTCATTTTTCCTACCCCCAATCTCTGGTCTTCCTTGGGCAATCAGAATTGGGTTCCCCCCCTCAAAATTGGAATTTGCAGAAAAAAAAACGATAAGCTCATTCTCAATAAGGTACACAACTGATAAGGCTCAAGTATTATGTTTCCTTTATTGGTATAATAAACAGTATCTAGTCAGCAATGGAGCTATGGACAAAGAAGTGAAGTCTAATTGAGGAATTTCAGATGCCAATCATGGGAAAGAAGTTTCTTAACTTTCTTGACTTCTTTCCACAGATTCAAGAACTACAACTAGGACCAAGTTCACTGGCTCCTTTAAAAGGTACCTGAGTGGGACATGGCCCCAGCCCTCATTCACTCAGAGCAATGAAAGGATGTGAATGTGAGTCACTTATTTATTTCTTTATAGACTCAATCAGCAAACACTTAGTGCTCACCCCAAAGAACTTCCTGAGTATGTGCCTCCCAGGTGGAGAGATTTCAGCAATATCCAGAGTTATATTTACCTCATTTTGCTGAACTAGCTACCTCCTGCAACTCTGCTTTCTGCATTATCAGGTTTCCATGCAGAAGCTACAGGCTCTCAGAGGACAACATGCTACTACAGGGCTACGGTCACATGAAAACTCAGTGACCATTATCAATGACAATGAACTTGGTGAGGAAGGTGAAGAGAGGAAGCTGTTGGTTTTTGGTGAACCCAACTGGCTAGTTAACTTAGCTTGAGTTCACCCATGGAAAGACCCTTATGGCAATGATTTGACTGAAAATAGTTTACTTGGGAGAAGATCCCAGAAAACACCAGAAGAGGAGTAAAGTAGCAAGACAGGAAATGAAAGAAGCTAATTTATCAAGCAAGTTACCACTGCAGGCAACTGGAGCTCAGTTCCACTGGGGAATTCTGGGAGACTGTGTAGAATACATTCCTCAGGGCTATGTCAACTGAGAGGCCAGGAAGTCAGGGTGTTTAGTCACCAACTTCCATCCATCACTGGTCAGGGGTTGCTTCTGGAGGATACGTTCATTCCTTGGCACTTCCAGATAGCCCAGCATGCAGACCTAGTGTGCTCCTGAGACAAAAACCAAAAAACAAACCTTCAGGGAGAGTCACAGATATGTGCAGTAAGCAACCTTTGGTGTATAAGGGTGAGTCTGAGGGGACATGGCAGGGCACCAATAGCATCTGCCATACAAACCATGCCCTGGAAAGTTCCAGTGTATATTATGTGAATACTTAAATGTCATTCATTTAGGCCACCATGACCAGGTGTTTCCCCAGTGGGTGGCACCTTCTATGACCCCATAAAGAAGACATTCTGTTATTTTAACAATGTCCACACCACAGAGGAATCAGCTCATGAGGAGAGTGCCTTAAGATTTCATAAGGAATAAGGCATACGAGGAAGCCAGAGATGACTATCTTTCCAAAAGCAAAATGTTCAAGAGATGGTTAGCTTGGCTGATGTGCTCCTTTGCTAAAATTTAACTGGCTCCCTCCAGAAAGTTCTTTTAATCATATTTGTGCTGGCTGGAATGCAAGATGTTCCTGGGATGAGTCACAGAGGGAGTTTCTTTTCTAGTGATCTTGTGTTCCAACTCAGGGACCAAAAAACAATAAATAAACAAACACTACTTCACTTCGTCAGCTGCATACCACCTAATAATAATAATAATAATAATAACAACCCTGACCCAAGAGGTACGCAGACAATGCAGGAAGAAGGGGGTGGGGAATGCTCATCTTTTAAACAGGAAGACTTCTTTCTGGAATTCAGTTTGGTCAAAAGCACCCCTTCTGCCTGGAGGCAAGGTCTCTCAAGAGCAGAACAACATGCTCAGCAGAATCTTAGGGTTGGTGAATCTTTTGAAGTCCTTAAGAAATCACTATATTTATCTTAAAGCAAGTATCATGGATAGAGTTAATACAGCATAAACAATACAAAGTTGAAGTGGGGAAAGGAAACAGATTGGCTGCCTAACATCTGGCCACTTGGCAATGAAGATTATAGGTGTTATTTCCTATTTTCTTTAGGGGAAGACTTCCTCGGGAATGCATGTTTACACACACACACACACACACACACACACACACACACACACACATAGATGCACGCATGGTGGTCAACTAGGAACAAAGCCACCTGTTTCCCTGTGATAGTCCAAGGCGACCCTCAAACCAGGATTCCTGCCCATTCCTCCTCTTCCTCACCCGCTCCACCTCTGGTATCTTCCCTCTGACTTTCAATCATCAAGCTTTTATTGCTACAGGTGACATGTGAACAAGACCTTGCCACATTCGTAGGATTTCTGAGGAGGAGATGGTGGAATGGAGGAGAATTTTCCAGAAGGGTAGGACTGGAGGAAGGGCATAAGAGGGCAGGAGTGTCCAGAACAGGCTGCCTGGCTGGGCAGCTGGAGCCCAGGGCTGGTGAGGGCTTGGAGGCGAGACAAGGGTGCATAGAAACATGCAAAAGGAGCCAGCTCTTCCAAGGGGTTCACAGTTGCCCCTTAGCAATTAACCCTGTGTCCTAAAGGACTGCCAACTCAACCAATGGAACTTTGATGTCTTTACAGGCCCCAGTGAGCAGGAGGCCTCAATTCAATAGCGAGACCATTAGGTTGGGGAGAAACGAAGAAGTAATTTAGTTTTCAGGGCTTTGCTAGCTTCTCTCTCACACACTCACAAGATGATAATAATAAACCATTTACTAAGTACTGATTTATCAAGTGCCAGGCACCCTGCTAGGTATTTTACAGTCATTTTCTCATCTCATTTTCTCAGCAACCCCAGCAGAGTGGTGCCACCTTAGTGTGAGTTGATTTGTTGGACTGTTGCTTCCCTCTCCCTCTGCCCCCAGGATCTGAGCTGTGAATCCCCAGGAAATGGTTGTTTTCACGGAAGGGAGGGACAGAGTTTTCTAGAACATGAACAACGTTTAATGTAGGAAAGGTAGGTGTAGGGTAAGAAAGGACAGAAGGTGGGTACATAGTGTCTCCTGTCTCAGGTCAGAACTTACAATTTCTTGACCTTCTCTTGTGGCTCAGACAGGCCTGCTGTGCTTTCCTTTTCTGGCCCAGCCCTGTCTCAGTTCCTTCCTCTACCATTATTGTTACTACTTGTGATGGCTGGGCTCTGAAACACACATCCTGAGTCAGGAGTTCCCCTTTCTTTTCTGGGCTCAGTTCTCACTATGTGCTCTGGTTTGGACAAGTGTCCCCCAGAGGTCCATGTGTTTAAGGTTTAGTTTCCACCTTGGTGCTATTGGGAGTGGTGGAACCTTTAGGAGATGAGGCCTTAGCAGGAGGCTATCAGTCCCTTGGGGTGTGCCCTTGAAGGGGATAATGGTATTGCAGTCTCTTGTCTTCTCGAGGTAAATGGTTTTCCTCCTCCAAGCTCTCTGTGCCCTGAGGTGCTACCTTTACCACAGTTCCCAATGCAACAGGACCAACAGACCATAGACTGAAACCTCCAAAACTCAGAGCTGAATAATACTTGTCTCAAGATAATACTTATCTTAAGTATTTGTAGTGGCAATGAAAAGCTGATTAACAAGCTAGGCCTCTAGACCCAGATAGGAGTTCATTCTCATCCTCCCCAGGAATATATAATCTGTGGCCAACTGACTAACTGTAGAGCAAATTCATTTCCTCTTCTTCCTGGATGGACTACAGTTCCCAGTCTCCCTTGCAATTAGCGTGATCATGTGCCCGAGTGCTGCCAACAGAGTGCGAGCGGAAGTGACATGCACCACTTCCGGGTCTGGCCCCTACAATCCTTCTTTGCATATGTGATGTCCAATTCCTCTCTCTTTGCTTTAGCTCGATGCACAAGGACCTATCGAAATCCACCTGATGAAGACAGTGGAGTCACAAGATGGGAGAGTATGCATACTTGACACATACATGACACATGGCCATCTGCCACCAGGAACATCCATGTGGACCTTTATGTGAGTGAGGAATCAACTTCTATTGTGTTTCAGCCTCAGTACACTTTCAATTTGTTAGGAACAGAAGCTACCTTACCTGGCAGAGGGTTTCCTGGGACTCACCCTGTGCACTGTGCTTGGGACAGCAGAATGTCTCTGCCCTCTATTACTTCCTCCATGTTTGGAGCCCTCCAAACTCACTGGCTGAAAACCAAAGCTTCAGAAGCAGTCTAAGTGCCCACAGCCCAATTCCAAGCTTCCACATGCTAACTTTCCTGCTGCTATGGCATGAGCACTCTTGCCTGTTCTTCCTGATTGGAATCAATTTGTTAATATGGGGTCAGAACTATTCTTTGCTTGGTAACTGCATACATATCCACTGAAAGACTCCACTTCCCTGGCATTCACACAGCTGGTGGGGGTGAGGGAGCTGCCTCCAAGGAGCAGGGAGAGGTAGGGCTGTCAGCAGCCCTGTTCCCCACAATCCTGCAGCTCCTCGGGTGGCCTAATCCATGTCAGTGGGTGGGGTGGTTAAGGGCAAAGCAGCAGGACCCTGGCACACGAGAAGCACACAGACCTGGGCAGCAGTCAAGTGGCTTCTTGCCAGAGGAAACTACTGGGACCACAACACGCCCTTCCTCCTTGAAGCCTTTGCTAGTGTGCTGGTTTGTAGAGCAGCGAGGCCTGGGATTTCTGCCATTTCCTCACACCTGATTCCTTACAGGAAAGGGCCCAGTGGATTCTCCTTTGGGGGAATTCACCATCTATGGCTCCAGGCTCTAGGACTGCTTTTCCTTATTGCCCTGCACAGTTGGTTTTATAGGCAAAGACTGCCCATTTAAAAGTGTCCTCTCCCTCTACTGATTACTGAAGTGCCATCACAAGTAAGCTTCTGCCTTGTTTTCAACATTATTGCTCTGGGCTCCTCTCCAAAAATACCAGTTCTTTCAAAGACACTGCATCCTTACCATATTAGAGAGACTGAACTGATCAAAACATTCTCTATATAATTCTGGCTTTCATGTGCAAAGGACCCAACCAAATATCTTCACTATCACCTCAAAAAAACAAACAGGGATGATCGCCATTTTATCGATGGGAGACCTCAGACTCACCTCAAGCCCTGCAATAAGTATCAGAGAATACTTGAACTAGCACTCTCTGCCCTCCAAACAAGACTGATAAAATGATCCCTAGATCTAAGCTCCCTGGCTCCAAAGCTATTTGACAGCTGTGACATCTGGAATTTACCTCAAAAGGCACCAGCACCTCCAGGGAGACTGGTCTCAATCTGTGACTCAGCTGAAGCCCTAACCTGGTCAGTGGACAGCCACTACTCTGATGGAGTGCCAAGAGGGCACACACAGGGCACAGCAGCTCAAGTTCGAGTCAGGAAGCCCCCACCCCATGGCTGTTAATGAAATCCAAGTCACCTCTTCATCTCTACCAATACTTGAGGGATGGCTAAAGAGCACCTGGAATGTTCAAAATGTTTTCCTTACTGGGGAAACTGGTGGCTGGCTAATTAGCATGATGGTGATTGAAGGGAAAGGGTCAAACCAGAGATATTCAAGACATATGATGTGGAGTGACAGCAATATTTTAGAGGTAGTCCCCAATTTTGTTACAGACAGGGTTGGTGAATCCAGGAAAGCTGGGAGCCAGCACCCATACCGAAGGTTCTGATGCTGGTGACAAAACTGGTACCATGACTGGCAACCAGTTTTAGAGGATTTCCATTTGCCTGTGCCAACTAGAAGGTGACAAAATTCTACCTTGGAAATGTTATCATATCTGTCTTGAGTGCTCACAGCAGCTGAAACGACAGCCTGCAGGGACTCCCTGAATGGCCTTAAGAACTGGTCTGTGCCTACTGGCTACTAACTTGTTATATTATCAGTGTCTGGGGGGGGGCACCATTTTCCCTGAGACTTGTCCTGCGGCTGTCACAGTATGATTTTGAGCTCCCCATGCAGGGGCCCCTCCTCTCCACTCTGACTCTGGAGCCTGCGTCCTTCACTTTCCCTCGTTCCCAGCTCAGGGTTTTGGCCTTGGGCTTGCCCCGCGGCAGCCCACAAACAGCCCTCAGGGCTGAAAAGACCGCTTTAGGGACCACGATGATGAGTGGAAACCTCCTGTCCATAAAACTTTTAACACCAGTGTCCCTCCCACAGGACCTTTTCAGTGTCTGAGCCAGCATTGACTGACATGCTTGAAAATTTTTCAAAATGTTCTTGAAAAGAAAAAAAAAAAGAAAACCCCAAATGACCATATTTCATTCATCAGATTGACTACAATTGAAGGATATTATAAAAAAAATGTTGGTGAGGATATGGAGAAATGGAAACACGTGCACACCGGTGGTAAAATGGCACCACTACTTTGGAGAACTGTCTGGCAGTTTCTAACAAAGTTCAATGATTGCCTCCCTATGCTTGGCAATTCTACTCCTGGGTATCTCCCTGTCCCCCCAAATGGAAATATATATTCATAAAAATATTTGTTCACAGATGTTCATAGAATTCTATTCATAAAAGCCACAAGCCAGAAACAAACCCAAATGTTTGTCAACAGGTGAATGGATAACTAGGCTGTGCCACACTCACACAATGGAATACTACTCAGAAATAAAAAGCAACAAACAAGGGCCACAAACACAATGACACAGGTGCAGCCCAAAGACACTGTGCTTAGTGAAAGAAGCCAGGTAGAAAGTGTATATACTATAGGATTTCACTAATATGAAATGGCAAAACAGGCAAAAAATATTTATACCATGATGCTAGAAATCTGCATAGTTGCTCTACGGAGACTGGAGGGAGAACAGATTAAAAAGTCCTGAAAAGCCTTTCTTGCATGCTGGGAGTGTTTTCTAGACTCTCTAAGGTGGTGGTTACATAGGTACATAGCATTGTCAAAACTCATCCATCTGACCACTTACAAATCGCTTTATTTTATGTTAATTATCTCTTGATTTAAGAAAAGAGACATTTAAAATACTATGGAAGAACTGCAGAAAGGAAAAAGGCTCTCAGTGGTTCCATAGCTTGCAATTGGGTTTTGACCACTCCCGAGCCCAGTGTGGCGAGAGAAGATAGAGCAGAGGCTGCTGGTGACAAGGGGACAAAGACACCTCCCAAGGCACCTGCCAAGGTCCCTTTACCTCAAGTACAAAGAAGGCAGCAACATCAGCCCCCAAACACAAATGTTCAATGAAATAAAATGACAAAGGCCCCAAGGAAAGCCATCCTGAGAGTGTGAAATAGATGGCAGGCTCTGAGCCAAAATCACTTTCCAAGAAATGCCAATAGTTTTGTATTCAGAAAAGGAGGAGGGTTAAGGAAAGCAAAAGGCAAAATACATGGCTCTTTGGACAACAATTGCTGATCCGCTGAAGAGGCCCTGTGTGAGGGACTTCAAAGTGCTGCTACTGGGACCTCCTCCGTGGGTCTCTGGGGCGTGGAACCTAGAAAAGCCTGACTGGAGTGAAATGGCAGAGGTTCCTTATAGGCAAAGGTCTTCTGTTTTACATGGTGGAGAGGAATCCTCTATTTCCCTAGCATAATCCTAGGCACAGTCACATGCATTCACTGTGTTCAGTCCTCAAATAACAAGCGAAAGCTTTGTGGGTCAGGCCTGCACAAAAATCCTGGCTCTGTTGGGGATGTAGCTCAGTTGGTAGAGTTCTTGCCTTGCAAGCACAAGGCCCTGGGTTCAATCCCCAGCACCACAAAAAAAAAAAAAATCCTGGCTCTAACACCATGAGAACTGTGTGGCTTTGGCAGAGTGACTTGGTCTTTCTGAGCTGCAGTTTCCTTGTCTGAGAAGTGGGGGGAAAGATATCTGCTGGTGAAATAGAAAGCACTAAATGCCTAGTAAATGTTCAACATAAAATCATGTCTAGACTCCAAGGATCTTTCCTGATTGTCTATGCCAACCTTGCAGCAGGAGAAGGAATCCCCATCAGACAAATTGGCATTCTGTTTTTACTTTTGAGTCCCCTATGCACATAATTTGCATAAGCCACAGTTCATGAACTGTCCCATGCATAGCCCATTTTTTCCATTATTTTATTTAAAAACTGTTTCACTTTTAATATTATAAAATTTAAAACAATAAACATTAGTGAAGTCATCCCCCAACTCAACAATATATGGGTCTAGCTCTGGAACTTTCTATTCTATTCCATCAGCTCCTTTGTCTTCATCTTATTATACTTTTTAATGAATGGTGCTAGGCACTAAGGAGAAATGGGGGAAGTGGATTGAGAGTGACGGGGAGCAGGGAATGGGGAAAGGATCACTTTAGGGAGGGTGATCAAGGAAGGCCTCTCTGAGGTGGTGGCATTTGAGCAAAGACCTGAAAGAAGAAAAGGGCACTGGCACAAAGGCATTCCAGCGCCCCAAAGAGAGACGAGGGAGATATGGAAAGAAATGTGAGTGTGTGTGTGTGTGTGTGTGTGTGTGTGTGTACGCATAAGAGAGACAAACAGAGAAAGAGAGAAGGAAAAGGAGATAAGCAAACTCCAGAATGACAGTAAAGAAAGCTAGGGCCTAGGCAGGCACAGTGGCCTCCACCTGGAATCCCAGTGACGGGGGAGTCTGAAGCAGGAGGGTTGTTAAGCTTGAGGCCAGCCTCAGTGACTTAGTGAGACTTTGTCTCAAAATTAAATTAAAAAGGGCTGGGGATATAGCTCAGTGGTAGAGTGTTCCTCCAGAGTGTTCCTCCTGCAAAGATAGGGTTTAGATTACATTCAGTCTTCTAATTTTCATTTTACAAAAATTATCAAGTATAACCCATTTTATAGATGAGAAAACAAAGGCTCAGAAGAAGTGATCTGCTCCAGGCCACGTATTTAGTTAGAGGCAGGGCTATGGGAAGAATTCAAGGCTCTGCTTATCTTCAGTGATACCACATGGCCCCTCTGTGCCCTCAAATGATTTGGATTCTACAGAATGCCTGCAAGCAGCTTTCAGGTAATGAGGTGACAACTAGTATATTGAAATGCTGTTCTTCCAAGCAGAAGTTCTTTACCACACACACAAAAAGATTATTTGAAGACTAATTAGGATTCTGACATTCTTTAATAACTAACTCCTTAGGGCCATGTCAAAATCCATGTGAATATTTCCAAATTATTTTCTCAGCATAGGTGATATTTATTCTCAGGAGAAAAATCAAAGATATGCTAGTGACAGTCTTTGAAATTTGAGTTGAGTGCTATAATTACACAAGCTTAAGCAAGAATTTGTCTTAATAACCTACAAATAATAAAAAATACAAGTAGTAGAAGAATGATTTTACATGTATTTTAGTAGCATCCCTTCACTTCAATAGATGACAAGAATTCTTACTTCTAATCATGTGCATGGAAATATTAAGGTCAGGGGTATAAAAGTTCACCTTCACCCTTTCTTTTGAAACTCTGGGCTGGGTACAAGATAAAAACAGGAGAGAGACCCGTGACTAAAGACATTTGAGTAAGTCTGACCTGTACTCCCTATTAAACCCTCAGGGTAAAGGGATTTTTCAAATCTGTTTTCTTCTTTGGCTGGCTAATCCCTTCCTTCCAGGAGGAGATTTCAGCGCCCCCCACCCCCACTGGCTTGTCTATGGCAACAGACCCACGTGCTGTTTCCATCTTGCATCCCCACGCTGGGCTCTGATACAACTTCAGAAATTATGACTCAAGAGATCACAATTACTGACTTCCGAGCGCCTCTGATTTCTCCCAGGAGAATAAGCAGATGAGAAGTTCTACGTATTTTCAGAGGCAGACGAATTCAGGCTGTTTCTCAATCACACCCGGGCTTTTCTCCGCCTCTCATTTTTCTGAGGACAATTCTGAAAGTATGCAGATGTGACAGTGCTGATGGCAGAGGGGCCTGACATCCCTTGGCACAGGTAAGAATCATCTGCTTTTAGTTACTTCAGCTACGTCTCCACAAGACCAAGACAACTCAGTCTGGTGGATGCAACAAAAGTGACTCAAACTGTTGGCCAATAAGCTACTGAGTGATTCTCTTCCTAAGCTCTGTGCTCTAAGCGTTCTGCCATGGTGAAACTTAGGGGCGCTGGGAGATCTCAGAGGGGTATACTCACTCATTCCCTGTAGTCCTAACTTGAGAAAGAAAATGCAATTCAAAGGCATAACAAGTCCAAGAAAAATTCAATTTGTGGAGAAGAGACCCAACTTAATGAAATGAAATAGAGATGTCCAGCTCAGTCACTGACTGGCTGTGTGAGCATGAGAGTCCCTGACCCTCCATATGCCTCAGTTTCCTCATCGGACAATGTTGGGGGAATAACAGTATCTAGGTGCTGCAGGGTTGTTAAAGGAAGTGACTTAACACATGCAAAACACTTAGAACTAGGGGCTGGGGTTGTGGCTCAGTGGTAGAGTGCTTGCCTAGCACATGTGAGGCACTGGGTTCAATCCTTAGCACCACATAAAAATAAAGAAAGAAAATAAAGGTATTAAAAAATTTCTTTAAAAACACTTAGAACTATTTCTGGCACCTAGGTCATAACTCAAAAGGCTCAGCTACTGTTATTATA
The DNA here is from genome assembly GCA_020662805.1 of Glaucomys volans. Taxonomy (NCBI): domain Eukaryota; kingdom Metazoa; phylum Chordata; class Mammalia; order Rodentia; family Sciuridae; genus Glaucomys; species Glaucomys volans. The sequence continues at coordinate 96,108 of JAJEJO010049543.1, forward strand.
ATTAAATAGGGAGGCAAAGATCCTCACCATGGAATGCTAAATAAATAAGGTAAGAATTATATTTGAAACTACAAATAAGCAATAAATAAAATGAAAGAAGATGATTTGTCTTCTTGGCAGTTTTTCTGTGTCAATGGTTACTCTACTCAAACATAAGCCTGACAGGGTTCTGGCCTCTTGTGGTCTACAATAGGTAAGATATGGGGGGGAGGCAGTAAATGACATCGAGTTTAAAGTGACAAGTATGAGATCAAGGGCAGAGGAGGTGGGTGGGGGCCTAATGGCAGGTTTTCATTAAGCCAGACCCCCTTGAATAGACAGTGTAGAGCAACAGCCAACCCTGGCTGCACAGAAGACTTGACTAGGGAGCTTTGAAGGATCTGGATATCCAGGCCACACCCCAGACCAATGAAATCAGAATCTTCCTGATGCATAGGCATCAGGATTTGTTAGAGTTCCTCGACTGTTTTCCATGCACAGCCAGGAGTAAGAACCCCTCCTCAAGTCTATTCCCTCTTTCCCAGCACAAGAATGGAGAGCTTATCCTGGTCAGTCCTCAGGAGGCCAGGCACACTCTCAATTCTCTTCACAGAGACAGAGAAAACCCACCAAGCTCCATCCAGGGAAGGAATTGATTAATGTTTATTTATAGGTTCAGAGTACCTGGTCTACAGTCTTGGAGCTGCATCAATAAGTAAATGAATAGATAAATGGATGAATGAATACAGAACCACTGAAAACATCTTCTGATAAGGAAGGAAGTTGCTTAAAAACTTTCTGGAGGGCAATTTGAAAGCATTCATACCTACTGACCCAGAAAAGCTTCTTGGAAAGACCCCAAGGAAATGCATTCTTGGGATGGCTTTTCTCCAAATAGCCTACAGTACTGATTAAAGAGAGATCCCTGGGCTATGGAAGAGTGGTCAGTCCAGGGTGACCATGCTCTTGTAATCTCACTTCCATGGGAAGGTGAGAGAAGGGAACACTCGGTCAAGAACCATAATTTGTTTGCTTTCATTAGGGTATGGATTTTGCACAGACTTTCAGATAAGAGCTCAATGTAGACTGAGAGTTCAATGCCCTAAGCTCAAGAGAGACTCTTCTGTATAGGAGAAAGCTTATGGGAAGGTTGTGCCAGTTAGTCGCTTAGGCCTTAGAAATGTGCACACACACACACACACACACACACACACACACAGATAGGCAGGGCCTGATGTCTGATTCTGAGTAGAGCATTCCTCTCTCAGCCCCCTAGGAGGAGCTGATGCAGAATGTGTCCCTGTGTAGTTAATGATGTGACCCAGTCTTGCCAGCTGGTAAGAACAAAGGCATTAGTATTTCGTAGACTTGTCTAATACATTGAAGATAGATATTTAATTTAGGGGAGTTAAAACCCTTCCCTGTTTGACAATAGCATGGATTTGCCATTGAGTATATCTTGAAGGCATGATGCACTGGGATGAACCCATTTGTAGAGAATCAGGGTTATCCTTCAGGATGGGATCTCCATCCACCATGCAGGTGATGAGGGACCTTCTCCATTGTATGTGCAACAGCATTTGAATGATGGGACTTTGAATTAGGGGCTGGAATCAAGAGCAAAAAATTAGCAAATATACCTTTAAAATGTTCAACTACCCCATCCAAAGCTATTAGATGTGTTTATATGTGTTATGTACTTCTTGGTACTTAAGAGAAAATAGAATCATCTTTAAATTCAGAAAACATTCCCTGGGTAAGACCACTTATAAGAAGTTTAGTCCAGAAAAAATATTATTCTTGTGTTACAAAATCAAAGCAGTGGAGAAAAAAATCAAAGGGAACGATCAGTCAGGAAAAATGTCTGGGTTCCAAAATGCTGTGGGAGACCGCAGAGAAAGCACGGTAATATGTAAGCTTGTGCTAAACATACTTTTTTCTACCGTTACTTTTCACCAAGCATAAGTTTATATATGATTCGTCAAATGCCTCTTTAATGATTTATTCTAAGGGATTTCCTACAACTCTTGAGCTTTAAAGTTCAGGCAAGGTTAAGGGGCTGGGTAGACTTTGGAAGAAAAAGGACACATAAGAGGATAGCCACCAGAACATGGCACTGAGGAGGCAGAGGTCACCCTTCTGTGCCCAGCAGAGCCCATTTCTAAGGGGCCTTGGTAGTTTCTCCAAGTCACAGGCAGCTCCCAGCACGGATCAGCCAATCTGCAATGAACATATGGGTCATGGATCACACAGAGTCCCAGGGGTATTTGTGTATATGTACGCACACACACAAACATGTGTGTGGCTGGGCTGGTACTGTCCCACATTATCAAACCACCAAAAGGTTGGATGGCTGGCAAATAATGATATCTTAAATACCAAGGATGACATCACCACTAGAATTCTGATCATTAGAATATCTTTTGCTGAAAAAAGAATACAATCAAGTAATTCCCTGAAGACTGACCAAAGTAGTATTAAGAAATGTCATCAAATTACTGATCCCTTCCTTCATATGCAAAAGCATATTCCTTGATGAAATTGTATGTTCTAAACCCAAAGGGCAGGGGTGTAGCTGCTCTCCACTTCTCCATGAAACTGCTCTTGCTAAGGTCATGTTGACCTGCATGTGGTCAGATCCACTGAGAGATTCTCTTGGCCCTCATCCTACTCAGCAGTGTTCGACAGAATTGACCACCCCCTCCTTCTTTTAAAACATAAATCAGATTGTTTTACTCATCTGCATAAAACTATCCAATGGCATCTCATTATACTTTAAAATAAAAGCCAAGCCCTACAAAGCCCTATCTGATCTGGCCCCACCTTAACTCTTTCCAATCTCATAGCTTACAAATCTCATCTATCACCTTCCTCATTGATAAGAATAATGCCATGCTCTTTTCCTGCCTCAGGGCCTTTACACTGGATGTATCCTAAGCTTGGAATTCCTTCAAACAGCTAGGTCTTCTCAATCTTTAAGTCTCAAATCAAAATAGTCCTGTTTTGAGAAGATTCTATGCCCTCATCTCCATCTCAATTATTCTTTCTTGTATCAGTGTCTTGTGTATCTTTCCTTTGGTACCTCTCATGTTCATAAACTACCTGTTTTTTCTTTGTTTACTACTTATGTTCCATCTTCTCTACCCCGTGTAGAATGGGAGTTCCTTGGAGGTAAAGACCTCATGTACCATGCTCATTGGTATATTACCAGAACCTAGAATAACACTAATTCATAGAAAGTGCTCAATGAATATTTATTTAGAGGAAGGAAGGGAGGAGGAAGAGAAAGAGGGATGACAATGTTCCCAACTAGCATAGTTTTCAAAGATTGGTATGTCTCGATTCCCTCAAGGTGCTATGAAATATGGAATAATGCATTCAATTTATTATGACTGTAGCTGAAGATATACAAAGCTGAGTTATCCCACGGGATGTTGAGCAGATGCAGGGTAAAGGAGCATCCACCTTGAGTAAGAAGCACTGCATAGGGCCCTAAGGCCAAATGGTGTGTCCATTGGAACATGACTTTGAGACTACAGAACACTGTGGGGCAGTCGGTTCTGTTCCCACAGCACCCCCTAGTGCTGAGAGTGAGGGAGCGAACCCTGTGATCCCCGGGTTGGACACAGAATGACGATGGCCAAACTCTGAGCTCCTGGAAGACCTGGACAGGGCCTCATTCAGCACTCAAAAAACACTGAATGGATGAATTTAACAGAGCTTTTGCATCCAGATTATTTGTACTTTATTTGCAAAACACTTATACAAAATGCTTATTATATGCCAGGTACTCTACTAAATGTTTATAAATAGTCTTCACAAACAACTTGACAAGAAAGATACCATAATTTTCACTACTTTACAGGTGAGGAAACTGAGTCATGAAAAGAATAAGGAACTTGCTACCTGGTGGCAGAGTTGGGTCTTATTGCAGCCTTGGATCCACTATCCAAGGTGGATCCACCTCTTAGCCACTAGATTATGCTATTGAGGGTATCTAGGGATACGTGTATCCAGGATAGGTAGGAGGAAGCACAGCAAGGAGAGGAGAAGTAAGGAAGCTGGGTACACACTCCTTAAGGGAACCCTGGAGGGTGAAGTCCCACACAGTTTCTACACTTCTTCCTGGTACCTCTGCTGGCTAAGGGAAGAAAAAGCGGTTGAAACTCTGGGGCTCCTGCCAGCATTGCCAGCCTAGTGCTCTGACACCCACAGCATACATATCTCTTCCTCCCTTTCTGTTTCTACTGTAGTTCTAAGCCAGCAGTTGTCAAACTGGTGCAACTGTGTCCTTGCAACCAAGGGGACATTTTTGATTGTTCTAACTGGGGAGCAAAAGGGTCTGCAGGCATGAAGTGAGTATAGGAGGCCAGGGATGCCACTAAGCATCCTACAAGGCTCATGACAGTTCCCCCACACATGCACAGCAAAAAATGACTGAGTTCCAAATGTCAACAGTGCTAAGAGTGAGTCACCCTGGTCTTGGCCCAGAGACTACCTTTCAGAAAATTAAAGAAAATATCTGTCAGGCCATCAAAGGAAGGCCCACCTGTGAACCCTAATCAATACTGGCCTGGATCCTGCTGTCCCTCTAGAAAACCTGTGGAGAAGAGGCAAGGACACTCCTGCCTGCCTCCCTCTCTCCTGATTCCTGGAACCACAGCCACCCCCTCCCGCTGAGAAGCTGAGAGCAGCCTTGGCCCACATGGCACAGAGCAGAGGCTGCTAATACCCACTTCCTCTGGCAGCTTCTTAATGCTCTTGGCTTGGAATTTGGTATTCCTCGAGCCCTTTTTCTTAATTACATTCTAGAGATGAAGGGAAACCTATGTATAATTCAGAAATGAATGGTCCTACCTTTGATTCCTCTCAAACACAACAAATTAGAGCAGAACTGTGCAGTTCCTCCAGATTACAGGGGTCTCTGGGGAAGAGTGGACCTGCAGGAGCCCAGCCAAAGCCAAACCACATCTCCAACCTGGACCCCATGGCAGAACCCAACAAAAATTAAAATGTTCTATATGGATGATAAAAAAGAAGCAAAGTCAGGATCAGATTCAGGGTGAAAGAGAATGCGGAAACATGAAGACCTGGACTTGACTACTGGCTCTATCCCCAAACTCTGTGACCTGGGATCATCACTCCCCTGTGAAATGGGGTTTGACACACCCCCATAAAGATGCTCTGAGGGTCAGCTGGGAGGCCATAAAAGGGTCTCACCCTGCATGTGGATCACAGTAGAACTTCATTGAATTTTTGTTTGCTCACTCACCAATATTCATCCTTTTATTTGCTTATCACTAGTTATCCTTTTAACCATCTCAAAACTCAAGGGAGCCAAAAGCTATTTATGTCTTTAGCTTACCAACCCAGGAGGAGTCAGAGGTCCTGAGCACTCAATAGAATAATAATGAACACAAATAAACCTTGAGAAGCACTGGATGTAACTTAATTTGCAATCATTTGAAGGAATCATATAGTTGACTGGGATTTAAAATTGGGCTTCAGCTAATGAATAAATGTACAATGCAGAGTCAATGGCATGTGCTAAGATCATTATGGTCATCTGTGTGACCAAAGAATTATCTAGGATGATATGGATAGGATCCTGTCCAGAGAAACAGACCAGGCAGGCAGTTTTCAAACTCAGAACCTCCCAGAGAGTTCTCTGAGCACACAGATCCTCCATGGGACCCCCACAAAGCCTGACCGAATACATCTGATGGGATCCAGGAATGTGCAGGTTCAAAACTCCCTGAAGGGGATTCTAAGGTCAGATAGATTTAGGAACCTCTTTTTTTTGGTGGGGGGTACTGGGGATTGAACCCAGGGAGGGGCACTCAACCACTGAGCCACATCCCCAGCCCATTTTTGTACTTTATTTGTAGATAGGGTCTCACTAAGTTGCTTAGCTCCTCACAATTGCTGAGGCTGGCTTTGCACTTGTGATCCTCCTGTGTCAGCCTCCCAAGCCTCTGGGATTACAGGCATGCGCCACCACCCCCAATTAGATTTAGGAACCTCTTGAGGAGGTTTCTAAATTGTGTGGAGCAGTTTACCAAGTCCCAGGCACTAACCCGTGATCCTTAAATCTCTTCCAAAATCTTAACCAAGATGTTTTGAAACCATTGTTTAAAGCTGTCTTTGCTTTTACATCTAGGAGAGTATTTTTTGATAAGAGATTTGTTTTCCTCCCAGCAAGATGCTCTCTACCTCATTACTACCAATTAGGCAAGTTCATTTAAAAGCTTTGAATCCATACTTGTAAAATTCCCCTTTGTGCATCCAACTTTATGTCTAAACAGTGCAGCTGATGGTTGTACAGTTCCATTTATGAATTCCACTCTTGTGAATGTATTTCCAAAGTTTTTTCAGAATTTCTTTGTCTGGGAAAGCCAGGACTGCTGGTTTTAATAAGAACATGGTTTACACATAGTTATCCAGGTCACTGATACTTTGTGGCTTCCCAGAACACAGACAGCACCCAGTACCCAGAGACTACCTTCTCTTTTTAAAACCAAGACTGCTCCCACCCAACTCCATCCTTGCCTCTTACGGAAGGATACCTCCTCACGCCCCTCTCACACCATTCTGCCTTCAGAAAGAGTAACACGGCTTACTAGAGTGAAAGATTAGACTAAATGAAAAGCAAGTCTTGGCTCTGGTTAAAACTTCCCAACGTCGAAAAATGTCCACAATAGTGTCCAGCTATATGGCTTGCACCCAGTAGGTGCTCAATCGCTAACTGAATGAATTCGGATCTCCTGTGCCTCCCTTTAAGAAAACCCAAACAAGAATTCTCTGAACAACTGTGACATTCCACGGCGTTCTCATCTGAGGCCGCATCCTATTACATAATCTACAAAGTAAAAGGAACTTTATTTTTAGCTACTGGACTTCATAGGGAAGACCCGACTCCTATTTAAACTTCTCTTTCATCCCTAACCTTCAAATGACACTCCTATGATTTGCTTTATATAATTTCTATTTTTTTAAAGACTCAGTTAAAGATGGCCTCGAGCAGATTTAAAACAATACAAAACAACAAGAGAAATAAACCAGATGGCAAAAAATCATAAATCAGGCCAAGCCGTGCTGAACAAGCTACAAAGGAAGCCATCATCAAACTGTAAAGGGAAGAGGCACTTCGTTCCTCATGGATAAGTCTCCATTATTGCTTCCTTGCAAAGGAAAGCTCAGAGGTCACCCAGGGGAGTGTGGTGTCATCCCTCCTCCACCTGCCACAAGCTAGATTGGAGAGAGCTGCATGATAGTTGGGAACCCCCAAAGGGTCAGTACTCAGGGCAGGGAAGTATGGCATTGCTTCCCATGTGACAGAAAAAGAAGAGTTTGGGAGGATCTCTGTTTAATTGCATGATGGCAAAGGTAGGGAAAGAAGAAAAAGAAATTGAGCCAATATATCTGAACTGTTTCTAATACTCGATGAAAACAACAAAAACTCCCCTTTAGGAAAACCATCCATCCCTATCTTTTCTTCGGAGAAAGGGCACACCTTACAGGAACATCATTCTTGTCTTTCTCTGGGCTGAGGAAGACAAAAAAGAGACTTGAAAATTTAAGACCCATATGACTTGGCTGTATCTCCAACAGTAGACTAAATGTTTGGACTGTTCCATGGAGGAAAGGGCTTTAGTTTTAGGAGATTTGTTTTGTTGTATAACTGCTGCACACATGCATGCGTGTATGCATGTACACATGTGTGTATTGTATCTGTCAACCTGCACTGGATTGGCCTTTCAGCTCTAACAACAGCTGCCATATATTTCTAGTGCATTAAAAGGCTTTTTTTAAAAAAAAAAAAACTAACAATAACTGGGCCTCTTAGGCAAGAGTACATGTCCATTAGTTTTAGATACTTAGAAGTACACGCTGTTCTGTTGTAACACAACACGCAGAAAATCTGGCACTAGTTTTTCGACCCTGGAGCCCTGTTTACAAACACACTGAATTATTAACCCCAGTACATCATCCTTGCCCCACTCCATTTTATCTACATGACCTGAAAAGATGCAGAAGGTTTGCCAGGGCATGCTTTTCAGTCTGGATTTATGGGCATGGATGATGCCAAGGACTCCTGTTTACTACATGCTGACTGCTTTGCACCACCCAATAGGGGCTCTCCAAGTGGAAGAAGAAATGTGGCTGTGCAACTGGGGATCTAAGCAGCATGAAGGGATCACATCCACAGACCTAAATCTGTCTACCGCCTTATCACCCCATCTCTGTCCCAAAGCCAGTGTGAGCGCATCAGAGTTCCCTGTAAATGGCTTTTTTGAGACGCTCTAGAACTCTGTGGATATGCTAAGGAAATGAAGACCTGGTAGTGGATTAGCTTCCCCACCTGCTTCCAGAGGCTTCTGTATTATTCCCAATTAAAGCCCTCATTGACTTATTATCCCCATCCAAGCAAGCACTGAGCTGTGTTGTAATCACTTCCTTAAATCCCACTGTTTTCTCAAGGGGAGGTACTCCGGAAGCTGGGGAAGGGATCACTCTGGCTTTATCAGTTACCACTCTATCCTTGAAACCTTAGGTGCATGGTTGGAAATAGAAGCCCCGTAATATTTATTAACTGAATGTACAGATGGGTGAGTGAAAAGGGCTCCCTATTCTAGGGTGACCAGCTGTCTCAGTTTGCCTGGGACTGAGAGGTTTCCCATTCCCTGGGACTTTCAATACTCAAACCAGGACATCGCAGGCAAAGTAGGACAACTTACCTTCTCCTTCTGATGTCACACTACCAGAACCAGCTTGCAGATGCGCCCCTCCCCTCCCAGGATCTCCCAACCCTGATGCACCTGTACATACAGCTGCTCTCCTCACCCATCAGCTAGAGGGAGGGGCAGCCTTCTAAGGTGACATCCCTTTGTACCCCATTTCTGTCCAGTGACAAATGACTACCCTAGTCAAACTGCCTGGTCAGCTTCTTTATGAGAGGCAATAATGCCTTATTTATTTCCCTGATTCAGAAAATGGAGAGGTGTCAGAATAATCAGGAAAGATGCCCAAATTGAAGCTGTGTCCCTGAGACTGCCCAAAGGCAGGCATGGCACCAGATAGCTGTGCACTCCAGCCGAGAAACTGTTCCTCTCCCTTTCTGGACACCTTCAAAGTCTCTCCAGGGCCCATATGCCCATCTGTTTCCTAAGCTCACCTGCCTTTCCCCCATGTCAAGATTAAATGAGATGAGATGCTGAAGCCCATCCTCACCCTACATTTGTTGGGGACATGATACCTTGGAGCTGGCTTAAGTCTTGGGAAAGATAACCCAAGCCAGTCCTCCTACTCCAGATCCACAGTGCTTGTTTATACAATGGGGAGTGGATTCTGCCACCAGTTTGGAACAAGTTCACCCATGAGCATATGTTCTTGCTTATTTCTAGGAGTCCCTTCCATAGATTGTCTAGAAAATGTTAGTTAAAATTGAAGGTAAGAGCCGGGCGTGGTGGCGCACGCCTGTAATCCCAGCACTTGGGAGGCTGAGACTGGAGGATCTCGAGTTCAAGGCCAGCCTCAGCAACTTAGAGAGGCCCTAAGCAACTCAGTGAGATCCTGTCTCTAAATAAAATACAAAATAGGACTGGGGATGTGGCTCAGTGGTGGAGTGCCCCTGTACCCCCCCAAAAAAAATTGAAGGTAAGAGAAAAACTAGAAGAAAAACCAAATACCCACTGCTAATACATAAACTGTGCTATAGTTATGTAATGGAATATTAAATAGCAATAACAGAGAATGAATACTGATACATACAATAATGTGGATGAATCTCCAATACATTATGCTGAATGAAAGAAAGCAGACATAGAGGTACATACTGTACAATACACTTATATGAAGTTCAAAACCAAGTAAGACCAGCCTTCTCTGTTCGAAGTTAGGGTTGTAGTTACCTTGAGAATGTGAGACAGAAGCTATATACTGACTGGGAAGTGAGCTTTTTGCAGGGATGGAAATATTATGTATGTTAATGTCAGTGTTGCTTACACCAATGGACATACTGGCAAAACTTTATTAACTTGAACACTTAAGATTAGCTCATTTTATTTACTTTATACCTCAATTTAAAAGGCAAAGCAAAACAAAAACAAAATCAGAGAGGAGATACTTGCTTTCACCCTGATCCAGCAAGCCATGTCATTTAACCCCAGGGAAAGCATTCTTACCTCCTCTGTAAGTACATTATTCTACCTACCTGCTTTGGCTGTCAAATTAAATTAGATGAAACTGAGTGGGGTGCTTGTTCAATCTCATTTGTTAAATGTATGCTCCACAAAAGCAATGCTGTCAATCCCAATGAAATTAGGGTTTGTCAAATGAAGGAACCGATATGTGTGTGTGTATGTCTGTGTGTGTGTGTTTATAAAAGACAGATTCCTGCATTTAGGATTCACTCTCAAATATCTTTCTAGCAGCTGTATCTCTCAGCCTATTAGTCAAGGGCAGGCACCCAGCCAGCTGTTTGCTGAATTCGACTTCCCATGTACATGATCATTTCAAAGGTCGTGTATATGTTAATTTACTACCTGGTTGTTATTTAAGAGGATTTTATTACATCATTTTATGTTGATTTATTCTCTCACCTCCTCTAGGAATTCTGGATTCTAGAGCAACCAATGGAGGGATAGCTCTGGGTGAGCATGAGACCTCAAAGAAATCATGTTTAAATTAAACATGAACACACACAAGCAATAGGTTTGGGTAGGAAATGATTATGATTATGATTGCCATTGTCTGGAGCTAGAAGAAAGAAGTGGTTTAAACAAAAATTGTTCATATTTTTACAAAGAAGAGAGCAACTAAGAGTGACACCCACAACATACCCTATCTAAATATTTACTTGACAATAGCAATGCCCATATGGTGAAACTGACAAGGTCTAGACCTTTATCATTTGACTCGGAATTTCCCTGCAGCCAGAAACCTAAAGACTTCATTATTTTATTATAAGACAATGCAGTTTCGTTTTCTAGGGGGTGAGGTCAACAGTATCCTAAAGCTGGAACAACATGGAAAAAGAATAGAACACAGGACCAAAGAAAGGAGAAAGGAGACTCAGGAGAAGGTGGGACAGAAGAGGTAAGTTAGGGATTGCAGGGAAGCTTGTGGGGGCGTTGCTGGAGAATATGCTGTGCATAAGGCTGGCAGGAGCTACAGACAAGGTTCCTGTGGTCCAGCAAGGAGAGTGGCAATGAGAAAGGCCAGTAGCAGAAGGGCCTGGAGAGATAAGGCCGTGATAAAAGCACTTATTTGCTTTCAAATGAACTCTCCGTGCTTCATTGACTTCTCTCCCGCACCTGTAATCTGTGGGCTCTCCTCCACACGTGTTCCTGTTGGAAAAAAGAATGATTCAAGTGCAAAATCATCAGTGAGTGATCACCATTGTTCTTCTGCTCAAATGTCACATTCAGGCGCCCATATGCTGCCATTCAGAAATCTATTAGCAACATAGCAGAGTCAGGAACTCCCGTGACCTACTTTCACCAGACAGTGGATGTTTCTAATTCCGCAATCAGTGAAACAGCAAAAACGATTAGAAAATGTGTGTGGCATTGTGGCGGATCAGGCCAGGCCAAGCATAGCCGCAGGGGAAAGGTTAACAGAATGTAACTTAAACAGCCTGTGTGCTTCTAAATCTGCCTCTGGTGGTGAGGGGCGCCAGGCAAATGGGCGTCCTTCAAAACCCCAAACGTGATCTCTCTCCACCATCCCTGACCCTTCTATACCAAGTTTATCTGTACCCTCCATTTCCCCCTCACAGCCCTTCCTATTCCTATTATGCCCTCCACACAGATGAGCCCAGCTCTATCTGCAGATTGACATCTTGCTCTGTTTGAATACTGCAGGCCTCCAGATCACCAACCCCACTGAAATAGGTCCATGTGTTGATCCTTCCAGAACTGCAAGCTCCAACTCGGCTGGGGATGGTGGCCCACACGTGTAAACCCAGAGACTCAAGAGACCCAGGCAGGAGGATAGCAAGTTTGTGGCCAGCCTCAGCAACTTAACCAGACCTCAGCAACTTAGTGAGACCCTGTCTCAAAATAAAAAAACAGGGGCTGGGGATATAGCTCAGTTGGTAGAGTGCTTGCCTTGCAAGCATAAGGCCCTGGGTTCAATCCCCAGCACTGAAATAAATAAATAAAAATAAAAAACAAACAACAAAAAAACCTGGGGATGTAGCTCAGTGGTAAAGTACCCCTGGGTTCAGTCCTCAATGTAGCTAATTATATCCCTCTGTCCTGAGCCCCACCTTTCTCTTCTGCTCCCTTTCTTAAATAAGGCATAAAAATACCCCTCTAAGGAAAGATTAAAAAGGAGCTGGACAAACTGTTCTGTGCATTATAATTTTTCTCCCCAAAAGGACCCATTTTGGAATTCTTTTTTAAATGTTCATACCTACATTTTAACTGCATTTTGGAAAAAAAAATTCATTCAAGAATCTTCCGCCCCCAACAAATCAAAGCTATATTTTATTTCTTTTCTTTTTTAAATGGAAACAACCTATCCTAGTAGAGATATAAATTTTGTCTTTTCCTTTTTACTCTGTTTTCAAAGCCATTTCCCTCAGAGCTAGACAGTGACTTAGAATCCTCTTAAAGAGCAAAGCCTACCCCAACCCTGCACCTCTACCTCCTTCCCCTCCCCTAGGTCTTAAATGAGTCCATTTTCCCACACCTTTCTGCAGTTATATATCCATTTTGCACAGTATTGGGAGCGACAGTGACAGGGAGCAATGGGACTAAGACTGTCTGCCTTCATTGCAGCTTGGAAATTAAATACTATTTATTGTTGTCCTCCCTTGGGCCAGCCCCTAAACACAAACTTCTCCATAGCAAAGATACCTAGTGGTGGCTTGGCTAAACCCCAGTGTAGAGGATACTAAGGGTGTCATGGAATTTGCAAAATTCCCAAATAAAATGAATGCATGTGATAGAGAGCACTTTTTATTGTGGAAAAGAATGGCTGAATTGGGGATCAACTAAAAGCAGATTCTGAGACCAAGGTCCAAGTGCACGGAGCATATGTGAGATGGGATCCCAGGCAGCAAGTGTGGGGAACACTGCCAGGAAGAGAAGGCAGCCAGTCCAGGTAGGTTAATGAACAGCTGACTGCTGTGGGTAACGGAGACTCCAGTCCACTGGGAATTAACCTCAGGGATCTCTCTACTGAGGGGAAGAAGCTGGAATTTGTCTTCTAATTCCACTGAGACACCAGTTGAGGACTACTTCTAAGGAAATCATCCAAGCCTCTTGCTAGCTTCATGCCTGGGCCAAGCATGTCCCCAGGGCCAGTCCCAAAATCATGGAGTGGAGATTCAGGAGTACACAGTAAGCACACTGGCGGGTAAAGGTGAGCCCTATGAACCAGCAACAAGCTGGATTTTCCCAAGATCTGAGCTCATCCTTCCTGGAGCCCTATGAACCAGCAACAAGCTGGATTTTCCCAAGATCTGAGCTCCCACAAAGTAAATTGGGTGTCTTAGAAGTCTTCTGCACCCAATAAGCAAGTCCTGGCATTAGAGCCCAAATCACAACCCACAGAGCCTGAAGCAGTCAGTGACCCTTCCAAAGACCCCAATGTACCCCCAAGGAGCAATTTAATCACTGTGAATCTTGGCTCCATAAATACTGAAGGCGATGTCTGTTTTGCATCAGAGCTTTGTGTCCAGAAAGCCTGCCACCCTTCCCAATGTAATGATTTTATTCCCCAAGGGAGAGAAGTAGTTGAATTCAAGATGGGCCTCATGCTATTGCCTGCTTCATTCTTCCTGGGAAGCCTGCTGGGGTAAGTTGGGGGTTTTGTTGTTGTTGCTGTTTGATTTTTGGCCAGGATTTATTTTTTGCATGCTCTATCTTTGTCAAATGCTATCACAAGCAACATTAAGACAGCTCTACATATGGCCACCAAAAGACATGTTCAAGAATATTCATAGCAGCTTTATTTGCAATAGCCCCAAACTGGAAACCACCCAGATGTCCGTCAGCAGGAGAATGGATAAACAAACTGTGATACATCCATACAATAAGATACTATGCAGCAATAAAGAGGAAGGAACTACTGATAAAAGCAACAACATGGATGAATCTCATAAGCATAATCTAAGTGAAAGCAGCCAGACACAAAAAGCTCTGTACTGCATGATTCCATTTATATGAAAATCAAGAACAGACAAAACTACAGTCATCCATGGAGACAGAAGTCAGAACAGTGTTTGCCTTTGTGGGATACTGACTAGGGAGGGTGCTGGAACTGTATTCTGTTTTGATCTGGGGGTGGTTAAATGGGTGAACACACGTGCACTTACAACCCAATCAGCACTCAACATTTGTGTATTCTGCACACCTTATCATGTTGGTGAAATATACCTCAATAAGAAGGTAAACTAGAATAATAAGTGAAAATAATCTTTAAATGACATTAAGACCACTCTAGGGCATACTGCCTCCCTCTCTCTAACTGTGACCAGTGGAAACTTAAGTTCATTCCTGGAGCTTCGTCTCCTGAGGAAGAAAATGGCTAAGAGTACTTTCTGGTGAAGTTAGCATTTTTGCCAGAGGAAATCAGAAGACAGAAGGAAAACCTCAAAGGGAGCATGGAGACTCTGGTAGGCAACATGTATGGTTTGGGGGACTGAATTAGCACTCCCCCAAAATACGCACATGTATTCACACATCACACCACATCCACACCCACCCCAGGCCCCAAACTACCTGCAACACCACACACACTCACACTCAACACCACCACTGCAGCACACCCTACAGGCTCACATACACAGCCCTGCACCCATCATGTACGCACACTGATGTACACAGCCCCATCATGCTGCTCCCACACGCACACACGCAGAGGCAAGCCCCTCTCCTCACAGGGCCAACTCTTAGCTGTCTCAGCACTGTCGGGAAATCACCTTTCTGCCACTGCCAACCATGGCCACTGTCATCATCATTATGATCATCATCATCGCTCAAGGAACATCCCTTGTGGACAGGGACTATCAGAGTGCACACAGCTGTGACCACAGACAAAGACATCTGCCTGGAGCCGCCTGCTCACCCTGAAAGCTGTCCAGGCACATCAGGGTTACACCTGGTTCTAAGGAGTGAGTGTCCTACAACCTTCAGTTTCAGCCCCAACAGCAACCCTGCAGTGACATCTAGTCTAGACATCCTCGTCCTCCCTCTCTTGCTTCATTTTCCTGGGCCCAGATCAACATTGACCTTTCAGACAATGCTGACATCATTGCCAGGAGGCTGCAGAGAAATCATCCAGCATCCAGAAGGTGCCACCCTCTCCCTTCAGTATGCCAGCACCTCCTCACTGTTAGTCTTTGCCATGGGCTCAGAGCATAGCTGCAGACTTTTGATATTCTGGAAACTGTTTCTTCTGCTGTTCTTAGTTACCTTAACTTGAAGAACTAAATCCATTGAGTCCATTTCTGTACCTGTTAACCATTTGAGACTTTATCACAAATAGTTCTGACCATGTGGAGGACAGTGAAGAATGCCCATAAGTGTTCCCACGATTTCCCTCTAAGGAGTCTACCCCAAAGATAAATGCACGCTCATGTTCATCTCAGTTCTTTTGTTTTGGAAAGGCTGGAACTGTCAACCAGGAGGGAATTGGTTAAGGTAATTATCACTGAGTATTATCCAGAATATCACCTAGTCATGACAAAGGATGGCAGACGGGTATGGTCTTCACATGGAAAAAAATGTCCAAGGAAATTATTTAAAGCAAAAATAAGTGAAAAGTCTCATGGCAGGTGAGAAGTGAACACAGGGCCTTGCACATGCTAGGCAGGTGCTGTATCACTGAGCTACATCCTCAGCCCTAGATATTTTTACATATAATTGTGAATTAGTTTTTGTGGAGTGTGTGTGTAAGAACTTAAAGAATAAAACTAAGCATGTACCAGTTTTCTCTGATGAGATTATAGAAGGTTTCTTTGCTTTAAATGTCCACAATGTTTTCATTTTTCAATATGTGTAACTTTCTTCAGTAAGAAATACAGGATAAGAGACTAAAGCATATTTTCTAAGTGCCCATCACTGGCTCCCACCCATTCTTTTTAAAGTCTTGGGTTACTGGTACTGAGGCAGCTGAACCTTGAAGTCACACAGACAAGGATTAAATAGTTGATGCAGCATATTCGAGCTGTGAACCTTGGGCATGTGACAAGGCCCTTTGCCTTACTGTCTTCTGTCCTCCACCATTAACAAATGTCACTGAGAGCCTCTTTAATGCCACTCCCTGTGCCAACTCTGCGGATGCCATGGTAGACAAAGTACTCACCCCCTTCCCACTTGGTGTTATATCTATAGCTGTAAAATGAAGGTACCTCTGCAGGGTTATTGGAAGGATTATTACTATCTTAACACTTTCAGATACATAAAAGGCCTTTGAAGACTGTTGGCTACTTAAAAGAAATCCAGGGACCATGACTTAGTTAAGGAAGGTTAAGCTGCCTAACAAATAGCTCCAAACTTGTAATGACTCTATAATGGCGTGAAATGGCTCATTACTTCTTGTTTATGTAACAGTCCAGGTAAGCACTCTAGATCAGGCAGTTCTGATCCATGCAATGACCCTCGAGGCAAAGGAGATCTTTCCATTTTTAACCATGGCTTCCAAGGTGACCCTGGGGCTTTGCTCCATCTCAGATAGCCACTGGGTAAGGACAGAGCTTGGAGAAAAACATGGAAGGCTTTATGGTTGGACCAGAGGTGCACACATGATTTCCACTCCCATCCCATTGGCCAGAACTCAGGGACATGGCCATACATAAAACTGCAAGAGAGGCTGGTAAATTTAGTCTAGCTGGGTGGACAGATGAATGAAACAGGTTTGGGGGTCTAAGCAGCAATTACTGCCATAGTGAATTAGAGAAGGAAACACATCACAATGGCTCTGTGGGTTTCTGTGTATTTATGTCCAGTCTGAAAAAGCTGATGCTCAAAGAAGCCTTTGCTCTGAGAAGCTCTTTTTTTTTTTTGCTGATACTTTAGTTTTTTGGAAGAACTCTAGAAGACACCTTTTAAGGCTCTCTTTTTTATTACCAAGGTTGTCCTGCCACCACCTAAAAAACAATGCCAGCCCCCAGCTCTGACTTTCACAAGATTTGAGATGCTGTCAAAAATAAATGCCAGCTCATCAGATTTGGTGTGAAAGAGATGCCAACACACATATAACTCAAACTAAAAGCTGCAGACAAGAAACTGTACTAATACATACATTGTCCTCCTCCCCCGAAGAACCTTTAATACTAGCCAGTGAATTCATGGACTAAATCATGGTAACTAATAGGAAGCGTCACTTTTTCCCCTTAAGCTGGCACTCTGCAGAACCAATACTTATGTGTCTGTCTGCCAGAGACTTACATTACAGATTCAAAAGGCTAGAAATTTAATTCTACACTTGGGCTTGCTTTTATCATCCAGGAGACTGTAGAAAGTCCACGTGTGGTTGAGATAGGGACAAGATGTGTATAATATGATACTATCCACTCATTCATTCATTCACCCATTCAATCAATATGTAATGAGTGAGTCCTCAATTATAAGCACTCCAAGTCCCAGGCTGAGGATACCATGATGAAAGGCATACTCGCCATCTGATGGCAGAATCAGGTATGGGAATGCAGTTACAAGGCAGCAGGTGTTCAGTTAGAAAGGAAGTGTGTGCAATGGCAGTGGAAGCACAAGAAACAGATTATTAGAGAGGCTACTCAATTCTTTGCTACTTCTCTGAGTTACCTGGCACAGAAGCAGTAATTCATCAGAAACCCTTCTTGGGCTAGGGATATAGCTCAGTTGGTAGAGTGCTTGCCTCATAAGCACAAGGCCCTGGGTTCAATCCCCAGCACTGCAAAGACAAAACAAAACAAAAAACAACAAAAAAACCCTCCTATGCTCAGTAGATGAAATGATTGGCCCAAGGACTTTTGTTCATGCTGTCATTGGAAAGAGTAGGAAAAACACTAGAAGCTGTAGGTGTTGGATCCTTCCTGTGTACCAGGCATTGTGCATATTTGTCAGTCATCCTGCCAGGCAGGTGTTGCCACTGCCCATTGCACTGGGGGACTGCTGAGGCCCAGAGAGCATAAGACACTTGTCTCATTATGTAGTAATCAGAGACCTAAAGATTTGGCCTGTTCAACATCACAGACTGGGCCCTTTCCATTGCCTCCTCTTACTGCCCACCACCAACATGGAAAATCAGGGAAAGCAGGCCAAATGGGCAGCAGTGGATACTACTGGGGAGAGGCAGCAAAGGATGATGGGAAGAGGCTGGTCTCAGGGGCCAATGCTTGGCTCCTGGGAGCAAAGTGAGGATAAACTGTCATCATCCATTCATTGATTCAACAATATCTATTAAGCAATTGCAAGGTACCATACCAGGTTCTAGATGTTGGGGGACTATGGCAGTAAATAAGACTTGGGGAGGCAGGCAGTAGAAGAGGGGGATTACATATGCCAACAGTTTTTATAATACATGAGAAGTAATAAAATAGAGACCTTTTCATTCCTGATGTCGATGATTAGAGAAATGTGCATTAACAGAGTTTAGAAAGAAATCAGTTCAAGCACAAGAAATCTGGAACTGTGAAATATACTTTGCAAACTCCAGGAGAAGATAAAGGATGGATCCATAGGGAAAAACCAGTTCTAAGGACGTGAACCAAAAATGTTGACAGCCACAGTCTCTAGCTACCAGGATTATAAATGATATTTATTCTCTTCTTGTTGTCTTTCCATATGTATAATTTTCAAAAAATAAGCATGTCTTAATTTTATGATCACAGAAAAGCAAAATTGACTAAGAAGGCAAAGAAAATAAAATGCCAAAGAACCAGAGAAAGCAGCTTCCCTGTGTTTCAGCCCTTCCTCTCCTGGCACGTAGGCAGTAACTGGCAAGTCAGCCTCACTCCTATAGTAATTCTGAATGATATCTTATTTCAACACACTGCCTGATTATTTCAGAATTCACTCCTGGGGTAGCCACAGGAGGAAATATACACTCGTCACTGAGATATCAGGGACTGAATCCTGAGCTTGATTTTTCATTAGGGCATTGTGCCACTTTTCAATTAAGACAGGTTCATCTTTTTTTTTTTTCTTGAAAAGTGCTGATGTGTAAAACCTCATTTCCTTCCTTAGCACACATGCCTGTGGATTTTATTTTTAATTTATTTCCATGTGCTCCTAAGAGTGGCAGAGAAACTGAGCTGGTGAGCTGTGTTGCCACAGTGCTCCAAGGGTGCTGGAAAGGAAATGGCAGTCCTGTATGAACAATGCTCTGGAAAAATCTGTGAAACCCAGTAGAACACACCTAGGGTTTGTATGAAAGGGCAGGCATTACTCACAGCTGCTTTGACAGTGAGAAAGGAGACAGAAGAGCCGTGGTGCAGCCCTTCAGCAATGAACATGCCTAGATGAATCGGTCAGGTCTCATCTAGAAGCCAAGGAAGAATGGTCTAATGTCTCGATATAGTGCATTCCTTGCATTAGCTTTTTTATTCAAAGTATTTTCTTTTTTTTCCATGTTCTTGAATAAAAGGAGATTTCCACCCCACCCCCTCAAGTATTAAATCTAGAAATGAAAATAACCCCACTCCAACTAACAGGGTCTGTGAGGGGCCTATGTTCTTAACATAAGATTCTGCTTCCTGCTGGAAATATTGTTTCAGACAAAATAGAAGCAATGATAGAAAGAGTGCAGGAAACATCTGTGTATACAAACAGGCCAGCTCACTAGGAATGAAAATGCATTATGCATCACGAAAGTCTAAATATTTTTATTAACATAGTTTGTTAACCAAGAACTGAGAAATAAGGTTCCCTAAGAGTACCCCATGAAATGCGTGCTTCAATAATTCATTTTATTCTTAGGAGAGAAGTAACTCTGAAATCTTATCTTAGATTTTAGCAATGAGTTTTCTATTAAAAGTTATTTCTTTTCCATCTCAGGCTGAGCAAAGCTCTGGGCCAAGGAGGTTAGGGAATTTGTTTCATAAAACTGACAGCTTGGCGAGCATTCAATCACTCGGCACTCCACAGCCCAGGAGAACAAATAAGTCCTTTTCTGATGCCGCTCCAGACACATTACAATGTATGTTCCATAGCTTGATTCCCGCCTTCGCACTGTTTGCCTCCTGCTACAAAAAGAAAAGGGGGCAGAAAGCACATGGAGAAATACGCTCAGACCTATGAGAAAGTGAAATGAATCAATCACGCTCTCATTTGGAAGCTGGAGAAAAACATCCAGGTTGGATATGCTGTTTTAGTGTCTGGGCCTGGCCTAACTTTCCAGAAGGCCCATCCATTCAGGGAACTCTCAGCCATTTTGTTGTCCTGTCCTCAGTGCTTCCGGCCATGTGTCTTTGCAAGATCTAACAGAAGCTTTGACAAGGCAAGCTTGATGGCTGCCTTTGGCAGAGGTGCTGCTGAGAGCAGGTGACTGGCTTGCAGCCTGGGCATTGTCCTGGGCAGTAGAGACCAGCAACCCCAGACCTTATATCAGCAAGAACCCAGCTTGGCAACTCCAGCTTAATAGGCTTAACCCAGAGCAGCCAGAGAAAGGAAATCATTACAAAATTTCTGTCCCCTCCACCTTTTGTAAGAAATTATGAAGACTTTCTTTTTCCTTGACACTCATACACAAAAGTACAGTTTAAAAATCTCTGTATGTAACACAGGCTCATGGAAGATGGTGGTGAGGGTAATGAAGAGGGCACAGGGGCACCTCTGGAGGCAAGGTGGCCTTTGCCTCCAATGGGATGCTGGTGACCTAGGTATGCTGTTGGAGGAAATTCTTCAAGTTGTACACGGAATAATATGTATACTTTTCTGTAGGTATGTTAGGATTTTAGACAAAAATCTAAAAGTAAAAATCTAGCATGGGCTTCTCTCATTCATACAGCTGACTTTAAAAAACAAGTATTACCCAGAGAAGAGCAAGCCATGTCGCCCCCACTGCTTAAAAATTCTGACCTCTTAAAGGTGGATTTGAAATAGAAAACCTTTTTGAAAAGGATGATAGCATCATTTAAGCTTTCATTTACTATCCCCTTTATGCTTGGGGAAGAACATACTGTAGACAGTATTGCTCTGACTAATATCCTGTCCTCATATAGTGGTACAGAAGAATGTCAGGTACAGTGGCAGATTACATCCCAGGGACTTTGGAGGCTGAGGTAGGAGGTTCGCAAGTTTGGGGCCAGCCTCAGCAATCTAGCAACACCGTATCTCAAAATCAAAAATTAAAAGGGCTGGGGATGCTGCTCAGCAGTAAAGAATCACTGTGTTCAATTAAAATATATTTTAAAAACCCCAGAAAATAGAAGGAATAACATGAATAAATAACAGAGCTCATTTTTACCCACGGAACTCATTTTAGAATTAGACGGGGTCCTTAAAGGATAGGGTCTTTCCAAAGACCCAAGCCATTGTGGTCCTTTTTCACTCCTTCACTATCTGAGCCAGACAGCCAGATGAATCTCATTCTTGGTTTTTTCACACCTTCTATTTTTTCCTTCTCTTTTATTCCTTGGAACTGAAATGCTCTTAGCTTGCCTGCCCTCCTTATTCCTACTGCAGTTGGTTCAGATGCCACCAAGAGAATGAACTGGTATCCTAAGATGAATGTGTCTCCTCCCTTTGTTACATTTATTTTCTCTTTTTAATGGATACACAAAATGACACTTATTTATGGGGTGCCATGAGATGTTTTGATACATGTATACATTGTGCAGTATTCAAATTAGGGTAAACATAGCTATCTGCTCCAACAGTGATCATTTCTCTATGGTGAAAATATTCAAAGTCCTTTCTTCTAGCTTTCCTTGCTGCATTTTGTAATGTAGATGAAGCCTTGCACCAGGCCTGGATGGGAAAAATCCCTTTCATTAGCTTCCTATTTCAAGCACTCCTTTGTCCCTACCCTTTACAGCATGTTGTCTGTTTATTTACTGAGGTTTATTTTGCAAGAGAAAATGGTTGCAATGGGGGTGGGGAAGGGAAGCTTTTGATGACTTAAAAATTGTAATTTGGTTTCAAAAGAGTTATGAAGAATGGAGGGCTACAGTCACTGTGTGGAAATTAAGATCTGAATGGTCTACTGCTACAAATGATTCCATATTTTGCCCCTCCAAAAAGTCTTTTCTAATCATGATTTTAACACATTACATAAATGGTTTTTCTCATCCCAGGCCCAGTATAAAATATTTCCATGTCCAGTTAAGGATTTTCAAGTCTCAGATTCTGGCAGGACCAAAGGATTTGTTCACTCACCTGAAATTCATACGGAATGTCCAGACAAGATCTCAAGAGGCAAGTGGGATAACAAGGAGGACATGGAACAGTCTAGTTCCCAGGGGAGCAGAATAGAGTTCTTGGGTTCCTAATTTTTTTGATGATTTTATTTATTTATTTATTCATTTATTTTGAGTACTGAGAACACCTTACAGGGGCACTTTACCACTGAGCTACATCCCAGACCTTTGTATTTCATCTTAAGACAGAGACTCACTAACTTGTCCAGGCTAGTCATTTCGTTGTTGTTATAGGTGGGCACAAGTAATTTATTTTAATGCAATACTGAGGATCCACCCCAGTGCCTCACATGTGGTAGGCCAAGTGCTCTACCACTGAGCCACAATCCCAGTCCTCTCAGGCTCCTCTTTTAAGAGGAGTATTTCATATGGAACCAGAGCTCTTTGAAAGGGTTTGGGATATGTTGTTGCTTTTTCTATGCACAAGCTGCTTTCTGCTTCATGGTGTCATCCCTATGCCAAGTCCCCAGGCTGCACTGGCTGCACTGCTTTGGCCCCTGCCCAGATCATCTGTCCATGTTTCAGTGCCTTTCCTGGCAGGGAGGTGACCAACTTATCCTGGTTTGCCCAAGACTGACTGGGTTTTAAAACTGAAAAATCTCATGTGCCAGGAACCCTCTCAATCCAAGGAAAAGCAGGATAGATGGCTGGTCATGCTGGTGGCAGGCCACCAGCCAATCCTCTCCTCCCAGGTGGGCAGGATCAAACGCCACACACACTGCTTCAAGATTCTGACCTATTGTATGGATTTTTTAAAATGTTATTGTATTTTTCTACCTTGATTTTATTTATTTATTTTTATGTGGTGCTGAGGACTGAATTAAGGATTTTTCCAGTGTATGCAAAGCTGCTGAGGAAGGTGGCTCTGTCAGGTTTTGTTTTTCCTCAGAGTAGTTTTAAAAAGCTCTTCTCAGGGTCTGGGGATATAGCTCAGTTGGTAGAGTGCTTGCCTTGCATGTGCAAGGCCCTAAGTTCAATTCCTAGCATCATTAAAAAAAAAAAAAGCTCTTCTCACCCATGCATTTGTTTCCATCACATTTTCTTCAGAATTGGGAGCTCGGAGGATTACCTGAGTTACCCCAAGATTTTCTGGCCACTCCCCTAGGCTTCATCTGTCGCTACTCTTGGTTGCAAAGGGAGAGGACTACAAGACAGAAACCAGGGCATCCTGACAGTTTACCCTACCTACCAGCTGTTTTCAAGTCCCACAAAGTCAGCCTTCTAAATATTTTCAGGTCTGGCTGCTCACTTCCTCATCCAGGGTTGTTATCCTGCTTCATTTCTTCCTCGTGTCCCTCTCTGGGTCACTGCAATGGGGCCTATTTGCTTTCCTTCCCCAACCTTCCCCCAACCCCACCCCAATTCACTCTCCACTGTGAAAAAGACCAAACACCTACATCAGATGATGTCACTGGCTTCCTTGAAACAGTTCAGGGTGATGTCCAAGTTATTTTTCAAGTTTAATAAGACCCATTATAATCTGGGTGTGCCCATCTTTTCTGTGTATGGCTCAGAACCTGCCCTTTTGCCACCTCGGTTTCCTCATCTACAAATGGAAATAGCTGTTTCTAAAATGTACCGTGTGGTCCAAGTGGGAAGTACCCACATTCAATTTTTGGCCAGGTGCCTCAACTCCATCTTGGACACTGAGGACATGGAATCCTTGGTCCCCAACTATAGAAGTGGTGAAAAGAGATGACGGATGAGGGTAGAGTGCTGGGTGTTGTCCTCTTCAGAAAGAAAGGGGCAAGCAACAGATTTGCAGGCAACGCAGTAGTATCCTATATGATTAGGGGATGAACAGCTCCCTGCTCCAAATCTCCACAGGAAGCTGAGAACAGGTAGAGTTAACTAGAAAGAGGAAGGTGGGCCTCATTCCCTGGTGAGTGATGGTGATAAAAATAAGACAGGGCTAGACTTGGGGACTCACAGGTTTGCTGGGCTATGGAGCAGGTAGGTGGCACAGAGCCAAGTGGGAGGAAGATGGAAGGACTCGAAGCATAAGATTTTGATGTTTTGCCACCAATGGGACAGAAGCTCTATGATAGCAGAAATGAGGCTCTGAGTTCCTGCTATTGATGACTTGCTCTTGGAAACAGACAAACTGGGGGAAACCTGTGTGCATTTTTTATTCAACAGGCCATCCACAGCTAAGTGCTGGAGATCACATTGCCAGGGGCCAAGGAGGGCTGGATTGTCAGAGACTACAATTAAAGAAGGCTTTGGGAAGTGCTGCCTGGCTCAAGAGAATGAATGTGGGTTTGAGACCAAGCCACGAAAAAGAATTTCTCCCCTCCAAAACAAAAAAATCAAAAACAAAAAAAGAGGGCAAGACAGAGAAAAGGAAGAGCATAGGTTCTCTGGGGGGAAAAAATCACAGATTTGTCACTTAGGGAAAAAAATCAATTCTAAGTCACTCTTTTGTTCTACAAATATTCATTAGAAAAAAGACTTAGTGGCTATTTCATGAGTAGCCTCAGCTATTTCTTTCCACCTGCATTTTCTTAAAGAAGAAAACCCTCAGAATCTTAGTTCCCTTTCCAGAGACTTTTCCAGACCTTCCCAGGCTCCAGTCTTGCCCCAGGGCAGCTGGCTTGTGCCTGTCCAAAAAATGACAAAGACTTTAATTGGGGTGAAGAAATAAGGGGGGACCGAGCTCCATTATCTGCTTGTCTCACTGGTTTCATTTGTTTTCTTCCCAGTTAACTTTGCTGTCTCTGTTAAATCACAGAGACCAGCAGATGGGACAGCAAATAGGCATCTCTGCCAGGCCTTGCCCTAAATCACCATGGTGGTCAGGCAATTCCTAGAGACCATTCTCCCCCTTCACCCAACGCCTGACTCTCCATCACTTCCGGAGGAACTCCACGTTAAAATTGATGCCTTCAAGAACAACTGCCAAGGGAGAGACAAACCCGACTGTCACCCAAATAAAGGTGGGGCTGGGAGAAGGTCAGCTCCCTGGGACAGCAGCAGGAAGGAAGCTTCTGCCAGCTGATGTGAGCCAGCTGGAGGCAATGCTAATGCATGCTACAGCTGGAGAACCACTGGGCTGTGGGCCTCTGAGAAAAGGACAAGTTGTTTTGGACCGGGGGGAGAGATGTGAAGTTCATGGGCATCCTGGGACACAAGTACAAAAAACAGAGAGCAGAGGGGCAGATATCAGCCCTGAAACAAGCACATTCTAGAGTTGCACTGTCCAATACATGAGGTGACTTAAAAGTAAAATTAACAAAATTAAAACTTCAGGTCTCAGTCATAGTAGCCACTTTCTAGTGCTCAACAGCTACTCTTAGCTAGTGACTACTATATTGGACAGTGAAGGAAGTCTCTGTTATTGAAGAAAGTTCTATTGAACCAGGATGCACTAAATCAGAGTTCCACTACCTATAAGCTGTGTGACCTTGTATAAGTTACTAACACTCTCTGAGCCCCCATTAGTCATCTGTGAAAGGAAGCTCAAAATACCCATTTACTCATATGATTGTTATGCAGCCAGAGATGAGATTAGATATAAATCACCTGGTATAACTGTCCAGGAACTTGATAAATGATAGGTAATATTGATGCTTTTATGATTTCATGAGTAGTTATTAGAGATGTTTCCAAAGAAAATGGATGGTGTGCATTGGCTAGGAAGGACTCCAGCTACTATGTTTCAATTGCAAATTTCAGAGCTTGTGTAAGTGGCTCTGTTTTTGACAGGACAAGCCAGTAGTGCCATTTTGAAGCAATACCTATTTGCTGGCAGGCCAAAAAGGTGGCATCCTAACCCACAGCAGTAAGAGACTTATAGTAAGGCTATAATTCTTGAAACCAGGAAGCCTCATTTTGTGAGAGGCTTTCTTTTCTTTCTTCTTTTATTTTCTGTTTTAACCATTAATGCCACAATTCCTAGGACCATCTATTTCATTAGACCTAAGGCTTCAGCTTTCTTCATCTAGAAAGATGCCCAAGAGACTGGGTAACCTTCTCTTAGGCTTCCCTTCTACCCCCTCACCATATTAAAAAAACCAAACAAACATAACCCAATCCACAGCAGTTGTACAACCCAGAGACACCCTCCCATCATGCACTACTAAAAGCCTGTCTGAAAGGATAAAGGGGGTTAAAGACCATGAGAACTGGTGGTAATGTTGACACTGAAAGCCCCGGATGAAGGGTTAAGGCTGCATGCTTTCATATCAGCACCTAAGAGGCCTGTTTTGCCCCTCAAAGTCCTCCAAAGAAGCAAGTTCATTCTTCATCTGGCCTTTGGATGGAGCCAGCTCTCTGTGGCTCAGGGACCTGAAGAGTTGAGTGAGGTACTTAGGGCAGCAGCCCCAGGACCCTTGATCATGTTGTTGATTCCCACTTTAGGAATCATAACAAAGGCTCCCCTTCCTGATCTACTCAAGTCTCCCTGGGTGAATCCCAAACTTCCTAATGCCATGGATAAGTAACATTTTCCAAAATGCAGGATACGAAAGTTAGACGACTTTTGACTTTGTCAAATACAGATATTAAGATATAAATATCATCCACTATCTTGATCCGTCATAAAAGAGATGCTGACATAGCAAGAAAAGTGGAAAAGACCATTTTAGAATAAAGGGCAGTTCTGTAACATGGAAAAGGCTCAGTTTAAAAAAAAATCAATTTTCACTTTTCTTCCATTTCACTATGAATGAGCAGAGATCTTATTCTGTGAAAGCAGTTGTCCCCAAGCCCAGCCTGTGGGGACCACAGGTTTCTGTGATGTTCCAAGGTGGTTCCCCGGGTGGTTTAGGGTGTATGCTTCAGCCCCAAAGACCTCACATAGGACTGCCCAGCTCCTACAAGCACAAACAAGCTCGAGATTTTTGGTGTGGGTGCATCCAACCTGATATAATAAGCCACAAAGGATCTTAGAACAAATGGTCTCACATTGATATTTTCACATTCAATAATTTCATATTCAGTCTAAAGGGCTAGTGATTTTTTCATAAAAGGAAATTGCAGCCAGAGCTAATTGCTCAATCTGAAATGTATCTGGACATTGTTTAGATGTTGGAAAGGAAACAGTAATGTTGCAGAATTTTAGCAAAAAGAAGAGCATTATTTTAGAAGAAATTAAATGTAAATGAGTAGGAAATGTAGCCCCATACTATCTTCAAAGCTATGCTATATACAGTCAAAAGAGCACCCCCATTTTCAGCTTTTCTTGACATTTTTCTTATTTACAAAATGCAAAAGGAAATTCATCGGCACATGCTCAATCCATTCCCATCCATTGATTTGTTAGCCAATCAATGGCCGCTGTAATCTGAAAAAAATAACACTGGTTTCTATGACCCTTTCCAAGCGAGGCCGTGTTCAGCTAAGCTTAATAAAGAGAAAAACAGCAAGGACCATCTGGAAAACACTCTTCCGGAGTCGCAAAAGATAGTGGCAGCCTTTGCCCAACCTGCTATAAATAAGTGTCTAGGAAAAAAAAAAAAAACATCCCATTTTCAAATCTGTTTCTACTTAATACAGCTGCAATAGAGTTTATTTAGCTTTTCCCTATAGCAGGAAGACTGTTTGCATTTTTATGACAAGGGTCTAAATGTTTTTCACAGCCATTTCCATTGCCATTATTTTGAGGAACAACATACCACTCGGACCTGTCTGTTGGCTTCTACAGCACACAGCGGTGGCCCCAGTGGCCTCTGCACCACAAGACTGGCCTCCAAAGCCCAGATTTATGGTCCTGTTTCCTCTCTCAGTGTTGCAACCATCACCCAAATCCTGGTCTGCAAGGGGCTGGCAACTAGAATGACCAAGTGTCACGTGCTGCAAATCAATTATTTATCCGGCCTGGGCCCAGCACACTGTGGAGCCCTGCCAGCTCCCTGCCTCCTCTTCACGATGACCAGGACTCAAACCACTCTTGAAGTGAGGCTGGAACTCACCAAGGAGGGTATATTGCTGGCTTGGCACACCCCTAAATGCTCACCTTTCCTCACTGGCTAAGCCTGCCAGGGAATCCCTCTGCGCATGACATATTGAACTCCTCAGACACATTCTGGAAAAGGCCTGCCTATCTCAAATAGCTGCAAAGTGAAGCAGCCTCCATTGATTTCTGCGCTGAGCACCTGCCCCTACCTCTACCAGTATCCACTGACACCCATTCCACTCTGAGAGACAGGCAGGGCAGGAGTGACCTGGGACAATATCCCTGTGTGATGAGGGATCCATGTCTCTGGCTTCCTCCTGCCCCTTCCATGCCCATTCCATTTCCACACATGGACAGGGCATGGTTTACCCTCACAACACCTTCCCTGTGTATGCATGATCCTCCTGTCTAGCCTTTCAAGTGGTCCAAAAAAAGATGGCTGAGGTCTTGCCCTGGAGGCAACATGTGGTCTCCTCCTACTGCCTGTAAGGCATTACCAGGTTCTAGCTGTTGGAAGGAGCTCTGTCCCTGGCTCTTTCTGGGAAGTTTCCCCAGAAGAATTGCTGCGGCAAGGAAGTAATGTGTAAAGAGGAAACAAGATCGGAAGGGTGGGGGACTGCCTGAATAGGAATGTCTGATAATCATGCAAAATGCACCCTCTACCCACCACTGACCTTCTCAAGCAGTACTAGAAATCAAGGAATTTAGTGGGGGGTAAAAGGGTTGCCACAGTCTGAAATGAGTCTGTTACGATGTTACGAGCAGAGCTCTTCCAAGTACACTAAAGGGCTAAATTAATTGGCTCTGGCTTAAGATGCTACAAGAAAAATGACAGTGGGGAGGGGCAGGGGTGGAGGAAGAGCCTGGTGGCTTTGAAGTCATGCCTGGAATCAGGTGCATATGAAAAAGAAATTAGGGAGGAATAAACCTGTTCTCTTTATGAAAACCCAGAGAAGCTGCTAGTTCTTACAATGTGCACCCCAATTACCTATGACTTATTCAATTGCCTGTCTTTAAAAAAAAGAACTCTGTGCTTATACAATCATATGGACCCTTCCACCAACCTTAGAATTAAATCAGGCACATGACCCACTTCCAACTGTTAATTAATCACCCCCATGAATTGTATATATAAAAGTCAGAGAGATAAATTATGTCTTATATTATTTCAAGTTAAATTTTCTGAAAACCACAAATTACTTACTAAATTTTGGTCTAGACCAGTCGTTCTCAACTGTGGTGATTTTGTCCCAGAGGGGACATGTGGCTGGGTCCGGGATGGGGGGTTGGGTGATGCTAGTGGTATCTAGGGTTTATCTGCTGAACAGCCTGCAGTGCACAGGACAGTACCCTACAGCAAAGAATGGTCTGGCCGAAAATGTCAACAGGACCAAGGCGGAGAAACAGTGCTCCAGATAAAACCAGATATACTTACCCTTTAACATGCACATCGTGGCTGTCACCAAAGGGAAAAGATCTCATTTTCCTCAAAACCTAAGATGAGTTCACACATGTGTAGACCAAGGACATATTCCCTGCTTTTTCACATAAATCAAAGAGGTTCTCAATCAAAATCTAGGAACACGAGAGAAATACCATGCTGATGGTGGGGCACTTTAAATGCATATTTCATCAGTCTAAATGGATGGAAATTAATATCTCATAAAATAAAGCGATTATCTAGTTATGTTCCATACAAAACCAAAATCAATACATTGTATCTTAATCTGCAATTAGAGTTAAGAAAAAAAAAACTAAAACAAGGAAATGCCATTCCTTCCCATTTCTTGCTAGCTGGGTACACCCTTCTGAGCACCAGCTATTAAAAAACAAACAAGAAGACAAAAACCTTTTTTTTAAAGCAGATTTTTCCAGAGCATAAAAGGCTTCCTGAATCATTCCATTTTATTTACTGTAGATTCAATCATTCTTTAGTGAGCAAAACATGCAGCCCATTCTCTTGGTTATGCTTGCCTGGCTTTCCAAATGCCCTCAAAACTGGGATGATGAATCACATACTTTGGCCCCACTGTGCCAATTAATAGTAAGCAAAAGAATTCCACACTGCCAAGATAGGACTTTCCGCCTGGTGTGTGTGGTGGGGGGCGGGGGTGGAATCCTCCAGCCAATTGCTTTCAGAGGATCTTAAGAGCAGGTGCTGCCATTCCCTAAAATTCCTTTAGTTCTGGAACATTCTGTGTGACTGCAGTGCCCCCAGCTTGGGGGTGGGCTGTGGTCAGGAAAAACCTATGTTCTTAGAGTCAGCCTAGAGCTTCCAGGCTTAAATCATGAAGGAAAGAATAGCTGACACCATTTCGACCCTTCCAGGTCTCCATTCTTTTCTCTGAATTACAAGGCAAAAGTGGCCATACATACAAAGGCAAAAATAACAACAACAACAAAAATGCCCCAACACACCCAGTCTTGGCTGCCAGCGAGGCTTGCTTCTGCCGCTGAAAAAGAACAGTTGCTCCAGTGCAGCTGGAGGAGCTTTTCCAGGGAACTGGTAATACCCTGGCTGTTAATGAATTATTTTTCGCCAGAATGTCGGATTCTTCCTGTGCTCCAGTAAACAGTCTGCTTCTGCCATGGGAAACAAAACCAGCTCCTTCCGAGGAGCCCAAGGAGGTCAGCCAAGGGTTCCCTGTGGGGGCAGCCCCCTCAGGAGCCACAGCCACAGGCGCCTGACCTATAAATCACCACAGTCCCAAGTTCATTATTCCATCCCTTTCCGTCTATTCATGCCATGCCCAGAACCCAGCGAAGGGCCGGGGATGCATGGCCATGACTGAGATTATACCACAGTGCCAACCAAAATCATCTCGCCTCTCCCCAAATCTCCCTTTAGTCAGGTATCCTCATTTGTGACACTTTTGTGTATGTGACACTGGGCTTCTCTGCATGCATTCTGTCACCCTCACAGAAACTGTATTTATGTCCTTGCTCTTGCTCTCATGAAGCTGTCAGGAAATGACTGTGTATATTCTCTTTTCTTCTTTCTCTTCGTGAAGATTGGCCCCAGCCCCAAGTAATCCACTCTCAGCATGAGGGTGGATCCCTGGGACATTATTCTCCAAGCACAAATCCCTGAAAAGGATATTACTTTAAGCTGCTAAGAGGGCAGGTGTCAAGGAAATTACTGGCCCAGGCAAGAGATAACTCTCCAAAGGACAAGAACACCAGCCTGGGGTGGGCTGGGTGGTGGAAAAAGAAAGACAAGAGGCCATTTTGTTCAAGCCAGCCTGGCCTTTGCTTCCCCAACCCTGCCTTGCTCTCTTCATTAGGTTTCTGGGACCCACATTCCTCACAGAACACCACTAAACAAACATGCTCATGGGTAGGTCTGATGGGGACCCCCCAAAATGCCACCCCAGCTACTGAAAATCAAAATCATCTGATACCAGGCTGTTGTGCCTACTGAATCAGCCCCAGGCCTCCCATCTACCATTAAGACAGAGGGCATTTATGCCCCCAGCACATCTGGAGGAGCTATGACATCACGAGGCTGGTGGCTAGTGTGCTCCAGAGCAGTGCTAATAGAAATAACTATGTAAGTCAGGATGTTCTAGTAGGCACATTAAAAATTAACATAAACAGGCAATATTAACTTTAATATTATATCTCTTTAGCAATATATTCCAAATATCATTTCACCATGTAATCAAGATAAAAATTATCAGCAAGCTTTTTTGTACCAAGTCTCAGAAATCCAGTACTTAAGTTTCATTTATAACACACCCTAATTTGGATCAGGTGCCTTTCAGGAGCTCCATAGCTACATGCAACTAATGGCGACTATACAGGATAGTGCAGTTATAAGACATTTCCATCAGCATAGGAATTTCTATTACACAGTGCTAAGCTGAAAGACCAAAAGGCCATGGGAAGGGGAGTGACAGGTTTAAGTAGGGCATGCTCCAAAATTCTCTATAATTATTGAGTTGTTACAGCTAATGATGACAGCAGAAATTGCAACTACCAAGATTGGGATGTTCTAGAATCCCAGCTCTACTTCTAAATTGAGATTCAAATGGGCTTTATGAAAGGCCCTGGAACCATGCATGGTCTAAACGTTCGTCTCCCCTCTGCCCCCCCGCCAAATTCATATGTTGAAAGTTTAATCCTAAAGGTGATGGTATTAAGAAGTGGGGGGATTGTGGGATGTGATTAGATTATGAGAGCAGAGCCTTTATCAATGGGATTAGTGCTCTTATAAGAGACCCCTGGGAGTTTGCTTGCCCTTTCTGCCATTTGAGGCCACAATGAGAAGTCACCATCTATGAACCAGGAAACTGGCCTTTACTAAACAGTGACTCTGCTAGCAACTTGATCTTGGACTTCCCAGCTTCTAGAACTGTGAAAAATAAATTTCCATTGTTCATAGGCCATCTAGTTTATGCTCTTTTGTTATAGCAGCCCAAGTAGACTATGACAGACTATACCTACATTGTGGGGGAGTTGTCCCACAGTTGTGGGAAGGCCAACAAAAGTGTGAACATTGAATCTGCTGGTTGTGCTACAGCCATCTTAGCCCTTTTGGTTTGTTCAGGGCAGGGGCTAGGACAGATCACAAAAGTCATATATTTCTTTCAGTAACAATTCTGGGTTTGCAATCTAATTTAGTGAAGCAGATACAGAACATGATCAAATTACATGTGCCTGTGTCTGAGCATGCATGTGTGTTTGTGTGTGTTCTTGGCCAGAGAGAGAAGGACGGTCATGTGTGAAATCCAGAAGTACTAATGTGGCTGCCAAAATCCCCTCCTCACCAGCTGCCATCAGAACGCTGGGGAGCAGCAGACTCGAGAGGCTCATCAAAAATTGTGAGCCATGAAGGAGAGGTCTTGAATCCCGAAGCAACAAGATGATGGGTACCCGGGCAGACGGTCAGGTGGGAGGGAGAAGTGGTAATCAGAGGCATTCTCCAAAGACAAGAGCTGCCAACTCTACAGCAAGGATGTCACCCTGATCCCCAAATCAAGCTGAATTCAGAATCCCACACAGGCTTTTGTGCATGGGAAAAGTGTAATTAGCCATTTCCCCCCTTCCGGAAGAGCCTTGTTCTCTGGAGTACCCCTCATATTCTCATCAGAGAGGCAGCAGAGTCAGAAGACCCTCACATAGGGATTCAAATCCTGGCTTTCCCAATAGCTCCAGAATTTCTAGGGGGTTAAAGGCTACCATACCATCTGTTTGGCAGGAGGCTAAGGGATTTGCATTGGTGATGCATCTGCATAGCAAGTCCCCGCCTCATTTTATTTAGTGTTTGTTTACTTGAGATAGTAACAAATCAAAAATACCTCATCCCTCCCTTCGGTCCCACTGTGTACCTTGGGCTAATCACTTAACCTGTCTGAACCTCTGTTTCCTCCTCTAGAAGTTGCAATTGATAACGCCCACCTCGCGTGGATGTTGCAAGGATCAAATTGGGGCTTGTCAGATAAAGCCACCAAGGGCTCAGAGCACACAACACCAGGAACTCAACAAACATACAAACCCCTGGATTTCTCCTGACAGTGATCACCATCCTCCTCATCACCATTCACTCCAACAGCTTCATCATTTGATCACTCAACTCTCGTTTATTTAGCAACAGTAGGGTGTTGGGGATTCCTGGATGAAAAGGCACCATTTTGGATCTATTCACCTGACACATAAATGTGTGTCATGGGTAACTGGGCTGACTCACTGGTGGGCTTCCTCCCCCATCCACCCCACCAATTAGGTAACATATTTTATGAAGGGGGATGGACTGAGGATTCTGGCCTGTTGGGAGAAATAAATAAAAGACTTTGAGCAGGAGCAGAGGACATATTGCCCCTCTAAATCATAACCACCAAAGTCGGGAATCAGACTCGTGACTGGAAATTTCTCTGAGCATTATCTGTAAAAATAATGCTTCTTAGGGGTCACAGGGTCACTGCAAAGGTTTCCCACATGTGAAGTGCCTGGAAGACAGAAGGCAACAATAAATGCTACCTCCCTTCCCAATTTATTTTCCTCCAATTCCCTCCCTCCCCCCCGCAATCTAAGGTTAGAGGAGGAGCCAGAGAACAGACACTTGGTATTTTCTTATTGTGGATTTGGAGCACACTGTGTATGGCTATCTGTACACATGGAATATCACCATTCTGGGTCAAGGGATTTGAGAGGCCAATCCTATCCTCAGTTTCTGGGTCATTATTGGCAGAGCTCTCTAGCTGCTGGTGCTAGAGCCCTCCTGGTAACACCTGGCCATATAACCTCCCAGCCTTTGCTTTTTCTTTCTTGCTGCTCACATGGCCCCATCTCAGTGCCTCTGTCATCTGGATATACAATTTTACAATTTATTTTTACAGTTCTTGCCCCAGCTGCCCACCAACCCAGTTCTCATGCCAGCAACGGGCATCACCTGGAAAACTGTTCTCATTTGTTCCTGAAATGAGCAGGTTCTTCTGGGCCAAACCTTATCACTGAGGTCTAGGATGCTTTGAATAATAAAAGACCCCCTGGGTGGCTGAATGGTCCCCGGGCTGGTGCCAAAACAGTTGGTCCCCCAAGTTCCAGTCTGATTTGGTTCACAGTGCCAAGTCCACCTTGGACATGCCTCTAGTGGGCATCTGTCAGGATACTGTGTGTATATGGAGGGGGTGGAGTGTCTGGGGTGGGGGAGGGTCTTTGAGCTTCTAAAGGGCATAGAAATGGATGCCACCAGGCTCACGATGCTGTGCCTTCCAGCCCACCCCTGGCATCTGCAAGTTGCCCAGCTCCTCATGTTGCCCTTTGAGGAGAAAATATGACAGAAAAGCTGGGGGTGGGAGTGCAGTGTGGCAGTGGGGAGGGGCTCTGCCACCCACTAGTCTCCTTACTGTCCCACACCACCACTCCTCCACTGTAACAAAAGGTACTGCCGCACAGCGTTTGCAAAGTTAGCCGAAGTCACTTGGTCTACCAACAAACAATTCTGATGACTCAAAAGGAGGAAGAGAGACATCTAGAAAACGGTGGGAAAGAGCCCCTGGGAAAAGCACAGAAAACCTTGCCTGATGCACGCTAAGGCTAAGAATTGTTTTCTCCCTGCTGGCTGCTTTTCTCTCTGTTCTAAAGAGAAGCGTCCAAGAATCGGCTAAATAAAGGGATCACACCAGAGGATGCGAGATAATGCTAAACCAACAAAAACAAAGACCCAAATGAAACAGAGCGAGCCATGAGAATACGCGGTTATCAAAACTTTGTTTGGTCGTATCTATTTATCATCACTGTACACCCGGGCTCTGCGGAATATCATTCTGTTGATGTCACTTATCCTCAGCAAAATATTTACACATCCTTAAAAACGCCAGATGAGGGGGGCTCGCTGCCGCAAGCCGCCTCTCAAGCCTGATCGCCAGTTTCTGGGCAGCCCAGAAGGTGGGGGCACGAGGGTGGGTGGCACCAGTGGGCACAGGTAAGAGCTACCAACAGTTCCGGGAACGCGGCCACCCGGGCGCTACGCCCTGCCCTGCCCACCTCTCCTCTACCTGACTCTGCAAGAAGCAGCCACATCCCCATATGGTGTCAGCGTCTCCTCCTCCTCCCATGCCTTTCTCATTGATTAAGTTCCCAAACCATTGTTAAAGCCGGGTTGCAGTTCCTTAGAAAATAGGCTAAATTCAATTAAGCTTCCCCCCGCCACAAAAGGAATATTCATAAAAGTTTGGCAGGCAGAAAGGAAGGCTGACTGCATGCCAGGGGGGTGGGTGACAATCCGCTCTTCCAAAGCCACCTTCCTTCGTACCCCATCCCTCTCTCCATCTATCCGTCGTGCCCCAAACCTACTCCAGGGACTTCTGATAGGGAAACACAAAGCAGCAGCTGTTTGGCAACATTTCTACCCCTCGCCAGCAACTGTGGTGGGATGCCATTTCCCCACCCAGGCGGAGCTTATCCTGAACAATAGTCGGGCTTTAAACGGCAAACAAGCAAACACACAGAGCACAACCCCAGCCCCGAAAAAGCCAACGGGGAGAGACGCAATAACTCCCTCCGCAGCAAAAGGCGCCACTGAAACGCACGCAAAAAAAAAAAAAAAAAAAAAAATGCAGCGAGGACATTGCTCGGTGCCTAACATGGCAGAAAGCCCGAGCTGGTGCGGTCACCCCAGGACTGGGCATTGGGGGGCACCGGGCTCCCCGAGCGCCGACGCACACTCACCCGGCTCCAGGGGGATGCGGGGCTGGCTGAGTGTCACAAAGAGGAGCCCAGTACGATCTGGCAAAACCCAACTTTCCACCCGGCTCGCCAGGGCCGCCAAATACGTCAACAGAATCCATCTTTCGAAGGGCCTGGAAGGCGCCGGGTTTTCCGGGCCGGGGCAGAATGGCAGATCCGGAGGCGGCCCGGTGCGGTGCCCGGGCACTGAGTCCGCCGCGCGCCGCCCTCTGCGCCCGGTGCCAGCGCGGGTGGCTGCCCGAAACCCACTTCGGGGCCCCCGCCCCGCGGGCCGGCGCCGCCTCCCTGGCCGTCCCCGGCCCCGCCGGCCAGTGCGCGGCGCCGGGAACAGGAGCGGGGCCCCGGCGCGCCTTACGGGTGGCGGCCTTGGCCAGCGTCCCCGCCCCCGCCCGGCCCTCCCCGCTGGCCCGGGCCTCTGGGCGCCGTCCTGCCCCCGGGAGCAGGCCCCTCCCCGGGCGCCGGGCCCCGCCAGACGCGCCCAGCCCGACGCGCCCCCTGGGTCCCGGTGGCAGGTCTGCCTCGGGAGGGCGGGGGTGACCCTGGCCCGCACGGGGGCGCCGCGGCCGCTACCTCGCAATCGGGGCCGCCGCCTCCAGGAAGCCGCGGGGTGGTCGCGGGTGCGGGAAGTCGCCGATCTGGCCTCGCCGCCGGCCGCCTGAAGTGAGTGCACGGCGGTGGGAGCCTCCGTCGCCGCTGTCACCAGCCGCTGTCGCCGCCGCTGCTGCCGGTTGTGCGTGAGCGTGTGTGCGCCTGTGTCCGGGCGAGTGTGTGTCTGCGTGCGGCGCCCGGCCTTTACTATATACACCGAGGGGTGGGAGGAGGCGGGGAAGGGGAGGGCTTGGGGGAGGTGGCGGAGGAGGGGGAGCAGGAGGGGGGCGAAAGGGTACCCGAGGAGGCGGCGGCGGAGGAGGGACAGGTGATCTCGCCCACGGGGAGGGCGTGGCTGTGGGCGGCGCGGGGTGGCAGGAGGAAGGGGAGCCCAGGGCTGGGGGCTGGAGGACGCACCCAGGAGGATCTGAGGTTCAGGGACCCTGCTGTCTCCTGCGGGCTGGGGACGATTCCAGACCCCAAATGAAGAAGAGAGGAACAGAGCCCAGGAGGGAGGAAGTGGCTGGTGGATGGAGGCGAGGGAGGTGGGAAGGGCTAGGCGATCACCCTAAAATGCCAATTGTGATACCGGTCGAAGATTATTCTCCCAAAGTGGGAGATTAATTAAGACAAAATTAGTCCACGGACAGAGTCTAATTTCTATCCAAGGAATGATTCACTTATTAGTCTAACATTTATTAAGCACCTAGTGTTTGCCAGACACTGGGCTAGGAACTGAAGAGATGGTGAATATATGGTTGCTGACCAGTAAATAAATATATGTATCAATAGTATTATTGATCATTAAAAAATTAAATATTGAAAATGTTTTACAAAAGCAAAGGAAGCAATTATGTTGGTTTAATGAATCCCTAAAGATGTAAAGACTTTTTTCTATTAATCAAAGCAGGATGAAGATATTTCAGAGAGAATGGCAGAGCAGGAATTGCTTTCATCAGAACAGAGAACAGTTGAATCTGTCTGTTCTTTGTATGCTTAAAGCCCCTCAATCCCCAGTGCTGTGGGTATTCATCATGACTTCCCTCTTGTAGAATTTGGGGTGGCCACAAGAGTGTGAGATACCTACGGAGCCTCCTGCATGGTTTATAACTAGTATGGAAATTTAAACTTGTATTTGAAAGGTTGCATTCTAACCATGATGTGAGGCAAGCCTAATGTGGTAGCAACCAGGGCCAAATTATGACTTTTGTGGGCACTTTCACCTTTGTGGACTCCTTCCTCCATAAAAAGACATGAAAAGTTACATTTACAATTGCATTGGCAAAAAGATGAATATATTAGTATTATGTGTTCAAATAGTTTCTTCAGTCTAAAGGATCTTTTTTCTTCTGATTTTAAAAGATTTTAAAAATTTCTATGAACCTCTTAAAGTACCATGGGCCCCTAGGCAGTCTGTCTAATGTGCCTACTGCAAGTCAGCCTTGGTAGTACTAATCCTTCCTATTGAATTTCCTCTTATGAAAAAGAAAAGATATATTTAGAACCCAATCGACACAGGGACAGAAAGATACACAACTCAGGTTTGAAAACTGATGATAATGATTATCAACAGCATGTACCAGTTCCTGCTTGTTTCACTCAGGCTTTGGAGGTTTTAAATGAGCCCTGAGTAAGTAATGGTACCTGTGGAAATATTTGTCTATGAATGTGTCTTCAGCCATTTCAATAACAAAGACTTTCTCTATAGATCTCATAACTGGTCAGAGTTCTTGGATCAGGTACCTGAGGTCTCAGTTGTCAGGATCTAAAGTAAAGACACAGCTGGGCAATTATAATTGAGCAAGTTCATGGATGAAAGATCCATAAAGGTTTCGTGTGTGTTGAGAGTGTATGTGTGTATAAGGTAGGGATTGATATCCTGAAAGGCAATTACTAGCCTATTTCTTTTGTTGGCCTCATCACAACCCTGGGTTAATGTTTGATCCTTGCTGGCAGTTGTGATTCATATTTGCTGCCCTTTGAGGTGCTTAGGTTCTCAGGAAAGATTATATTGATTCAGATTAATGCATAATAAACAGGCTCTATGGCTCCCATTCCCAAAGAAATGCACAGTGGCACCCTTTTGCATTTCCATTCCATAGTGGCTGCTCTTGCAGAGGGAAGGAATAAAGAGGAGTTCATGAAGGGCAGGAGTGGACCCAGGAAGGGGGACAGAGGGTGCTTTGGAACTGAAATTAAGGTGGAAGGATTATGTTCATACAGTTAAAGGGGTACCTAGGAAGATGGAGGGAAGAAAGGACATGCCCAAACGGCAGGAAAGAATGACAAAATCTACCAGGGTGGGTCAGGGTGATTTTGGAGATCTGTAATTCTAATATTTGGTGATTTTTAAATAATGACCCAGGAAATTCCCCATCTCAGGTCTGATTCTTTTATCTATATCCTCTTCTCTAACACAGCATCTCCTCATAATCTAGTTTTCACATGCTTATAAGATGGGTGATTCATTCATGTATCCAATAAACATCTATTCAGCACCTACTGGTTACCCTGTCACTGAGCAAAAGACTTCAGTTAGAGAAATGGTTAATATATGGTTGTTGACATATGAGTAAATAAACTGTTAATATACTGTAATGCTATGTCATACACAATGAGTTCTGAAATGAACTATGTGAACACCTAACAAGTGGGCCTTTTGCTGTGTGGGAAGGGTGGGGAATGGCATGGGGCAGAAAAGTCAGGAAAGGTTGCACAGAGATGTGACAGTTACTGAGTGCTGAGAGATGAACAGGAGTTTTCCAATGTAAGGAAAAGCCATTGTAAGTGAGAGGAACAGCAGGCACTAAAGCCTGTATGCAGAGTGTTCTAGAAGTTGCAAATATTTTGTGCATCTGTAATAGAAGAAGGAAAAAGGAAGCTGGAGGTCACATGAGGTCCCTAGTCTGAGCTGGAAAGGAGCAATATATATATATGCTCATTACAGTTTTATATGATAGTAGGTTCATTAGACACATTCATAAATGCATGTAACACAATTTGCTCCATTTGATTCTCAGTACTTCTCCATTCCCTCTT
This sequence comes from Glaucomys volans, assembly GCA_020662805.1. Taxonomy (NCBI): domain Eukaryota; kingdom Metazoa; phylum Chordata; class Mammalia; order Rodentia; family Sciuridae; genus Glaucomys; species Glaucomys volans. The sequence continues at coordinate 136,154 of JAJEJO010049543.1, forward strand.
CTCCATTCAGTACTTCTCCATACAGTACTCTCAGTACTTCTCCATTCCTTCTTCTCCCTCTCCATAACACCCTTCCTCTACTCTGCTGGTCTTCCTTCAATTTATTTATTTTTAAATTGGTGCATTGTAATTATACACAATAGTGGGGTTCATTGCTACGCATTCATAAATGCATGTAATATAATTTGTTCAATTTCATTCCACAGTTATTTCCTCCCCCTTGGTCCCCTCGCATACTCTACTGATCTCCCTGCTATTTTCATGAGATTCCCCTTTTTATTCCTTTTTTCTTTTTAGCTTCCACATGAGAGAAGACATTCAGCACTTGACTTTCTGAGTCTGGCTTATTTCACTTAGCATGATGTTCTCCAGTTCCATCTATTTACCAGCAAAAGAAAATCTTTGAGTAGAACTCCATTGTGTGTATATACCACACTTTCTTTATCCTTTCATCTGTTGACGGACACCTAGATTCAGTAAATGGGATGGCAAATTAAAAAGCTTCTGCACATGAAAGGAAACAATGAAAAGCATGAATAGAAAGCCTACAGAATGGGAGAAGATCTTTGCCAGCTACTCTTCTCACAGAGGATTAATATCCAGAATATATAAAGAACTCAGAAACGTAACACACACACACACACACAAAACCAAATAGCCCAATCAATAAATGGACAAATGAACTAAACTTTTCTTAAAAGAAGAAATGCAAATGATCAGCAAATATATGAAAAAAAGTTCAGCATCCTTGGCAATCAGGAAAGTGGAAATCAAAACTACACTGAGACTTCACTTCACCCAGGTGAGAAGGCAAGCATCAAGGATATAAATAATAAATGATAACAAAGCATGTGGGAAGAAATGAATGCTTATGCATTGTTGGTAAGGTTGCAAATTAGTACTACCATTATGGAAATGAGTATGGAGACTCCTGTAAAACAAAACAAAACAAAAAAGACTAGGAATGGGACTACTGTATGACCCTGCTATTCTACTCCTTGGTAATTATCCCATAGAGTTGAAATCCATGTATTATGGTGATATTTGCATTCCAATATTTATAGCAGCACAGTTCATAATAGGACCTTTTACGTTTAGTTAATGGGAACCATTGGAGGATGTTAAACAATGGAGTGACAAGGGAAGAATTGATTGAGGAACTCTCTTGGTCCATGTAGAGGGAGGTGAGATGGGCAGAATGGAGACCAGATAAAACAGACTATTGCAATAATGATGTCCTGAGTCAAGGTAGTGAAGGGTAGGAACTTGAGTGAAATGATACTTAGGACATAGACTCGACAGGGCTAATGATGGCCTCCAGCCACCCCTGCTCACCTTCGCTCCTCTCAGATGAACTCTGATGCTCTTCACCCCTAGGATTATCCTTGTCCAATTTCTGAGCCAGACAACCGATGTACTGAGTCTGAGATAGGGTTGACTTCTCTCATTTAAACTTCTCATGTTTCTCTGGGCACCACAAAGCCACAGAATTTTCCAGTTATCATCTCTTTAACCTCTTCCCATATTGGCACAGTCATTGAACTGGGCTTCTGGGGCTGATTGTGGAGTTCTCAAGTTTTCCGTTGAACATGTAGCTCCAGCAAGCAAACCAACCACTAAAACCCATCAATTTCTAATGTCCATATTGCTATGCGCATGGGATAGAGTTAGTTTCTCATTCACTGACATCCTGCCTCAAAAGGATGTCCAAACACTTGACAGGAATGTAGCATAAACTGTAGACCATCCCTATCCTGGATTACCTCTCTCACACCTTCTATTATATGTATCCTTGTTTTGCGAAGAAGAGAAATTTTAGATGAGATAGAAATGACCTTTTGAAAAATATCTTGCTGCTTTAGAAAAATTTACAATTAATGTAAAAATACTGCAGAATACATGTAATTTATGCTTTTAAAATGAATTGTTCATTATAATACTCATTTAGAAATTATAAGCATAAAAGGCTATTCTAGCTTCACTGTAAACATTCAATCATGACCACCTTCAATGATCTGTAGATTTTGTTCAGATGTTTCTCTTTATAGTATCTACTCAACTGAAATAAATCACATATAATTTTAGTACTGCTTTTGTCTCTTAATATCTTTAAATAATAAGTATTTCCTACAGCATTCTAATAATATCACCTAATCACAATAAACATTTTCAATGGTTGTATACAAGTTTATTAAGTGAATTCATTATCACATACTTAATATTCCTCTACTACTGAAAGTGTAGAATATTTCCACATTCTGCTGTTATAAAGAACACTTCCAATTAGTATCTTTGTGTGTATAAATGTTCTCCATTAATAATTATTTCTCAGAATAAATACACAGCTATAATATTTCTGGGGCAGACACAGAAACATTTACATGTTCACAAGCTGATTTGGAAAAGGTTATTCCACTTACCACTCCAAATATGGGATATGAGACAGTAGGTGCCTCATGAGTACTATTTGTCTCATTTTAAAAATATATTTCTCTGATTACTAGGGAGGTGGACCATCTTTGTGTGCTTACTACTTGTATATCAAAGGGAATTGTCCGTTTATTGCCTTCATCTAGTTTTTAGTTAAATCATAGTGTTTGCATCTTATTAGTATGCATGCATCCTGTATTTAATACCCAATAAATGTATTCCACAATGGTAACAAGTATATTCTGCATTTTATTTTCATTCCTTGAGTTTTAGCTACTATATAGACAAGTTTTTAATCTTTGTAAAGTTTCATCTATCCATCTTCTGTGTTGTGATGTGTCCCATTATTTGGGTAAAAAATAGTGTACCCTAAATAATTCCATTTATATTCATTTATAAATTTTTGGTATTTGTATCATTTCTCCCAAGTAGTTGCCAGTTGTCTCAAAACTACTTAATTTGAACTCCCTTCTTCATTGATTTGTGCTTGCTATTTTAGCAAATAATTTGCAGATATTTAATAGATTCTGGGCTGTCAGTTATGTTTTGTGGCTCTGTCTCTCCCATTTTATAAAGTGTTTTATTTTGAGATATTTTCATATTCACATGCAGCTGTAAGAAATAATACATAGAGGTCCCTTGTATCCTTTGCCCAGTTTACCCCAATGATAATGTCCTGCAAAATTATAGTGTGATATCACAACCAGAATATTAACATTGATAGGATTCACAAATCTTATTCAGATATATCCAGTTTTACTCCTACCCTTGTGTGTGCATGTTTGTTTCTAAGAAATTTTATTCCAGGTACAAGTTTGTGTATCCATACAACAATCAAGATTCTTAGCATTTCCATTACCACAAGGATCTCTCCTATTGTCCTTTTATGTCTACACCCACTTCTATTCTGCCCTACCCTAACTGGCAACCACCACTCTCTTCTCCATCTCGACAATGTGGTTATTTCAAAAAGTGTTTTATAGGTGGGCATAGTGGCACATACCTGTAATCCCAGTGGCTTGGGAGGCTGAGGCAGGAGGATCTCGAGTTCAAAGTCAGCCTCAGCAAAAACGAGGTGCTAAGCAACTCAGTGAGACCCTGTCTCTAATTAAAGAAAAAATAGGGATGGGGATGTGGTTCAGATGTCAAGTGCCCCTGAGGTCAATCCCTAGTACCAAAAACAAGGGGGGGATATATTAACGAAATCTTTATACATTATGTAACTTTTGGAGATTGGCTTTTTTCATCCAGCATAATATACTGGGAATTCATCCACATTACCATGTTTAGCAATAATTTATTCCTTGTAATTGCTGAGTAGTATTCCAGACGATGTTCTTACCATAGTTTTACTAGTCATCTGTTGGAGTACATAAGGACTGTTTTCAGTTTGAGATTATTATAGATGAAGTTGCTATGAACATTTACATACAGGTTTTTAAGTGAACATAAGTTTTCATTTCTCTAGGATAGTGCCCAAAAGCTCAATTGCTGAGTCATAAGGTAATTGTATGCTTAGTTTTTAAAAAACCACCAAACTGTTCCCACCAGAAATGTTGGAGTGATCTAGTTTTTCTACATACTGGCCAGTATTTGGTGTTACAACCATGTTTATTTTAGCCTTTCTAATAGGTGTATAGAGATAGTGTATAGTGATTTTAGTTTGTATTTCCATAATAGTTAATGACGTTGAACATCTTTTCATGCACTTGTTATCTATGTCCTCTTCAGTGAAATATCTATTCATGTCTTTTGCCCATTTTATAATTATCAGTTTTTTACTGTTTGAGAGGTCTTTATAAATTCTACATAGTAATCCTTTGTCAGATATGTGGTTTGCAGATATTTTCTCACAGTCTGAATCTTATTCTTTCATCTACCCCTGACCATGGGATTTAACCCAGGGGTGCTTTACCACTAAGTCCCCAGCCCTTTTTATTTTTTTATTTTGAGACAGGGCCATACTACATTGCTTAGGGCCTCACTTATGATCCTCCTGCCTCAGCCTCCCAAATAGCTGGGATTATCTGCATGTGCCACCATACCTAGCTCCTTTCATCTTCTTAATGATGCCTTTCATATTTTGTTTTATTTATTTATTTTGTTTTATTTATTTATTTTTTGCGCATGGAAGTCCAAATGCTCCAGCGGTATTGAAAAGGCTACCCGTCTTTCTTTCTTTGTGACTTTTGTACCTTTGTAAAGTATCAGTTGGTCACATTTGTGTGAGTCTATTTCTGGATTCTTTATTCCCACAAACATTGTCTTGATTACTGAGGCTATACAGTAAGCAGTAACATGACATAGAGTGATTCCTCCCACTTACCTCTTCTTTTTCCAAATAGTTGCAGCTATTCTACTTTCTTTGCCTTTCCATATAAATTTTAGAATGACCCTTTCTGCATTTACAGAAAATTTTGCTGGTATTTTGATAGGAATTGCTTTAACTCTGTAGATCAACTTGGGGAGAAGTAACTTTTTTATTATGTTGAGTCTTCCAATCAATGAACATGGAATATATCACCATTTATTAATACATTATTTTATTTCTTTAATCAGCATTGTATAATTTTCAGTACTCAAAGCCTATACATATTTTGCTAAGTTTAACCCTAAGTGTTTTATTTTCTTTGGAATAACTGTAAATGGTATTATATTTTAAATGTATGTTTCCATATAACAATTGTGAGTACATAGAAATAAGATTGATATTTTTGTTCATTTTGTTTTCTGTGACCTTCCTGAACTTGATTATTATAGTTATTAGTTCTAAGAAACCTTTTTTAAAAAATAGAGATTCCTTGATATTTTCTATATAGGCAGCAAACATTTGCAAATAGGAATAAATCTGTTTCTTTCTTTTCAACATGTATGACTTTATTTCTTTTTCTTGCTTTATTACAGCAACTAGAATTCAGTACTATGTTGAGTACAAGTGGTGAGAATAGACATCCTTATCTTGTTCTTGAGCTTAAGGAGAAATCATTCAGTTTTTCACATTTAAGCTTGATATCATCAATAGGTTTACTGTAGATACTTTGTCAATGGGAGACAATTTCCCTCTATTCCTAACTTGAGAGTTTTTTTAAATCATGAATGAGTATTGAATTTTGTCAAATGCATTTTTCAAATCAGTTAATACTGATTATCTGATCTTTCTTCTTTAATTTGTTGTTATGATGTATATCATATATATGTATGCATACATATATATTGATTTATATTTAGATGTTGAATCAGCCTTTCACATTTGGCATAAATTCCAATTGGTCATGGTGTATTCTTTTTATATCTTATTGGATTCCATTTGCTATTTTATTGAGAATATTTGTGCCTAAATTCATGAACAATATAGGTATGTAGTTTTTCTTTTTTGTACTATTGTCTAGGTTTGGACTCAAGACAATATTTGCCTCATACCATAAGTTGGAAATTTTGTGTCTTATTTTCTGGAAAAAATTATGCATAATTGGTGTGAATTCTTCTTTAAATATCTATAGATTCTGCAGTGAAACTGGGCTGGATATTTCTTTTCGAGGGAGCTTAAAAATTACACATTCAATTTATTTCATGCTTATAGACTTTTCAGATTATCTATTTCATGTTGGTTGAATTTTGGTAATTTGTGGTTTTGGAGAAATTGGTCCATTTCTTCCAAGTTGTTAAATGTATTAGCATAAATCATTTGTGGTATTCCTTTATTATCCTCTCAATGGCTATGAAATCTGTAGTGATATTCCCCATATCATTTGTGATATTGGTGAATTATTTCTTCTCTCTTAATTTTTATCAGTACTAACATGTTGTCAATTTTATTTTATTTTTTTATGACCCAGATTTTTATTTCATTCATTTTTACCATTATTTTATTATGTTTACTTTTATTGATTTCTGCTTTTTATTATTTTCTTCCATCTGCTTACTTTGGGTTTATTTTATTCTTCCTAGTTTCTTGAGGTAATTTAGTCATTCATTCAAGACCTTTTCTCTTTTCCAATATAAGTTTTTGGTGCTATGAATTTCCCTCTCAGCACTGCCTTAACTGTATTCCACATATTTTCCTTTGCTGTATTTTCCTTTTTATTCATTTCCATGTATTTTTAGAGTAGTCTTAGAGACCACCTTTGAGACATGGATTATTTAGGTCTTCTGTATCCCCCTCTGATTTTCTTTTTAGTATTTCCATCAATTTCTGAGAGAGAGGTGTTGAAGTCCCAGCTAAAATTGCTTATTTGTCCATCTCTCCTTTCTTTATTTTTCACTCATTTTGAGGCTCTGTTGTTGGGTACTTGTACATTCTTGACATATTCACCCTTTTATCATCATGTAATGCTTTCTATGTTTCTAGCAATTTTATTTTCTTCAAAGTCTATTTTACATTAATAGACTTTCCTAACTGTTCTGATATTTACACAGCATATCTGTTTCCATCCATCTGCTTCCATCTACTTCCAATTCACCTACGCCATTGTATTTGAGGTGAGGTTTCTTATAAACCACATATAGTTAGGTCATTTTTTAGATCTACTATGCCAATTTCTGCCTTTTTATTGGTGTATTCAAATCATTTTCATTTAAAATAATTACTGGCATGTTAGAGCCTAAGTCTGCTGTTTTTCATTTGTTTTCTCATTGTTTTCTCTCTTTCCCATTCTTTAGTTCCCTCTTCTTGCCGTCATGCAGGTTACTTGAACTTTTAAAGGAATCCACCTAGGAACTGGGGATATAGCTCAGCTGGTAGAATGCTTGCCTTGCAAGCACAAGGTCCTGGATTCAATCCCCAGCACCACGAAAAAGAAAAAAAAGAATCCACCTAGAATTATTTATACTGTTTCTGGGTGTATCTCTTTGCATAGCTTTCTTAATAACTTCTCTGAGATGCATCACAGTCTACTGATATCAAAATTTGACCACTTTGAGTAAAGTGTAGAAAGAAAGCTTACTTCTATTTAGGTCCCTTTAATCTCATTGCTTTAAAATATCATTATCTTGATTATCAGGTGGTGTTATAACTTTTGACTTTTAATCATCAAATATAATTCATAAAATTTATGAGGATAGTCTATTATATACACCATGTGTCTTCTCTTTCTGCTGTTATTTTCTCCTTCTTGATGCTATGTGATTCTTTTATAATTTCCTTTCTGTTTGAAGAATTAATTTCCTGTATCCAATATTTAAGTTTAGGTCTGATAGCAACAAATTTCCTTAGTTTTCCTTCATCAGCAAATGTCTTGACCTCTTTTTAATTCCTGAAGGAGATTCTAGGCTGACTGCTCTTTTCTTTTCTTTTTGAACTTGAAAAATGTTGTACCATTTCCTTCTGGCCTCCCTAGTTTCAGATGTGAAATAATCTATGGTAATTCTGATTGGTGTTCCCTGATAGATAATGCTTCATTTCTTTCTTGTTTTCAAGATCTTATCTCTGTCCTTAGTTTTCAGAAGTTTAACTATATTGTGTCTTAATATGGATTTCTTTGGATTTATTCTGTTCAAAGTTTGTTCAGCTTCTTGAGTCTGTGTGTTATCTTTGACCAAATGTGGTGTGTTTTTAGTCACAATATTCTTTTAGCCCTGTAGTCTTTCTCCTATTCTTCTGGAACTCTGATGATATGCATGTTGTATTGTTTATTGTCCCACAGATCTCACAGAGTCTATTCATTTATTCCCAATCTATTTTCTCTATTTTTTAGATTGTTTTATTAATTTGTCCTCAAGTTCACTGATTCTCTTGACTGAAATATTTGCTTTACCATAAAGTCTATTCAACCAGTTAAAAATTTTGGTATTGTACTTTTCATTTATTAAATTGCCATTTCAATATTTTTATATAAAACTTGTAGTTCTGAGATGTTTCTATTTTTAATTTATTTCCAAAGAATTTGTTATTGCTTGTTAAAACTTTTTTATTATGGCTGCTTTAAATTACTTGTCAGATAATTCTAGCATCATATTCATCTCTTTGTTGGCATCAGTAGTTCTCTTTTTTTGATTCAAGTCATGATTTCCTTGGCTCTTGATAGGTTAGGTGATTTTTTTATTGTATCCTAGACATTTTTGCTATCATGTTAGGAGACTCTAGGCCCTATTTAAATATTTTACTTTAGAGGGAGTCACTTTGTTTAGGTTTAGCATGCAGGTTCTGGTCTACTCTTGGAGACTGTGGTTTCAATGATAGTTTAATTTTCAGACCTTTCCCCCACCCTTTTTGTACCACGGATTGAAACCAGGAGCACTTAACCACTGAGCCACTTCCCTAGCCCTTTTTTAAAAATATTTTATTTAAAGACAGGACTTCAATTAGTTGCTGAGGCTGGCTTTGAACTCGAGATCCTCCTACCTCATCTTCCTGAGCCACTAGAGTTACAGACATGCACCACTGCGCCCAGCTAAGTCTCAGAGGCTTTTTAAGTACTTCTTGGTGTGTATGGTTTATTTGATGATGCTGAGGCTGTCCCTCTCCCAGTCCCTGATAGTGCTGCCTGAGGAGATCAAAGGGATTTCCCCAGGCAAGGCTACCTAGTATCTGAAGGTAGAGAAAGGGAGTCTCTTGCCCACAGGGACAAAGAATACTATCTGAGCCAGACATGTTATTGTGTGTGGCAGAATCCCTTTTGTCAGCACCAACTTGCCACCCAGTGTCTCTCAGCAGGATATGGGTGTCTCAGGTCTGGTGGGGGAGGGGAGAACTTGCTTTAGCTCTTTGTTTTTAACGAGAGCTCCTGGTCCTTACCTTTTGCCAGCATTGCAGGCTCACTTGGCATTGTCTGAGGGACTACTGCGTTTGATCTGATGGAAGAATGAGCCTAACTGGGCTGACTCATGTTGCCAGGTTGGGGGCCTGGAAATACCAAGCCTCAGTTGCCTTCTGTTGGGAAGATTGGATACAAGAGAACCTGCTTCTGTGTTGTACCTCCAGTTCTGGGATCCCAAACCAGCTCACCTTCCTCTATTACCTTTCAATGTGCTCCTTTGATTGCCTCTTAAGTTTTCTTCCAAGGTTTATAGTTGTACTTAGCAGGGAGGAGCAGGGAGAAATCAGACTAAGGCAACTCATTCAGATCAGAACTTCCCTTTAATTGTTGTTGCTTATTTTATTTTATTTTTGATTCATTGTACACAAATGGGGTACAACTTTCATTTCTCTGGTTGTACATGAAGTATAGTCACACGGTTTGTGTAATCATACATGTACATAGGGTAATGAGGTTTGTTTAATTCCTTTATCTTTCCTTCCCCCCGCCCCCTCCCCACCCTTCATTTTGTTGTTGCTTTTTTTTAAACTAAAGAACAATTCAAGAACATGATTAAATTTTGATTACTATGCGATTAATACTAAAATAATTTTGGCAGAGAAAAGAAGGGAATTTTTAAAAATGATCTACTCTGAGCATCAAATGTATTAGCTTTGCCACTGATAGTGCACAAAATGAAGGAGAAATTAGAAAAATTGTGAAGAACAGCTTTGAAGTCAGGGGTAAAAAGAGTGTTAAGAAGCTGAGAGGGGTTATTATTATATTTGTTTTATGATGGGATTAGAAACCAGAGGATCTGAAGCATTAGATTGCTTGCCCAAAAGTGCCAGGGCATTTGGCTGCAGGATGGTTGCAGAATTCAGGATTATGACATTCCAAGACCATGGTAACAGCATGCTGTTTCCCAGGGCACTGCTCTCAAACTCTAAACACAACATTTGCTAGAAGATATACTGCAACAGTGAAGTAAACTTTTCGCCTATCTGGCAAATGACCAAAAAGTTTCAATAGAAACAAATGTTTACTAAATTTGACTAGTATTAAATGTCTGTTATTAATTGCCTCTTAATCATGCTGCTTGGAGGGCACTTAATTAATGTTCATAAATTCATCTTCAGATGATAATTGCCAAGTGGAGTGCTTACCCTTAGAGGGAAAATATTAAATTCTTATTGGCATTTGGATAAGTTTGTGAAACCATTATGTCTTCGTTTAAGATTCTGACTTCTAGAATTTATCCAATTTCAAATAAGTCATATTTCTCTAAGTTTTATTTGTCCACCGTCCATGCAAGCTAGATATTAATTCTCAATAGTTTATATAGGATTTTAGATAAAAGTTGACTCTTTCCTGATTAAATGTGTTGGAGTCTTTGATTCGATTTCTTTAAAACTTGACCCTGAAAAACAATATGTGTGTATGTGTGTGTGTAAATATACATATATATGACTTAGATTCTTTTTAAAGAAACTCAAGACAACAGACTTACCCCTTCTTCCCTCTCCAAAAAAGGAAAAAAACACCCTCCAGAGAAGTTACTCTCAAATGAAGCCAAATTTACAGATACTATCCTAGATGAAACTAGATCTGCTTAGCTATTCCACACCAAAAGTCTATGCATTTTGACAATTAGACTATGTTTATTTGTTGTATTGAACCATAGGAAACAACTCACTCAGGATAGATTAAGGTATTTTTGGAAAATATATTGACACTTTCAAGATGTTGGGATGGTGTATCTCCCACTCCCCAAATCCCTTTAGTACAATAAATGACTTCCTAGCATCCTGAAAATGTGAACCAAGTTTTCAAAAAGTGTTTCTCCTACAGTTAGCTGATGCTTCTGCCTGAGGTTTCAGGGGTCTTAGTTTTTGCCTGCTTGTCTTTTAGTATTTCTGGTAAAAGTTATGATGCTTTGGTAATTTGAGACCTTGTTTTGCAGCTGAGCTTTTAAATCATGACTGGATGAGGAGGTTAGATGGCAAGGATTTGGATAGGAATGATCAGATTTATAAATTACAGGTGTGAGAATTAGTCTGTTAGTATAAATTATTACTCAACTTGGAACAATCTAAGGGTCAGGTCCACAAAATTTTATTCAAGTGATGTACAAATGATTCACCATGAGGAGCAATGCATTCATTTACAGGGCAGGCTTTAACATCTATAATTCTATAACTCAGGGTAGCTGGAAGTAAGTCTGTCCTTGCAGATCTGCTGAGAAGAAGCACTGTGCTTATTAGTTCCCCTTATTTGTTTTTCTAAATTGTACCATCAAGTGACGCTTCAGAATACTCTCCTGCACCAAATACTACCCTGATCTGAACAGCTTAGAAAATCCATTGTTGGATATAGCTCAGTTGGTAGAGTACTTGCCTTACAAACACAAGACCCTGGATTCAATCCCCGGCACCACAAAAAAAAAAAAAAAAAGAGAGAGAAAGAAAAGAAAAGCCATTGTTATTTTCTGTGGTGTGGCCAGATTTGCAGTACCAGTGCAAAGTACAGGGATTGATATTAAATAATCATTTGCTTATTTGATAGTAAAAGGACCCAAATTATTACTGTAATCCAAATGTCTCCTTGGGGATATGAATGAGGTCAAATAAATCTAAACTTCCTGGCTCATGATTTCACTTGCTTATTCAGAGTCACCAGCTTTCTGGAAAAGGCCTCCTGCTCCCAAATGAGAATTCCTGGATGTCCCTGACAGGATTTCACAGGGAACTCATTAACCAGTATGGCAGCTTCAGGGCTCATGCATCCACCATGATTAAAATTTCCTTCTCCCCTGCAATGACTTGCCCTCGTCAGTGTCATCTACTCAGAAGCAGAGTGAAGGCTTCTGCCCTGTGCGGTTGCTGATGGTGACAATTCCAGCTTCCCCACCAAGTTCATTCTCTTGCCATGGTCTCTAAATAGTCCATGATGCAATAGCAGAGAGACATTCTGTTTTGGGAAGCCATCCAGAGAATGTCTCTCATCTCCACTGTGTGATATTCTTTGTCTCCTGAGTCCCAAAGCAAAAATACTTGCATTCGGTCTCACCAGCATATCTCATAAAAGGGCCCATTCCACGTTCAATCTCATTACCTTGCTCCACTGAAACCAGGAAAAACCAAAAATCTTGCCTTCCCTCTTGTTCTCATTTCTAATTTCTCCAGCTTTCTCCATCTCCACACTTTATTTATCTAACTCCTCTTTCTTTCTTCAGACACAGAACTCAAGAACTCATGGACATCAATTCATGCAAATATTAATCAGCCCACAACATCCCCTGCAACCCCAGTAGTAATTCCCTGTGAGCTAGCGCATTCCTTATTGGCTGCAGTTCTCTACTTGGCTTGACTGTTCAGACAAAGGCTTAGATTCTCCAGAGCAGTGGTCTCCAAAATGGAATGATCAAATGTCAGGAGTGAATCAGATAATACATTGTGGTGTGTGGAGCAAATGTTGGAATGAATAGATAGCTAGATAGATTCAGTTTTACTACTATTTAATGTATAAATTGCCACCAGTGCCCTTCCTCTGTCTTTAGGACAGGGTTATATGTCCCATATGTTTTTTGAGGTATCCTGGGGAAAGAGGGAAAGTTTCACACTAGGAAGAGTTGACAGTGGAGCCCTCATACAATTGTTCCTTCAGCATATTGCAAAGTACTACAGTTTACATGTTCCTGGCTAGGTTGCACTACAAATCATGTTATCCAGTTGTAACTAATAACCCTCTAAAAATAGGTAACTTAAAATATCCCTGCAACAAAACCATAAATCAAGATACTGCCATTCATGCAAGCATGCCAAATTAGAAAAAATGACAGTGCTGTCAAATCTCCTACCCTAGTAGCAGCTCAACATCAGCCATGTTGCACAAAATAATGACATTCTAATCCTATTGCTAAAAAAATAGAAATTATGAGACCATTTATGACACACTGAACAATTATCTCAGTTTGGGGTACCCAAAACAGGCCCCAAAGCCTGTTTAATATATGAAGATTTATATACAAGTATCTTATTTGGGAGATGATTCCAGGAGGTACCTTGTAAGAGTAGGGAAGTATCATACAAAGGCCAGAAAGTCAATAAAGACTATGTTGATGAATGGGTTACCATTTTGTGCATCCGGGACTTTCTCCTGCTCAGGACCTTCTGAGAGACTGTGTGGAACCAAATTGCCCCTTTGAGATTTAAGGAAGTGGGGGTATTTATCCACTGACTTCCATCTCATTCCTTATTGGTTGGCAGTCATTACTGGGATGTTCAGTCCCCAGCATTTCAGGCCTTTCCAGTGCCTACTGACCCCACTTTAATAGTCACAGAATGTTTTCAGACAGGGAGGCATGGATGTGGTTACTTGTACAGAAACCTCCTGCAAATGACTGCTAGTGTGGGCCAAAGGGATATAGGCTATACGCTGTCAGTGCCTGCCAGTGCAATGACCCTTTCTGTGACCGTATATTATTTCTTGAACTATCAGAAAATGATAGTAGGAAGACATCACAATTGGAAAGCCCTTTTAAAATATTATTCATTTTATCCTTTCCCCATACTTTCAGCACGTATTTTTGTGTCTGTACTTCATTATGTAAATACATTAGAGCAGTAGGGCACAAATGTAATTTATAAACAAATGTATCTGAATTAGTGGTTCATACTCAAACTATTTTTATTGAAATGGATGCCTGAATCCACAAAGTTTTGGTGTTCACTCCTCTAAAGGGGTTAGAATATCAGAATGATTTAAGAGCACTACTACCAAATCCTATTAAAACACCCCAGGCCAGACTACAGTTATGGAATAAAAACCATAAAGCACTTTCTTTCTCTGCAGAGGTATCATACAAAAGACCCTCCTCCTTCTGCTTTCACAAGACTTCTAGCTTCTGTTCTTTTTAGCTGTCATGGCATTTAAGAGCAGATTGTCTTGTAGATGAAAGTGTCAAAATATGGGGTTCATGGTAAGCAGAGAGGGGAGAAAATAATAAAAGGAGATGATATTGCAATGGTGAGGCCCATTTGTGGGTCTCATTTTGCCGTGGACTTAGAGAAGATGAACTCCCACTCATGTTTGACTGTGAGGCTCTACGTGTTGAAAAGAGTCAAGTCCATGGGGAGTGGTGCAGGGATGGGTGGAGAGCAACAGAGACTTACTGGTTGATCAGATTGATCTTTCTTATGTGCCATTTAGGGGCCATTTGTCTTAAATAGCCTGACTTAGCCAACAAAGTTTACTAAATCAAGATCTTTCTGGTATCTGTTTTAATTATTGGTAATTAACGTATATCAATCATTTATAGTATCTCCAGAACATTAAGCTTCAGCAAGTGCTAGAAGAATCAGGGCCATGAGCCATCAGCCTGGGTATTAGGTTTCTGCCATGGGAATTGTTAGAGTAGACAGCTATGTAGACATGAGCAGGGGAATGGGTGGAGGGCAAATGGGCTTACTCCATCACAAGTGACAAAACACCATTCCACCATGGGTGAAAGAGAACCCCACCCATGAATCAGCTCCCCCTATCAGGGACTAATGGGAAATTTTCCAACAAAGCAAAATTGGTACAGGTACATTAAACTTGAATGGGAAACAGGTAGAACTGCCCAGATAAATAATTCATGGAGTGGGAAGATCCCAAGCAGGCCATAAAGCCTGCAAAGCAGAAGACATGGGAACATTTCCTCTGTTGGAGGCAGCCTGCTCCATGTACCTAGGAGTATTGCTTTCATTTCATCAAATAAACCCTTTAAGCTTTTTTGAAGTGTGTCTCTTAACTGAAATCTGTCTTTTGGGAAGACAAGAACTAAGGAAACCTCCACCTGTAACATACTGGTGATGTGACTCGAATCTGGCTCAGACTGCTGCAGGAACACAAGATGTAAGCCAGGCAGCATGGATAGACTAAGCCAGACTCAAGGCTGCTCCACTTCTGTCCTCAGTTGCCTCCCCTCAAAAACTCTTACTGCTGACCTAGCCTGCTTTGCTTTGCTGTATCTTCCACCTTGGTGGATGTTGTGTTTGTGAAACTGCACTGTCACATAGACCCCTTTTGTGTTCTCCAATAGGCTATTCCTACTTTCATCCCACTTGTCATCAGGATCTTTGCCCTTTCCCTTGTCTTTCAAGGAGAGGCCCCAGGCTCCAAATTGTTCTTTGGTTATTAGTTCCTGTACCATACTTCTCTGTTCATGGAGAGGCCCCAGGCTCCAAATTGTTTTTTGGTTATTAGTTCCTGTACCATACTTCTCTACAGGCCTCATGGATGGCTCTCACCCTCACCTAGACTGCCAGCCTTATTCATATTATAGCCCTAGGCCCTCTAAGGGTTCTTTCTCTCTCTCTCTAACTTCCCTAGATTATGGGACAGGGGCATTTCTTCCTATGAATTTTATTTATTTTTATTTTTATTTTTTGCAGTGCTGAGGATTGAACCCAGGGCCTGTGCTTGCAAGGCAAACACTCTACCAACTGAGCTATATCCCCAGCCCTTCCTCTGAATTTTAAAACCCTCCCCAAGGCTGACTTCAGATTCCTAACTTTCATTGAATCCATTACCCAAACATGTCTAGGGCCAGAGGGGTGTTACTTGTGTGCCACAGGAATGGGAGATCCTTACCCCTCTCTACTCAAAGCTTACTTTGCCTATTCCTTCATCTCTTCTTCCATTTGCCCCAGGACCCTATTTCTCAACTGAAAATTTCTTCATTCCTCTGAGCATTTGTACTGGATTCTAAATTTTTTAAATGGTGGGAGAAAATTGGGTGCTCTCAGGGTGGGGCTTTTCATAGCTGCCATTATTTGGTAGCATGATCCATTTTGTCCTTCATGGTGCCTGAGTGTTTAAGAGAATCTCATCAGGAAAATTGAGTGTATGGAGGCCCAATAATTAGAATAGCCAGAGGTGAGGAAGACAATAGAGAAAGGAATCTTCAGGGCTATACAACCCAATGAAAGATGAGAATCTCAGGGTTCAGATGACTTGACAGAAGATGGGAATCTCCAGGTTTAGAAAACTCAATGGAAGATGGAGTGCCACTAACAAGGCTTAAGGTGGGAAATCCCCAGGGTTGGGGAGGACCTAACCAAGTCATATGCTGAGAGGGATGCTGGGATATCTCATGCTTTCACATATTCTGTCTTCTCTCCAAATAAGTAACTGGATGTCCTTACCCTGAGATTTGCCCCTAAGCTATACTTTAAGTAATTGGGATTATTTTAAGGCCAAGAATTGAAGAAAAGAAAAAAAAATTGAACACACCTTGGCCCCAATATAAATTAGAGAATGGAGGCTTGTTCTATAAATATGAAGGAAAATGGAAAGTGATCTATCAGGCTTTTCACCCCTCAGATGTCTTTTCAAAAAAATGGTTAATTGAATGGTTGTTATCAAGGGCTAATTCTCAAATTCACTTGGGAATAAAGGACAAAGGGAATCTTCCCCTTTAGAGGTTCCTAAAGAGGGGGATAAACAATGGTGATGATTGCCATGGATCTACCTCACAGTGGCAAGTGGCTGCCTGAACCTTTGATTTCAGCATTACTGTGATTGGTGGACTCTGCCCAGGCCATCTCCAACTGTATGGATCTCCTCCATGTGCGTATGTTCACTGTGTCATATGATACACATCTGTGACAGGCTGGTTTGGGTTCTGGAATTCTAAATCTGACCTGTGCTCTATTTAGTAAGCATCTGTAACTTCCTTGTCCCCAACCTGTGAGGACTCAATACCTGATCCATATAAATTGTAAAAAGAGACTCTGTCTCTTTCTCTTTTCTTGTCATAAAAGACACTATCTTTTTTGCTTCTTGGTTAAAGAGGATATCTGTCCCACTGGTGAATCTCTGAAAAGATGCCCTGTAAACCCTAACATTGACTCTTGCTCCTGTCAATAGATGGGACTCTAACAGAGTTCAAAAACAACATATCACAGAAATCTTATTTACAAAACTTTGGAAAGCTCAAAGATGGCTTTCTCAGGTTGGAAAAGTATAGAAAACACCCTTTGTACTACTCATTGAAGGAATATATCTGACTAAAAACAAATTAGGTTAAAAGGACTTATCAACTAGATAGTTCTTTAAAATACAATTGATTATCCCAACCCTTTATGAAAGAACTTTTCATTTGTATGGGTATCTCCCTCTGTTGATTAGCTCGAAACATAGGAAAAGACATTAACTTAGGCTTGCAGAAGCCTTACCCTTAAACTTTTGCCCTTCTTAGGGATGTTTAGACTAAGTGCTGTGTCTTTGAGATGTAAATTTCTACTTTGTTCCTACTAAGTCATACACCTGGAATTGCAGATTTAAGGTTAAAGATTGCAGCCAGGGTTGGTGGTGCACATCTGTAATTCCAGAGGTTTAGGAGCCTGAGGCAGGAGGATTGCAAATTCAAAACCAGCCTCAGCAACTTAACTAGGCACTAAGCAATTCCCTGAGACCCTGTCTCTAAATAAAATAGGGCTGGGGATGTGGCTCAGTAGTGGAAGGCCCCAAAATTCAATCCGCAGTACAAACACACACACACACACACACACACACACACACACAGATTAAGGATTGCTTAGAGATGTGATAATCATATCAACAGTCTAGTTTTTAAAAATGGCAAAAGCAAATCTAAATGGAAGCTATAAAATATGTTTTCTGTCTACATTTTTATGTATGTTCATGTACATATGTGCATTGTATGTTGTGTTCACATGGTACCAAAATGGCTTATAAATAAAAAAGTGCTAATAAATTTAAGAAGCAATAAATTCAAATGCCTTTCAGTTCATGTGTCTTAAATAAATTCTCAAGAAATATGTTAATTTTAATTTGTTGGGAAGGTAAAAATGTCTTTAAAATTACTAACACATTTTTTTGCCTAGGTTACTGGCCAATAGGGACTGTATTTGTTCTTATTAAGATGTTTAAAGTACATATACATTGCTTTTAGGGTTTTTCATTGGCAGGAAAAAAAGGTTTAAAGTGTTAACTATGCTTGTCTGATTTCTTGGTTTTCATGCGTAATCTGAAAATAACTGTTAAAACTAGGTAAATTAGATTTGACACAAATGGGATAAACATTTCTAAATGTATTGGTTAGAGAAAACATCTGAGTCATTTGTAAATTAAAATACTAAAACATCAATTGCTAAATATAAATTCAAGTCCTTGTGGCCTTTTCAATTCTCTGTGTGTGTGTGTGTGTTTACAAATTGTTGGTATATGGAAAAAAAGGAAAACACAGTGAATCCCACCATCATGTACATCCATAAGCATGGGACTTTAACTAGAAAAAGATATGTTCCATGCTTATATAATTATATCAAAATGGATTCTGCTGTCATATGCAACTAAAAAGAACCAATAAATGTTTTTAAAAGATTCCTTTTTTTCTGGGCCATCATTAAAAGCAAGGTTACTAAGTTAAAAATCTAATTGACAGATGATTTTTTTCTGGTACTGAGAACTGAACCTAGAGGTGCTTTACCACAGAGTTATATCCCCAGTCCTATTTGTTTGTTTGTTTACCTGGTCTTGCTAAGTTGCTGAGGCTGGCCTTGAACTTGGAATCTTCCTGCTTCAGTCTCCCAAGTCACTGACATTATAGTGTGCACAACCACACCTGGCCAGGTATAATTTTATACACAAAGAATACAAATAATTGAAGCAGTGTTTTGATTAAAAATACTGTAAAAGGCAATGTATTTTTATCTAAATCACAAAAGGAGTAATTTGTCTAAATTCACAAATTTCATACAGTTTGTTTGAAATCATAAACAAAAGGAAGGAAAACATCCAAAAGGAGTCAGGAAGTAGCAGAAAGAGATATAAGGAAGTTACAGGTGTGAGGATTTATTTCAGTAAGGAAAGGTAAAAAGAACAAGGAATGCTTTTGGAGGAAAAAAGACTTTGTGTGGTAAAGTGATATTTTGGACCTGAAATCCAAGTTGGGAAAAAAAGGGAACAAAACAAAGGATGTAAACCAGTTCCAGGGTACAAAAGTAAATTGGGCTGTGGAAAATAAATCTTAGAAAATTTGTATGTGTGAATAAATTGCCTACAATCTAAAGGGTACTTAAGTAGTTTCTAATTTCAAAATTTAATGTACTGGTATAGAACCAGAACTTAATTCTTGGTTTAAAACAACAAGGTGTTTTTAAAACATTAATCAACTCTAAGAGGATTTACAAAGAACTGGTTTTAAAAAACAAAGATTTTGTGTCTTATCAAGATAATTACTTATGTCTACTGGTTTTCATTACTTTAAAAAAAACTAAGTCTCCAAAGAATTAGGGTTTGGGTACCTATGTGTTCTAATGTCTATTAAATGATCACTTTATAACACTAACTAAATGAGCAACTATTACTTTAGGCTGTTAGGATATATTTGACAGTCTAGATATCTGGGAATAGAGGTGTGCATACATCTGAAGGCTAAAGATGAGGTGTATGAGAGCTTTATCTCAATGCTATACAAGAGCTTGTGAAGCTAAAGGTATCTCTGGAGGATTAATACATGCAAGGTAACTGGTAAGTGCTGTCCTTCTACAGCATAAAGGGTTTTGTTACTGTGTTTATGAGATGCACTTGTACAGCAGGTAAAAATGTATTTGGGAACATTAGCACAGTTTCCTCAGCTAAGAAGAGGTTTAAACTGGTCTTTGATTTTGGTCAGTGCTACTAACCTAGCTAACCTGTTCCAGGCAGACCCACATGATTATACGTGTCCTATGGAGCCATGTTAAACATATTTATGTTCCCCAACCAAGTGTATAAGCCTTCCAAAATGCAAAACTCAGGAAAGCCCTGTTCCAAGCTGGTTCCCTCCTAACTGAGATTGCTTGAGTGTTCCTTGGCTTTTCTAGGTACATTTTTGTGTGCTCCTGATTGTATTAGGACATATCATTTTGAGCAAAGATGGGTCCATGTGCCCCAATGCTTGGCATTCCAAACTCTGCCATTCTGATCATTACAAACTGAATATGTTTCTGCTCTTGTGAATTTCATTTTGCATTTTCCTTGTAAAACTGTAACTGTTGCCTATTAGTGGTTTGCAGAAATCCAACTTCTAACAGCATAACCTGTGTTAATTTGAGATAATAAGTTATCACCTACAGGGCAGAGAGGTCACCTACTGACCCCAGCTAAACGTAAGGGGTAACTGTAAAATCATAAAAGTTAAAACTGAAGCACGTCAAGACTGGGGCAACTGACCTTCTGGATGTCCGACCGTTGAGACTTGGAGATCAAGGCCAAGAAAAATAAAATGGCTAAGGAAAAACAGTCAGTATTTTGATCTTGCCTTGCAAGATCTACCAGGGAATGATGGAACCCTTCTAAGTGCCCTGAAACTCTGAGGAGTCACCTGACCTCCCCATCAGCGGGATCATGATGACCCTAAGAGAACAGGAAGCCAACCAGTGTACATTTTGCAAAGAGGAGTGGGCAATGGGGGACACATGTGGTCTGCAAGACTCTGAGCCATCCTCGTAGAGAGCATGACTGGTAGCGTAAAAGACCGAAGGAAACAAAAGGCTTCTCACAAGTTCCTAAAATTGACCTCTCAGGAGTCTCCACTGACCTGGACACTAGAAAGAAAAGAGGTTAATTTTTGGTCAACATAGGGATCAGTTCACCTACATGGTCTTAAACACCCAGCAGGAAAGTGTGAACAGAGAACAAGGTACTAAGGAGAGGGCCAAAGAAAAGCCAAGGAACACTCATGCATGGACATTTAAAAGGGAAAGACAATGTTCCTTTTGAATGTAACTTGAAATGCACATGTGTTAGCCCTACCAGATGTAAAACAGGGCCTCATGGATAGGTGTGTGACAGTGACTATCAAAAGAGACTGCCAAAGTCACAAGTTTGTCCTGAGCTAATCTGAGTTTTCAAACATATGTTTTTAAAAAATCCAGATCTCGAGATATATACAGATGCAACACATTAAAGCTTACTTGCCTGACCTCTCCTGGCTGTTACCACTGTTAGAACCTTTGGCTACTACAGCTTTTAACTCCAAGCAAGATTTGTATCTCCTAGGTTATAACAGTTCCATGGAAACCCTACAGATCTTCTCAGGCTCCCACTTGCTCCAAAGGCTTGTCTCCAGCTTAGCCCTTTGGAAAGATTATATGGCAGACTGTTCCCGTACACTGATGTGCCCTTGAGATTTCAGACAGCCTGGACACCAAGGCCAAGGCCTTCACTGGTCTACAATAGCAGGTGGACTTCTTGGCTGCTATGGTGCCATAGAACAGGTGAGTCTTTGACATGACCACTACTGCACAGGTGGGGAGTCTGCATAATGCTCCAAGAAGAGCTGGACAGATCAAGACAGGTTTAGGATAACATCCATCAACCAAATAACCAGGCATCAGCATTTAGGGAGAAGGCAGCCCAGGGCTGGTTCTCTTAGAAAGAGACTTGGTCATGGTTCTCCTGGCCTCTCCCCCTCATAGTGCCATTAATCTCCATCCTACTTCTGTTCAATCCCACTCTGTTTGCTGAACCTCCTCAGTAAGCTTGTCTCTTCCCCCTACAGGCCACCAATATCCAGATATCCCTGGGATTTTCTGGGGTCTTTCAACCTATTTCACCTGAGGCCCTGCTGCCATCATCATCTCTATTAGATCAAGTGGGACAAGGATTCCACAGTCCTCTGTGAGAAATAGAAAGTTTGGTGGTCCATTTTCAAAGTATAGAATTTAGCCTTAATTGGGATATAAGATACATTGGTAGCCATTTTGAGATCCAATTGCAGTCATTTTAACTATAGCCTTTCCCTTTGTTCTCTCCAATTTTAAAATTAGCCAATTGCATAGAATGTAACCCCGAGTTCCTCCTATCAGAGCTAGGGTCTGTACTGCATTAGGGATAAAAACAGGCAGACTCTGCCCAAGTGTGCTTGCTTGCTGGATTTTCTTTGGCAGCATCTCCTTCTGCAGTAATGTTTGCCTTGCTGAGCTCCTTCCAAGCATGTGTTTGATTTCTTGTTGCACCCAGTTCTGACACCTCACCTGCTATCAGACACCTCCTCTTAGGCTAAAGGAAGGAGCCCTGTAACTCCCTATTGCAACCCTTAATGGTGCCCAAGGACTCAGAATCTGAGAACTTATCAGCCCATCCAGCAGGAAGCAGCCAAAGTGATCTAATGCCCCAAATCTGAAGGGTTTCTGAGCTCTTAGGCCTTGAGGGGGGAACGTTAGAGAAGGTAGATAAAAGTGAGCAGGGGGATGGATCAGGCAGAAGAGGGCTCACTCCATTGGAGTGACAAAAAACCACTCTGCCCTAGGTGACCAAGAAACTTGTGCTTAAAACCCTCCCCCTTCCCCTTGGGTTTTGCTTAGGAATTGATGGGAAATTTTTCAACAAGGCAAAATTGGTACAGGCACACTAAATTTAGGAGGGGAACAGCTGTAGCAGTCCAAATAAATAATTCATGGAGTGGGAGGATCCCAAGCAGACCATCATAGCCCACAATGCAAAAGATAGGAGGCTGGTTCCTTTCTTGGAGGTGACCTGCTCCACCCACCTTGGAGCATTACTTACATTTCACTAAATAAACCCCTTATGCGTGTTTAACTGTATCTCTTTTTTTAAAAATTTTTTAGTTGTCAATAGACCTTTATTTATTTATATGTGGTGCTGAGACTCAAACCCAGTGCCTCACACATGCTAGGCAAGCGCTCTACCACTAAGCCATAGCCCCAGCCCTAACTGTATCTCTTGATTGAAATCTTTCTTTGGGGAAGACAAGAACTGAGGAAACCTTTGCTTGGTATCAGAATTAAGGATAAGTTTGGGAAGGCCATTTCTTTTTTGCAGACTTCCCAACCAGAAAGACACTACCAAGACATCTGCATTGTGCTCAGTCACCTTACCACAGCCAAACAATAATTTCTAGCTGAGTGTTTGTGTCAGGGTCTGCATTAGGAAGAAAGGAAGGAAGCAAGCAAGCAAGCATGGGGAGGAGGGAGGGAGGGAAATACAAAAGAAGGAAAGAAAAAAGAAAAGAAAGAAGGGGTAGAAATCATCCTTGTTTTCTTTTTTAAAGGTAGCTAACTGCAAATGAGCTTGCATATGGTGATGCCGATTTGAAGAAGGCAAACATGGAAGCATGTCAGGAGCTTAGGCAAATGCTCTGGTGATCAGGGAAGCACCCAGGAAGAGGTGAGATCCAAGATCAAAAGGATTCTCAAAAATGGACGAATTGGCCAGGTGCAGTGGTGCACACTGTACTCCCTGTGACTCCGGATGCTGAGGCAGGAGGATCCCAAGTTTGAGGCCAGCCTCAGCAACTTAGTGAGACCTTGTCTCAAAATTAAAATGAAAAGGTCTGGGGACGCAGCTCAATGGTTAAGTGCCCCTGGGTTCAATCCCTAGTACCCCAACCCCCAAATTTGGAAGGACTGTTAAACAGATTGTGGGTTCCTACCACCAGAGATTCTGAATAAGCAGATATGGGACAGGGCCCAAGAATTTGCATTTCTAACCAGTTCCCAGGTGATGCTCATGCTGGTGATCTGGAGGCCAGACCTTGACAACTATACCTCTGAAGAATTTTAGATATGTAGAAGGGAAGAGGTTATCAAAGGTTGAGATGAGGAAGATGTTGAGAAAAATAAGGCAGAAGAAAGAGGAAGACATGTTTCGGAGGATTCTGAAGTGAACGGATTATATAATAGAAGAATGAGAGATAAGAATGTAAAGAATTTGAATTTATTCTGTGGGCAAATGGGAGTCATTGAATGCATTTGAATGGTGACAGTGCATGATGGAAACTTTATTTTAGGACTGTTTAATCTGCAGTAGTATGTTCCATAGTGTTGTACAGGAAAGGAAAAGAGAAGAATGCAGAGAGGACACGTGAGAGATTGTGAATTTAAGTTGTTTAAAAGTCTATTTTTATGTCATTCTTCCCAAACAGAGGTGAGGAAATAAGTTCTCTTAAAGGGTTATATTTTGGTGAGAAGCATGGGCCAGCATTCCTCTCAGAAAAGAAGACAGAGGCAAACAAACGGAGTCTGAACTTTGGACTGCCATTATTCAAGTTTTCCTAAAAAGTGACAGCATGGAAATCCTCAAGTCTGCTCAGAGTCTGTGCCAATTTGATGGGGGAGAATCTGCAGATTTTCAGGCAGTAAGTTGATCCATGATGGCCCAGGAGTGAGGAATTTTCTGTTTATAGTTTTGACTCAAAAAGGATCCAAATTTGCCCCACCCTGGAAGTACATCATTAAGGGGGAATTTTCAATGTTTAAAAATGGTTTATAATAAGATCACATTGAATTTTCTTCTTCTTTTTTCTCTCTATGAAGATAAATGCAATCTGTACAACACTGATTCTACATCAGGCAAAAAAATCTACTGTAAGTGCACACACCCACACCACTGAGCAGAGGCCTAGGGCTCTCCTCTGAGACTGATTTTTGGGCATATTTCTGCATGAACCAAAATCAATGTGGATAAACCTGAAAACCATCTGCTGGGAACCTTTAGAAAACTAGATGAAAAAGGAGATGAAAGACAAAGGTGACATCTTGAGACATGGTCCAAAGAACTTCTTTTGATAACCCAAGTCATTATTTGACATTGATGTAGCCATCTGTGAGACACCAAGGTAACCCCAGAAGCCCTGCCTGAAGGGGCCTAGAGCCAACCAGCAGGTAGGTCAGGTTGAAAATAAACCTCTGGCATCTCCGAATCTCCCTGGGCCTTTGTTCTCTTCAGTTCTGCCTCACTAGGCAACCCCTCTTTTCCTCTGTGGTTTTCCCATTTCCTGCTTTTCTCCTTCTACTTTGGCCATCACTCAGCTCCCTATGGATTGAATAATAATTTAGTGCAAGTTGAATTTTTTTCAAAATGTTTTGCAATAATGTCTTATTGCTTTTGTTCTCTGTGGCTAGAGGGGTGGTGGTGTGGTATGACTGCCCCAATTTTAAAAGCAGGAAAAATAGTGATAATGGATCAAGTGAATTGCCCAGGATGAAAGGAATGAGATTAGCACCCGTTACTTTTTACCCTGGCAACTGAAATAAATACAAGAGCTGGATTGTAGTAATTATTTGGGAAAGAATTGGAAAGCATCATTCTTTGTGATTCTCTTGTAATGAATGTGGTAACAGAGAAGATGGCTATTGCCAGTTTTTAATTCAATGGAGGTTTTTAACATATTTCTAATTCCTTTGCCACATCCACAGTTTTCTCATGCATAAAATGTAGCTAATATAATAATTAGTAACTACCTTGTAAGGTCATTGTGAGGATTAAATGATTTAAGGCACGTTGAGCACTTAGAACAGTATATGGCATCTAATAAGCACTCAATAAACTTATGATGATGATAATTATAGTAACAACAATTTATTTTAAGTTTACAACCTCAGTATTCAGATATTCCAAAAATGTACACCCCACAATGCCTAGATTAAAAATAATTTGCCAATTTGCCTGAAAACCTTATCAGAATGACAAAATAAGGGGTGTAGATTGAGTTAATGAGTTGTCCACTGCTCTCCCAGAACACTTTGAGGTTATTTGTATTACGACTGGGTATACCTCTGAGAAAATGAAATCCAAATGTTGCAGATGCAATTCCTTCTCCTACCTATCTGTACCCTATTGTGGCCAAAGTAATTTCTGAGTCACTAGGAAGCCAAGAGTACCCTGTGATCAGGCCCTGATGTGACATTTAAATATGCCTGTGACTGCTAAGGCAGTCAATGTTGCTTGTCACACCTGTGTCACCACCCAAATATAAGCTCCTCATGTCATCTCTCCCCTCCTATACTCTTAGACAACAATTTTTGTTCTTTGCCTCTCTGACTCTTCCTATTGCTCCCAAATCCTTTTCACACTGTTTCCTGAAACTCTCATGTCCCCCACCATAGCAAGAAATTTTGCATACTCCCACTTCTCCATCATGTAGTGTTCATTCACATCTGGATCTCTCATGCAGCTCTACTTTCTAAAGCCATCTTGGACAGATTAGTATTTATTCTACTGGGTTTCATAGAGATTGTCATCATCATCCACCTGTCCTTCCTCCAAATTTTAGTTCTTTCACATTTATATAGTCAGGTGTGGTGACTCATGCCTATAATCCTAACAACTTGGGAGGCTGAGTCAGGAGGATTGCAAATCCATCTTCAGCAACTTAGCGAGAACCTCAGTGACTTAGCAAGACCCTGTCTCATGATAAAAAAGAGCTGGGGATAAAGGTCAGTGGTAAAGTACTCCTGGTTTCAACCCCAGCAGTTAAAAAGACCTCCTGAAGTAGACACACTTTTTCCTATGACCCTGCTAAGTACAACTTAACACCATAGAATGAAATACATATATATTATATTTAATATACATATTAAATATATATTTATATATTTAATATATAAAATATGCATTAAATATATAATATTATATTAAATATATTATATTAAATAATATATTTAGTATTTAGTATATTTAGTAGTATATTAAATATATTATTTTATATATTAATATATAAAATATATATTTATATAAAATATATTATATATAATATATATAAATATATATTAAACATATTATATAATATATATTTATATATTATATATTATATGTTTAATATATATAAAAAACATAATATATATATAAAAAACATAAGAATGCTCTGAAAGGTGGAGAGAAGAAGGCAGACCAGCTAGGAACCTCAGGACCTGAGTAAAAACATGATGGCAAATTGGTGAATTCTTTGGGTTTTCTTTTTGTCTCATAAATCTCAGACTTGGATCTGAAGAAATGCAATTTGGGAACACCAACAGGAGCAGATAAAACAAACAAACAAACAAACAAACAAAAGCCTGCTCACTCCAGCCAAAGTACTAAGAAAGTTCCTAATAAGAATTATTTGAAATAGCCACTCTAGGGAGAAATACTGGGAAATGATATTGATCAAATTATATCCTTATATTGTGTCCATGTATGGATATGGAACAATAAATCCCTTCAATATGTACAACTATAATGTACCAATAAAAAATGTGGGAGAAGAAACAACCCCTCAACTCCAACCAAATATCATGGAAAGAACTGTGATTTCACACTCCCTTAGCCAGGGAACATCAGAAAAAGTCAAATGAGGACTCTAGATTTCCACCATGCATAGCTGTAACAAGGCCTCCCTCTCACTGGGGTGGTGTCAGAGGAGGCCTACTGGAGAGTCAGGACTTTTACCACCACCCAGTGGTAATGAGGCAACTCATCCAGGAGGCTGGAGGCTACATGAGAAGTTGGAACTCCCTTCAGATATCAACAGAGCCTTAATGGGGCTCCTGGACTTCTGTGCTTACCTGGAAGGGACAGGTGGCACTCCTACTTCCCCTGCCAGAGCAGAAACAGAGGAAGCCAGTTAAAGTGGAAGGTTTAGATAAGATCCAGAGTATCATGGCATAAGTGTCTAGGTTTCAATTTGAAAATTATGCATCTTACAAAGAATCAGGAAAATCTCAAATTGAATGAAAAATAAAATTAACAGATGCCAACACTGAGATAGTAGTGAAGGGATAATATGGCAAAGACTTAAAAAGAGCTATGATAAAAATGCCTCAATGAGCAATTACAAATATATTTGAAACAAATGAAAAAGTAGAACATCTCAACAAAGAAAGATGTAAAGAAGAAACAAATGGAAATTATAGAGCTGAAAATATAATAACCAAAGTAATAAACTCAATGGATAGACTTAATAACAGAATTGAAAGGACAGAAGACATAACTAGTGAACCTGAAGAAAGAATAAGAAATTTATGGAATCTCTACATTAACACATTTTACCAAATTTAGAAACTTTCCATCCATTATTTCTTTGAGTACTTTTCCAGCCCTATTCTCTCTCTCTTATCATTCTAAAATTTTTATGGCCCAAATGTTAGGATTATTGCTATAGTTTTGATCATTTTTCCCATCTACTCTCTTAAATTGATCAAACTTCAAATAAGATAAGCTCAATGCAATACACAACAAATCACATAATACTCAAACTTTTGAAAACTAAAGCCAAAGATAAATCTTGAAGACAGAGAGAATGAAATAACATATTAGCTATAGAAGAAAAACAATTCAAAATGACATTGGTTTTCCCATCAGACCATAGGTCAGAAGGAAACAACATGTTTTTCAAGTGCTGAAGAAAAAGAATGGTCAACCCAGAATTCTACATCTAGTGAACATATCCATGAAGAATGAAGAAGAAATCAAAACAATCTCTGATGAAGAAAAGTAAGAGAATCTGTCACCAGCAGACTTCTCCTAAAGGAATTGATAAAGGGAGGTCTTTAAACAGAAAGGAAATGATGAAAGAAAGAATCTTAAAACAAGAAGGAAGAAGAACAAAAAGAGTAAAAAACAGATACATGTATTTCTTTCTTTTTAGTCTTCTAAATTGTATGAAATTTGAAGTAAAAACTATAGCACTGTCTGATATGTTTCTAAATATATACATAGAAAATATATAAGACAATTATAAACAGAGGAAGGTAAAGAGACAGGGAGGTAAAATTTCTATACTAACGAACTGGTAAAATGTCTAATGAACTATGATATACACACTTGTGTGTGTGTGTGTGTGTGTGTGTGTGTGTAATACTGAGAACAACCACTGGAAAAAACTATACAAGGAGAGACCCTCAGAAATACTGTAAATAAATCAAAACCGAATCCTAAAAAATGTTCAAGTAACAGGAAGGCAGAAGAAATAGAAATGATAAGTAGAGGACAAATAGAAAACAATATTATAAAATGGCAGATTTAATCCCTAATGTATCAATCACTACATAAAATAAAACTAGTCTAAAAGCACTAATCAAAGGCAGAAATGGACTTAGTGGATTAAAACATGATAAATACATACAATATTTACAAGAAACTAACTTCAAATATAATGATATATGTAGGTTGAAAGTAAAAAGATAGAAAAGATATATCAGGCAACCATCAGTTAAAGAAAGCAGAAATGATTTTCTTAATATTACAAAGTAAACTTCAATATGAAGAAAATCACCAGAGACATAATTTTCCATAATGATAAAAGGGTCAAACCCACCAAGCAGACTTAACAATCTTAAATGTGTATGCATCACATGACTGGGCCACAAAATATGTGAAGCCAAAAAAAAACAAAAAACAAAAAACAAAAAAAAACATACCCACAAACACAACTAAAAGGAGAAATAGACAAATCTACAATCACATTTAGAAACTATAATATCCATCTCTTAACAATTGATAGATTATCTAGCCAGAAAACTGAGCAAGAATATAAAAAGAGTCAAAACCCACCAATCAATAGGACATAATAGACATTTATGCAACATTCCCACCCAACAAAAGAAGAATACATATAGTCCCCACAGATCATATACCAAGATATACCATATCATGGCCATAAAATAAACCTCAACTCATTTAAAAGAATTGAAATAATACACGACATGTTCTCCAAACCTAATGATTTCAAACTAGCAGCCAATATGAAAGATAACAGAAAAATCCCCCACAGTTGGAAGTTGGACAACACACTTTTAAACAAAATGTGTCAAAGAGGAAGTCCTAAGGAAAATAAAACCAAAACACTGAATACAATAAAAATGAAAATAGACTTATCAAAATACATGTGATCCAACTAAAGTTGAAAGTGAAATTTATAATACAAAATGTTCACATTAGAAGAGTCTCAAATAAATAAGTCCCTCCCTCAAGAGCTTAGAAAAAGAAGAGAAAATACACTCAAAGCAAGCAAAAAGTAGCAAATAAGAACAAAAATCAAGAAAATTGACAACAGAAAAACAATAGAGAAAATCGATGAACCAAAAGCTGGCATATTGAAAAAAGAAATCAATAAAATTGACAAAACTCTAGCAAGACTGACATATAAAAAAGAATGAGGACATGAATTGCCAATATCAGGAGTTAAACTGGGGTTATCACAACAAACCCTCAGATATCAAAAGGATAGTAAGGAAAGACTATGAAAACTCTACACACATAAATGTGATTACTTAGATAAAATGGAGCAAGTCCTCAAAAACTGCAAACTACCATGACTATCCAAATAAGAAATAGATAATTTGAATAGCGCTATAACTATTGGAGAAATTGAATTTGTAATTTTAAAACTCCTCCAAAAGAAATCTCCAAGCCTAGATGGTTTCCATGGAGGATTTTACCAAATATTTCAAGAATCAACACTAATTCCACTCAATCTCTAGGAGAAAGGAATACTTCTCAATTCATTTTATTAAACTAGTATTATCTTGAGAGCAATCCAGATGAAGAAATCACCAAAAGAAAATTCTCTTTCTCAGAAATAAATATTTTCAAATTCTTAACACTATTTGAGCATGGAAATCGACCACTATATAAAAAGAATTACATACATTGACCAGGTAGGACTCATTCCACAGATGCAAGATTGGTTCAAATTCAAAATCAAACAATGTAATCCACCATAATAAAAGATTAAAGAAGAAAAATCATGGATCATATTCTTTGATGCAGAAAAAGTACTTGACAGTTCACCTATTCATGATAAAAAGAAAAGTCTCAAAGCTAGTAATACAGGAGAAATTTTCTCAACTTGATAAAGAACATCTAACAAAACTACAGGTAACATAGTTAATGATGAAAGATTGACTGCTTTCCCCCTAAAATTTAGAAGGCAGCAAACATGTTTGCTCTCACCATTCTTAGTCAAAATAGTACTAGGTGTTGTAGCCAGTGTAATAGGAAAAGAAAAAGAAAGAAAAGGCATAAGGACTGGAGGTGTACCTCAGTAGAAGAGTGCTTGCCTGGCATATGTGAGGCCCTGGGTTCCATCCCCAACTCTGCAAAAATAAATAAATGGCATAGACCCTGGAAAGAAATAAGTTAAACTGTCCCTATCTACAAATGACATTGATTGTGTATATGGAAAATCCCAAGAAATCTCCAAAATACTCTTAGAATGAATAAATGAGTTCAGCAAAGTGGCAAGATACCAGACAAACAAAAAGAAGTCAACCTCATTTCTCCATACTAGCAATGAACTTCAAAATTAAAAATATAATACCATTTATGATCACTAGAAGGGTTAAATGCTCATGTGTAAATCTAACAAAACATGTATTTTACTTGTATCCTTAAAAATATAAAACACTGATGAAACAAGAAACAAGATAGACCTAAATGGAGAGACGTACCATACCCATGGATTGAAAGAGTTGATATAGAAAACATGTCAACTCTCAGCAAATCAATTCACAGGTTTAATGCAATTCCTATCAAAATCCCAGCAAGAATTGTTTTTGCAGCTGTAGACAAGATTATTCTACAACCTATAGGGGGAGAAAAAGGAAGCAGACTCACTTAAACATTTGGGAAAAGAAGAATAAAGTGGGAATAATAACTTTGCCTGATATCGATGCTTGTTAAGTAGCTACTCTAGTCAGAATGGCATGGTTTGTTGTAGAGACAGATATATAGAACTAGGGAACAGAATATAGAACCTATAAAGAGACCCACACATAAATATACCCAACTGATTTTCAATAGGCACAAAAACAATCAAAAGAAGGATAGCCCATTCAACAAATGGTGCTGGAGCAACTGGACATTCATGAGAAAGTAAGAGAAAGAAAAGAAGTAAGAAGAGAAAGAGAGAGAGAGAGAGAGAGAATCTCAACTTATACCTTATACAAGAATGAAATCAAAATGGATCAAAACTTACATTGAAAACATAAAACTATAACAAACTTCAGGGAAAAACATTACAGAAGGTCTTTTGACTCTAGAGCTTGGCAATAATTTCTCAAACTTGACACCAAAAGCATGATAAGATCCTTAAAAGCAAAAACTGATGAATTGGACATTATTTAAATTAAAAGCTTTTGCACTGTGAAAACTCTGTAAAAGGAGGTTAAGGCAAGCTACAGACTGGGAGAAAATACTTGGAAAACATATGCAACAATAGGCTAGTACCCAGAATATAGAAAGATTTTTTCAAACTCAGCAGTAAAAAACAAAAAAAAAAAAAACAAAACAAAAAAAACCCTACTTATGAAATGGACAAAAGACATGAACAGACATTTCACCAAAGAGGATATACGGATGGCAAATAAGCACATAAAAATATGTTCAACAGTATGAACCATTAAGAAAATGCAAATTAAAACCACAATGAGATATTGCTATACCTATCAGAATAGCCAAAATGAAAACTAGTGACATCACCAAATGCTGGAAAATGCTGAGAAGGATGCAGAGAAGCTGGATCATTCATATACTACTGATGGGAATGTAAAATGGCACAGCTACTCTGGAAAATAGTTTGGCAATTATTTTTTAAAATGAAGCATGCAACTATCATACGATTCAGCAATTGTACCCTGGGCACTCATCCCAGAAAATGAAAACTTATGTTCCCACAAAAACCTGTACATGAATGTCCATAGTTGCTTTATTCATAATAACCCCAAACCAAAAACAACCCAGATGTGCTACCCCAGGGGAATGTCTCTACAAGCTATGGTACTACTCAGCAATGAATAGGAATGAAATATTGAGACGTGAAAAAACTTGGTGAATCTCCAGGGAATTAATGCTAAGTGCAAAGAAAGCCAATCCCAATAGATTAAAACTGCATGATGCCATGTACACATTTTTGAAATGACAAAATGTTCGAACTTACAGAGTGGTGATGCCAATGGTTACGGGTCAGGTGAAGGGGTAGAAAAGAGGTGGGTATGCTTATAATAGGGCAGTAGGATGAATCCTTGTGACATGGTGATGTGAATGTCTGTATCATGACTGTATCCCTGTCAATATCTTTGTTGTGATATTGTACTATGGTTTTGCATGATATTACTATTGGAAGACATTGAGTAAAAGGTACATGGGACTTCTATTATAATTTCTTAACTATGTAAATCTACAATTACCTTAAATAAAAAAGATTTAATGTAATAAAAAAGCAACAACAAAAAACCCTTCTGCTTCGAGAATTGTTATCTTCTGGCTATACCACTCTCAATCTCTCTCCATCACTGACATCTACTAGATGGGAATCAATGGTGTTTGGAACTAAGGAGGAAGTGGTGGACATGGTGAGGAGCGAGTGGTTTCTGTGTGTGTTTTGAAGATTGAATCAAAAGGGTTTGCTGATGGATCAAACATGTGAAATAAAAAGAAGGATTAAACATGACTCTAAAGCTTCTCCTGAGCCATCTGGATGATGTATTTATTATTTCCTGAGATAAGAACAACTGAAGGAGAAGCATGTTTCAGAAGAAAGTTGGGAGTTTGGTTTTGGACATGTTGAACTTGAGATTCCTATTAGACCTCCAAGTGGAGATGGACAGCAGACATTTGGATACCCCAATCTGGAGATATGAAGAGAGGTTAGATGTGAAGAATCAAAGTCATCAGTACATGTGGCACATGGAGAGTATTTGCTATTGAGTTAGGTAACATTGCTGACATAATAAGTATGGGAGAGAAGTAACCAATTTCTGAGCCCTGAGACTTCAAAGTTTAGATGCCCGAGAAATGATGAGAAAGCAGGAAAGACATGGAAGTAATGGCCAGTGAGATAAAGGAGAGCCATAAGAAAGTGGAACTTTGGAAACTAAGACCTAACTCTCTGACCATCCTTCCTTGACCTTTTCAAGGGATACATTACCCTCTGGCTTCAATTTCAGTCCTTTTAACCATCCTTTATATGCAGATTCTCCCCCAAGTTATTGTCTTCAGTATTGATCTCTCACTTTAAGTTTCAGCTCATAAAATTTATTGATTTTTGAACATTGATTAAATATCACCTAGGTATCTGTTCTAGTTGTTCATGAATGCATAGCAAATCACCCTAAAACATAGTAACTTAAAACAATAACAATCATTTATTATCTCTCACAGTTTCTATGGGTCAGGAACTCAGAATTGGCTGGGTTGGGCAGGTTTTGACCCAGGATCTCTCAGATAGCTGTAACTGAAGTAGAAATCATGCAAGAGCTCCCCACCCACATAATCCTGCACCTGGGCTGAGAAGGCTCAAATCACTGGTCTAGGTACAACTCATCAATCTTGAATTTATACAATGCACAATGCGATTTCAGGGTATGGCATTTTCAAGTATAAAAATAGTGGTATCCATCACCCTCCAACTCTCTGGGCTGGCAGAGGCTAAGCAAATACCAGAACTCGGTGGTTTGGAACCAGAACCAGATGTTGGTTTTTCAGATATGGGACAGAAACTTTCCAGATAGGACTGTATTATCCTTGTCCATCTATTCCAGACAGGCCGTCCTTCTGAAAAGCTATTGCACCACAACCAAACTGGTTTCCTCAATCTTAAAGTCTTTGCATTCCTCCATGAGACATATAATAAGCAAATTTTACCATGTTGACAATCCCTACAGGCCTCCCTATGAGCTTTGGAGTAATTTGCCATTGCATGAGCATTCTTTGTATCAGGGTTATTGGATACCCCAATTTGCCAATGCAAGTGTCTGAAGTTTTATACTTATTGTCCTATCCTAACTCTTAAGAGTGCCCCCTTTGCTCGCAAATTGTCCTGGTTAAATGATAACTTTTATATTTCTATATAATTCCTCCACTTCAAATGTATTTCCTGCTTGCAGTCAGATTGTCGTAGAATTGGGCTAGAAGTGCAAATTTTTTCCTCCAGGAGGCGATAGGTAGATGTGTCAAGCAAAGGATTCTGAAAGAGAAAAGAACTGACTTTTCCCCAAGTGTCGGGTTAAGGAGTACATAGGAGCCCAATGTGTCCAATGTCAAAAGGGAATCCAGATAGACACTAAGTGCAAAACCACTACCTTAATAATAGTGATGAGTAAATTGTGAATTATGCAGAGGCTTTCTTAACCTATCTCCACTTACTTGATTCACCTGATTAATCGATGTTCTCCAATGGACACAATACTGATGTCCAGGGCCCACAACTGCCAGAACTAGAGGGTTATTCTCTAAGATGCCAGAATACTTCTGTTCCTACAGGATGAGTTATATATTTGGCAAATAGTGAGCTGAGTTTGTTTCTAAACCTGTTTATGCCTATAGTTGGCATTAGAATTCTGTAATCTCATTTAGATGTGACCTGAATTGATGAAAAAGAAAAGAACACAAAAAGCCTGAGTCACTGATAGACTTCATTAAGGCAAGTTTCTGGGGGTAAGAAAATAAAGTCCATTAGCTTGGATGTAGTAGATTTCGCTATAAAAGGCAGACTCTATAAAACAGACTCTGTACTCAGATTTCCTCACAGATATGAAGAAAGTTGCAGCTCTTCAGCCATTCTGAAAATCTTTCCTAGGCTCGAAGAATTTCCCTCCTTAAAAGTAAAAACCAGAATGTATTCTCCTAGCATTCCTTGCAGTTGGGGAGCAGGCATGACCTGGACTCTGCTAAACAATATTTAAGTTGCAAGTGGACAAATATTTATGGAACATTTAATTGATGCCAAGCATTGGTCTGGACACTATGAAAATAAACTTATATTCGAGTAGGGGTGGACAAACAATAAACAAATAAAATTGTTATATATTAAGTGGTGATAAGACTGATCAGGAGAGACCATGTACATTAAAGAGAGAGAGAAAATGAGGAAGGATGGTCAGTAAAAGGCTCTCTTCTATCCAGACGCGGTGGCGCATGCCTGTAATCCCAGCACTTGGGAGGCTGAGGCAGGAGGATCGCGAGTTCAAAGCCAGCCTCAGCAACTTAGCAAGGCGCTAAGCAACTCAGTGAGACCCTGTCTGTAAATAAAATACGAAATAGGGCTGGGGATGTGGCTCAGTGGTGGAGTGCCCCTGGGTTCAATCCCCAGTACCAAAAAAAAAAAAAAAAAAAAAAAAGACTCTCTTCTAGGGTCGACAGGCATGTTCTCAGTAAAGGCCCTGAGGCAGGAGCAACACCTGGCGTGAAAGAATAGCACTAAGAAAACCTGGGTCAAAGGGAGTAAGGGAAGAGAACAATGGTAGAAGATGAGTGAAAAGTGAGGGAGGGGTTGGATACATTGTTCATCTACTAGGATCTTGTGGGAAAATAGTAAGGACTTGAAAATATTGTAGGAGAGATCTGGGAAGCCACTGCAGAGCCTTTACCAGTATGACATGTTCTCCCTTACATGTATGAAGGCCACCCTGGATGTTGTATGAAGAATAAGCTATAGAGACACAAGAATAGAAAAGTTGGGGCCCATTTTAGGAGGCAAAGACAATAATCCCAGCTAGAGACTACTGAGGCAGCAATAGATATGACAGAGACTGGGCTTAGGATATATATTGAAAGTAGGACCAGTGAGGTCTGTGGATGGATATGAGGTGAAGTGTGAAAGAAAGAAAAAAGTTAAAAATGGCTCAAAGGATTTTTGCACTTCGAAGAATGCTGTCACCTTTTAATGGAGAGGGAGACATCTGAAGGGTAGAAGGTTTGTGGAAGATTTCAGCAGCTGTTTTAAACAGCTGAATATTGAGATAGGTATCAGACCTCCAAGTGAAGATATCCAGAGGGAAGGTGGATATGTGCATATGCAGGGGAAGAGAGGTCTGAACTACAATAGTCATTTGGGAAGTGTCAGTTTCCAGGTAGCAGTTTCAGCCATGGACCTAAAATCACCTTGACAGTGAGAAGCAATGAGGGACATGAAGATTAAGTCTGGAGGCACTCCAGAGCTTAGAGGTTGGGAATATAGCGAAGTGCAATTAAGGACAGTGAGAAGAAGTCAGTAAAGAAAAAAATAAGCCACCGAGTGTGGTGGCACATGCCCGTAATCCCAGTGACTTGGGAGGCTGGAAGATTGTGAGTTCAAGGCCAGCCTCAACAACTTAGTGAGATCTTAAGCAACTCAGTGAGACCCTGTCTCTAAATAAAATACAAAGTAGGGCTGGGGATGTGGCTCAGTGGTGGAGTGCCCCTGGGTTCAATCCCTGGTACCAAAAAGAAAGAGAAAGAGAAAGAGAAAGAGGGAAGGGAAGGGAAAAAAGTAAGCCAAGACAGGATGGAGTTTCAGAAACCAAATAGAGCTTTATGGAAAAGACATTGATCAACTGTGTCACTATTGCCAATGGGTCCAGTAGGATGAGGACTAAAAATTAACCAGAGGATCTCAGCACTTGGGAGGCTGAGGCAGGAGAATCGTGAGTTCAAAGCCAGCCTCAGCAACTTAGCGAGGCCCTAAGCAACTCAGTGAGACCCTGTCTCTAAATAAAATACAAAATAGGGCTGGGGATGTGGCTCAGTGGTCGAGTGCCCCTGAGTTCAATCCCTGGTTCCAAAAAAAAGAAAAAATTAACCAGAGGATTTGGCAACATGGAGGCTATTAACATCCTTGATGTGAGCAGTTTCAGTGGTTTTCCTTTGACCACAGTGTATTCCCACTGGGGACTGTTAGGATCATTTAGTCAGCTTCTACACAATTTAGGTGGGTCTCTTCATTGCAGCTCTTCCCCCAAGCTAGACAATTATTGCCAAGGTTGGCTTCAGTAGCCTGGGTTTTGAGTGAGCCAGAAGTCCTTCGTGACCAGGTGACCCTCTGAGGTAACAGGTAAACATCCAGGTAAAGAGTGCCCAAATCTGGGTAAACACCCTGTCAGGTTACCCACGCTCATAGACTAGTGATTTCACACTTTACTCTGTTTTCTCAAACTGCAAACACTCCCCCATCATCACTCTCACCAAATGACTTTCTCCTGCCCCCTCCTCCCCCGTGCTCTCCCTCTCTCTTTCTCTTTCACTAGGGATTGAACCCAGGAGTGCTTAACCACTGACCCACATCCCCAGCCCTTTTTAAAATATTTTATTTAGAGACAGGATCTCATTAAGTTGCTTAGGGCCTCGCTCAGTTGTCGAGGCTACCCTGGAACTTGGGATCCTCCTGCCTCAGCCTCCTGAACCACTGGGATTACAGGCGTGCACCACCATGTCAAGTTAATGACTTATTTCTTATTCCACTGCAAAGGTAGAAGCAGTCAGAGAGAACTCCATTAGGTTCCCACTACTGCATCCACCCTCCTGCCTGCAACTCTGTCCTACCCTCCTGTACTGTGGATGAAGTATCTGTTGTTAGCTAAGGCTGACCCCTTGCTTGTGCCCCATTCTCACTTGTTGGCCTGGCTATATAATTTGTGGGACCCAGAGCAGAATTAAAGTGCAAGCCCATTACTTAAAAATTATGAGGAATTCCAAGATACCAACAGCAGAGCACTAAACCAAGCATGGGGTCCTTCTGAACTCAGGTAACACAACCATGAAACTGGTCCTGTCTGGATTTGGGTTGGGGGAGGCAGGTCCTCAGAGAGAATCTTGAGAGAATCCTGGCCTTACCTAGGCCTCCAGGGCTACAGGTAGGGTGGGTATGTCTGTCCCGGAGGTAATTGAGGAGGTACTTTGAGGAAAAGGAATAGTCTTCTACAGAATCAAGGACCCCAGAAAGCCAACGCAGGACTCTGGGTCATAACCATAGTGCCACAGATGGCACAAAGGCAGGGACTCATGCCTGTGTGGGGTTGGACATGATTCTTCAAAATGCTGAATCTCAGGGAGTGCTGGCTACAGTGTGTAGGTATTCCTCATTTTCTCAGGGTTTCCCAGGTTCAGCTATGGGAAAGCAGAGTACCCATGATGTTCATACTTAGTGCCGGGGTAGTGGCTTCCCCAGTTAGACAGGACCAGGCCCCTAGGACTGCAACAGGGCAATTAAGGATGAAATCCATGCTGCCTCCATCCAGGCTGCCTGTCATTAAGAGAGCATGTTGCTGGAAGGCCCAAGAGGCACTGGGCAGTAGAGTAGGATGGGTACACCCTATAGGCACATGGCAGGTGCCAGGCAAGATGATGGAGCCCAGGGTTAGGCAGAAGGAGGTTTGCCCACATGGACTCCCATGGGGTGCTAGGATCAGGAGCTGCCTGTGGCCTGGAAGACAGAGTGGGACAAAGGGGTTTGAGAGCCTCCACCCACATCACTCAAAGTGACCTAGGATACCAGGCAAACTGCTGCAATGACCAGATGGTCCCATGGATACCTCTCTTCTCTCATCATAGAGTCAACTCTTATGTACCATGGGCCAGGAATGAACATCACTCCACTGAAGGCTAACAACAATGCCCCAAGGAAAGCACTATCTCCAAATAACAAAAGAAGAAACCAAGGCTCAGAGAGTTGAAGTGAACTGCAGCTGCTGAATAGCAGAAGCAAGATTTGGACTTAAGTCTTCTTGAATCCAACCTCTGATTTAACATGTACAAAAGTGAGCTCTTGATTCTTGCCCTCTTCACAGGCCCCACAGCAGGCTCATCACTGGCAAGCCTCAGGCACCTAGCACAGTGCCTGGCATGGAACAGATGTGCAAAAACTGTACTGACTGTGTGAGGAAAAGTTGTGCAGCTTGTGTCACACCCTCAAGATCCACAGGTGCCCAGTGAACTGGGTGAAAGCCCCTGATATTTTCTGGGACTCCATTTCCAGATCAGTAAAATGTGCAGGGAACCAGCACCTTCATATGGTTCTTTTCACTCTGGGGTAGTCTTTGCTCTTGGATGTGGATGATAAGAAAGAAAACTGATCCAAGAGAAAGGAAGCCTACCTTAGATTTGGGATCAGGCTCAGCTGGCTACATGAAGGTGGGGCTTCTAAATACCCTCAAGCTATGGGCAGAGCAGAATGGCTTTCCTCTGGGCCAGGGGCAGCTGCACAAAAGGTGAAGAAAGTAGCAAGAAAGATCTAGAAATGTTCTCCAGCACAACTAGAAAGGAAAGTGAATGCAATGGGAACAAGTGGGTCAGGCCCTGGCTAAAGCTGATTCCAGGGTCCCCACATCTTACCTCCTCAGGCAGCCACCCGCCAGACGCATCCATAAATACCCTTCACCCACCCCTGGCTTGGCTCCTTAGAGGCAGTGGTTTATACTAGTTCATATCATCTCCTGTGGTTTCATATCTGCTCCCCCCTCTTATATTAGTTTGCAGTGGTTCATGAGAACCAGTTGCTAAATTTTCAGGAATTGCATGAGCTGGTTGTTAAATACAGACATTATTAAAAATTAAATAAGCATACAATTACATAAATTGTATTAGAAATGGAAGCACTAAATACTCAAAGCTCATCATTTATTTATTATGTTATTTTATCCTATATCATCTATGCTTCTGAGTTTTTTTTAAATGTCTCTTGTTTCAGGATGGTGGAGATGCTCTACAATGCTTTGGGGCTGTGCATCCCTTTTCCAAACTTCTAATCATGTTGGTAGCTTGGAGTCAGCCATGGTGAGAGTATTTACCCCATAGAAATTGGCAAATGCTACAAAGAGGATTAAATTTTTACCAAGAGCTATTGTTCAACATTTGCCAGCATCCCACTGGATCAAATGGGGGCACATAAGGCCATCTTGCCCATTCTCTGTTCCTGCTCCAAACATCTGTCGAGTATACACTTCCTTAGCTGGAATAGTGTCATTAGGGCAGAATTTCCAGGAGAGTCAAATGAGATCATTTATGTGAAAACATTTATTTCTGGGCCTGGTACATAGTAGGCATTCAGTTTATCTGAAGTTCCATTTAGTGATGGGTCTAGGTACATAATTTTGGGGGCATAGTGCCAAACAAAAATGTGGGGCTCCTTGTTCTGAAAGCAAAGGACAACCTACTAAGATGTGAAACATTCCTTTCTTCCTCAATACTTTCTCTTTCTCTCTCTCTCCCTCTCTCTCTCTCTCCCTCCATCCCTCCCTGCTTGTTATAATGCTTTTAATGCTTTTTTAGGTGAAGAAGAGAAATGTTTAAATTATTATATAAATTTGATCACAGACACTTGGGCCTGATGGCTGTCAGCCCTTCTCCCCAACTGCCATGTTGATCCACAGCACCAAGATGGATGCTGGGAGTGGATCAAGAAAACAGTGAGCAGAGCTCTGAGGAAGTCAAGCCAGGTTTCCTAGAGCACAGGGATGACCTTTAAGGATCTTTAAATTTCTATGCCAGGGAACACTCGGTACCTGATTGGAGGTGAGCAAGAGAATTGCCCTCACTAAGACACAGCCTCCATTAAGCTGTAGGATGGCCACTACCATACCCTGCCATGAAATGTCCTGGAGTGTGAGACTGAACCTAACCCCCTCCTACCCAGACCTCACCAGGAGTGGAGGATGATAATGGAAGTCATTCCCCACACCATGACCAGTTCAGCCCAGTCATCCTAGGCAGAGAGCAGTTGAGCTCATGGGGCAGAGTAAGGGAGCAGGAGACCAGGGGAGGCCTGGAGCACCAGATATCTAGGGAGTGGGTGATCAAGAACCTGTGGAGATGAGGGGAGGTGGGGAGGCAGGACTGTGTGTGAGCTGAGCCTTGGCATATGTTCTTATGTTCCATCAGGCTTCACTCAGAAAGGTAAAGTTATAAAGAATTTAAAGGTAATGACAACAGAGCATTAAACCAAATGCAGAGCCCTTCTGAGAATGAAGCCCTGGGTGTCTGCAAACACACAGGTCCATGATGCTGGTCCCAATCACCTGTCTGCTCAAGGACTTACCTTAGCAATTCTCTTTCCTGCATCACCTATTTCCCCTTCTGTGCTGAAGAAAGTGGACAACTTACAGGAACATTTTCCTAACTTAAGACACACACATACCTCCCTCAACTCTTCATCCAATGCCAGTCATTGCCCTCATTTTCTACTCCCTTTACACCTGAACTCCTAGAGTGAATTGTCTATACTAGCCATCTTTGCTTGCCCTCCTCTTTTCTGAATCCACTCCAATCAGGTTTTGTCCATCAGGCCATTGAAGCTGCCATTACCATCACTGCTGGGTTCTCCTCTTACCTGTTCCCTCTCTTACTCACAGACAGGGTTGACTTGAGCAGCCTGATGACAATCTTCAGGGTCATTTCACATGGCTGCTCCCATTGGGATTGCCATCGCCATCTCTTTCTAAGGTTGAGAATGGAGCTTAAAAAAATTTCTCTAGGACCTGTCTCACCCAAGGCCTCTCTTCTTGGAAAACGTCTTGGCCCCAGCAAAAATTCAAGGGAAGAATCAAGCTGCCTTTGCTTAAATTGGTTGATTTATTTTCCTGTGGCTCTTTTATTTCTCATCAAAGACAATGCCTGTGCAGACTCTGCAAAATAACATTACTGAGAGCGTTCAAACCCTCGGAATTCAGAACATTCCCAAGTTATCATTGCTGCAAGATGTTTATCTAGAGACAATAGCTTGTGTTCCACATTTTTCCTTTGCTATTTTCTACTTTAAACATACCCCAAAATTCAAATTAGGGCCAAGAGAGTGTTTCTGTTAGTTATAAGACACCTGGCTTTTTGGATACTTAAATAGCTATCCCTAATCATGCCTCCACTTAATGGATTTAAAAACCAGAAATGTTTTCTTCTTCAGGATTTTTCTTTTTCAGATCACATCATCCTCTTATTTTTGGGAAAGGAGCTGGCTGGCAAATTTGCTGCGTATCAGCAGCAGGTCTCACTTTCAGGAAGCCCAGGCAAAAGTCCATTGGATTTGAAATTGGTCTGTGGTATGGAGTGACTCATAGCTCTGTTCACTCTACACATCCATGTGGAAAAACAAAGCAAAACAAAGCAAACAAAAAAACCCCAACCAAACAAACAAAAAACAGAAGGAAAAACAACCCACCCTACTTATTTGTCTGTATTTGACCTAACCATCCTCAGGTTCCCTCCTGCTCACAAAAGAGAAAATTCAACTTTTTTGATTGCATCTTTATCTCTCCCAGTTTTAAAACTTCGTACTCAGTTTAGAACAGCTCCTTCTGGAATAATCTCATTCATATACATAAAGAACTCTCAAAGATAAAGAGGAAAAAAAAGACCAAAACTCGATAGAAAAGGGGGCAAAAGATATAAACAGTTCACAGAAAAAAAAAAGATGTACAGGTAACTTTTAAATGTAAGAAAATATGGGTGACTTCACTTGTAATGAGTGAAAACTACACTGAGACTACATTTTCACATATTCTTTAGGCATAACAAATCTAAAAGTTTAACAAAACATTCTGCTGGTAAGGCTGTGGGCAAACAGGCAGTCTTCTACATTGCAGGTGAACATGAAAAATACTATAATCTCTCTGGAGGGGAATTTGGCAATATGCATCGGATTTACTTTTCCAATTTTTTTTTTACTCAGCAACCTAACTTGCAGGAATTTATCCTGAAGAAATACTTTTATAAATACAAAATAACACACACCTGAGATTATTTACTGTGGCATTATTCATATCAACAAAAGGTTGGAAACAACCCTAATGTACATTGTTGTATAATTATGCAGCTACTTGTTAGCTGTAAAACTACTATAGTATAGAGTACTATGCAAAAGGATGAGGAAATTCATAAAATTTACAAAGTAAGACATGAAGCAGGGTATGTTGTATGTTACAAGAGAAATTTATAATGCATATGTTTCTGTGAGGACAAGATGGGATATGAGAGTACAACTTCCCTGACCGTAACTTTCACATAGTTTTGAATTTTGAAATATGGAAATGTTTTACATCAGTAAAAATCCAATCAAATGGAAACAACACAAATAAAGCAAGCCCTCCAATTAAATAGAAATAGAAACAAATGAACTTATCTGTATATTAATTATACTATAACCACACACACACAAAGAATCAATTCAAGTAACTTCTGAGTGCAGTATTCATTGTATAGCATCAGTTGTAGAAGGTCATATTATAAAGACAAAAGAAAATGGCAAAGAAATCTTAAAATTGTACTTAGTAGGTATTAAGTAATAATATTGTGATTGATTGATTTATTGGATTAAGGACTGAACCTAGGGGTGCTTTATAACTAAGCTACATCTCCAGTCCTTTTATTTTCTCTTTTTATTTTGAGACAGTCTCGCTAAGTTGTTGAGACTGGACTTGAACTTGAAATCTGCCTGCCCCAGCCCCCAAGTAGCTGATATTACAGACATGTGTTGCCACATCCAGCAATACTGTAATTTTAAAAATATTTATGTATATTGTAGGGGAAATTAAATTAATAAATTTATTAGTATAAGTGGGTGATCAGATTTTCAGTATATGATGAAGATACAAATATAAATTGACAAAAGCAAGAAGAAAATTCTAATAATGTTATTCAATTGTAAATATCAGCATGAACTTACAATTTTTTCAAAAATGTTCTCTAATTCTCTCCATTGGAAGGGCCTAGAAGCAATGATGTCCTCACAGCACTAACACAGCTAGTACTCAGATTTTGTTTTCTGAATACTGTTTCCTACTAAAAGGAACCAGAAATGACTGATTCCAG
This sequence comes from Glaucomys volans, assembly GCA_020662805.1. Taxonomy (NCBI): domain Eukaryota; kingdom Metazoa; phylum Chordata; class Mammalia; order Rodentia; family Sciuridae; genus Glaucomys; species Glaucomys volans. Next base: position 180,646 of record JAJEJO010049543.1, read on the forward strand.
ATCTGGGTCAGAGAAATTACAAACTTAGAACATCTTATGGTGGAAATTAAGAGAGCTATCAAATATGTTCTTTGACAGTAGGATGTAGGAACTGGCTTGAAGTTCCTCCTACTTGCCAAATCTGTGACAATTTGAATATCCAAGAGACTTAATGACAGGAATGGATTATAACACCTAATATGTTACTTACTTTGAAATAGTTCACCAAAAAGAGAATGTGTGTGTGTGTGTTTGTGTGTGTGTGTGTGTGTGTGTGTGTGTCTACATAGAGAGAGTAGAGAGAATAATATAAGGAGAAATGTTAGGGACCTGGTGAATAGTTTATAGGTAACAATTGTCTTATTTTTTCAACTTTTCTTAACCTCCAATATGAGTTTCTGCCTATAAATACAAAACCTCAAATCAATTCTATTTCCTAGAGTAAGAAAATGAAAGAGATGTATTATCCACTTACAATTATAAATGCTGCATTTAAATGTATTAATTTCCTAGTACTGTCATAACAAATTAATGCAAACTAGATGGCTTAAAACAACAGAAATGTATTCCCTCATGGTGCTGGAGGCCAAAGTCTGATATCACAGTGTTGGCAGGGCCATACTCCCTTCAAGGACCCTCTTGCCTTTTCTTGCTTGCCATGACTTGCATGGCTGGACCCAAAAAACTGGTGAGGGGCAATGAGGATTAAGAAAGATGCACAACTATTTAGAGAGAAAGCTGGGATCAGGTGGGACACTGATCTCTGATAGAGAAGCAGTGACCCAGAGCTGGCTGAGCATGTTTATTATATAGGTTTTATCATCAAAAGGTTATTTGTGGGAGTTTCTACAAAGTAGGCAGGCTTGAAGTTCACAGCACTGATGAAACATTATGGTTATCTTGCTATGCTCAGAATTCTCTATCCCTGGGAGCTAGTGTCTGAGCTCAAGGTCAAGACTGATAACTCTATGCCTTTTGCATAGAGCCTGCTTGGGCAGGGTGTCACCATAGCAACTGGGCAATCTTAACCTGTCCTTTTGCACAGGGAATTCCCAGGACAAGTGCACCACAACCATGAGGCAATCAAAGACCTTGATCCAAGTCACCACTCTACACACTTGCTCCTGGTGGTTCCTCACAGTTCTTGGCTTATAGCAGCATCAGTTGTCTTCACATGACCTTCTTCTCTATGTGCCTTTGTGCTCTCTCCTCTTCTTATATGGACACCAGCTATTGAATTTATACAGCATCAAGTAATATCCTTTTCAAACCTTACTCCTCCTTCTCTGCCTACATATTTCTGGTATTATAGGTCCAATTGATATCTCAAACTGGGTAGGAGTCATATTCTGTCTTGAGTCTTTGTGTCACAGTGCCGAATGTGCTGGCACAATGTATAGGACTTAGTAGACTCTGGTTAGCATACCCTATTTTGAAAAATTTGCAAAAATATATGACACATGAACCCATTGGTAGGGCTCTTTCCAGGGTTTTGGAAGGAATTTATGCAGGTAGGGGGTCGAGAAGCTGAAGATTTGTTAATTTCACTGTAATCCATCATTGCCCACACAAATGAACTTTTGTTGGTGGGTCTATCAAATTATTAAGCCAGGAAAAGGCCATAGGTCTGTACATCTGGATTTCAGTGAAAGAGTTAGCCAAGATTATAATTTCTTCATGACCAAATAATAACCACTTGGATAGAAGTGAACAGCCTTCTCACTAGAGGATTACTGGTGGATCATGGAAACATGAAAGGATGCTGTGGGATATTCTACCTTGCCTACTCCATTCCAGCTGCACTGGCACCCCTGCTTTTCTATCTCTATGCCAGATACTCTCTTGTCTCAGAGTCATTGTTCTTGCTGTGCCATCTGGCTGTAATGCCCCCTGTACCACCCTGGCAACTGCATGCTGGCTTCTTCATTTCTTTGAGAGAAATGTTACTATGGCAGACAGTTAACTGTCCACTAAAGATTTGTACTCCATTACCATGGAATAGAATCATTGCTAGAAAGTGACATATTTCCCACTGTATCCAGAAGATGATACGTGCTAAAGTGACCAGCTCATACACATGTGCCTGGAACTTTCTCAGTATGTGCATGAAAAGTTCCGCATTTCAGAAAAACCCTCAGTACTGGAAAACTAGTAAAGTTGGTCAACCTATATATGACTCATTACTGGCCAAGAGAATGTAGGAGAAAGTAAGAATATCATTTCTAGGCCTGACCCATAGCATACAAACCTTTTGAACAAACTTCCATTCTTTCCTTTCTCCTATGTTCTGAGTTGATGTTAACACTCGTGGCAATTTTGAAAGCTCTGTGTTGACAACAGAGCTTGTTACCCTGTGATCCAGAATGACCACATGGAATGCATCCACCACATGATTCCACGGTCTGTCCCCACAACCCAGGAACTGAAGCAAGAAAAAAAAAGTATTGTTTTTAGCCACTAAGATTTGAGGCCTTATTTGTTACATCAGCTAACATTATATTAACTTATGTAGTCATCTTCTCAGTAAGATTTTCCTGAGCTACATTCTTAAAAATTGTAATTGCTGGCCACAGCTCTGGTAGGGCAAGACCTGGGCACTGGAGGATTGCACTTGGAGATTAATTCTACCACCTATAAATTACCTCTTTAGTTTCTCAAACTAAATGAATGATGAAGGTGGGAGTGGAGAATGATGAAGTGGGAGCAGAGGCTGTTACAAAGACTGCTTCTTTGTCCCCTCTGCAGACCTCCAGAATTTAAATTTCTCAGGGAAGATTCTGGAAATTTGGGCATCTAGAAGTACCTCCTTCCCAGATTGGCCAGTGCAGTAAAGCTTAAGAACCTTTCTTCATACCAATCCTGGTCTTATTTATTATCTTTCCCATGAAAATAACTTGCTTCATTTTCAAATTTTTGTAACCACTGAAAATGAAATCCAAAGCAGAGGGATCCAAAAATAAAATAAAATTCTGGGTGTGGTGGCACACACCTATAATCCTAGCTACTTAAGAATCTGAGACAGGAGGATCATAAGTTTGAGGCCAGCCTTGGCAACTTAGCAAGACACCATCTCAAAAATCGATATCTATATATGTGTACCAGTATACACACACACACACACACACACACACGCACACACATTTTTTTTTTTTTTGCCTAGGTTACTAAGCCAGTCAGGACTGTATTTGTCTCTGTTAAGATGGTTAAGTATGATGCCGATTGCTTTTAGGATTTTTTCTCTGGCAGGAAAAAAAATAGCTTAAAATGTTAACTATGCTTCTCAAATACCCTGATTTTCATAGGTAATCTAAAAATAGCTGTTAAAATGGTTAAATTCGTTTTGATATAAATGGGATAAATATTTATAAATATTTAGTAGTTGTGAGAGAAGACATCTAAGTTATTTTAAGTTAAAATCCTAAAACATCAATTACTAAGTAGAAATTCAAGTACTATTGGCCTCTTAAATTCTATAAGACCACACACACACACACACACATACACACACACATCTGTTAATGTGTTTTTAAAAACAGATTAAGACTTTGTTTTCTGGGTCTTCACTAAAAACAAGGTTACTGGACTTAAAATTCTAACTAACAAATGTAATTCTAAATGCAAAAATTAAAAAGAATGTAAGCTGCGTTTTGATTTTAAAAACTATAAAAAGCATAAAATATGTTATATTGAGGAAAAGGAGTAACCAGAAGTGGCAGCACATGTCTAAAATCCTAGAAACTCAGGAGGCTGAAACAGGAGGATTTCAAGTTCCAGGACAGACTGGGCAACAGACTGAGGCCCTGTCTCAAAATAAAAAATAAAAAGGCCAAGGGATGTAACTCAGAGGTAGAAAACCCCTGGTTCAATCCCCAGTACTGAGAAAGACAGAGGGAAAGCGAGAGAGTAATTTGTCTAAATTCAGAAATGCTGTAAGGATTATTTTAAATTATGAATTTACTGAAGCAAGAAGAGAGCAAATAGCAGAAAGAGATATAAGAAAGTTACAAGTGTGGGGATATATTTCAGCGAGGCAAGGTACAAGGAGCAAGGACCACTTTAGGAGGAGAAAAGATTTTGTGTGGTAAATTTTTTTAGGAGATTTTTGTCCTAAAGTGCAACATGGAAAAAAAAAAAAAAAGAACAAAACTGAGGATGTAAACAAGCTCTAGAGTACCTTAAATAAGTTGGTTTGTGGAAGACAAATCTCAAGAAATTTGTATGAATGACTAAGGTGGATATGATTTAAAAGTTATTTAAGGGTTTCCTATGGTCAAAATGAAATGCACTGGTATAGAACCAGAACCTAATTATCTAATAACAAAGACGCTTGAAAAAACAAAGATTTTGTGTTTTATCAAGATAATTACTTATGTCTACTGGTTTTCATTACTTTAAAAAAAACTAAGTCTCCAAAGAATTAGGGTGTGGGTACCTATGTGTTCTAATGTCTATTAAATGATCACTTTATAACACTAACTAAATGAGCAACTATTACTTTAGGCTGTTAGGATATATTTGACAGTCTAGATATCTGGGAATAGAGGTGTGCATACATCTGAAGGCTAAAGATGAGGTGTATGAGAGCTTTATCTCAATGCTATACAAGAGCTTGTGAAGCTAAAGGTATCTCTGGAGGATTAATACATGCAAGGTAACTGGTAAGTGCTGTCCTTCTACAGCATAAAGGGTTTTGTTACTGTGTTTATGAGATGCACTTGTACAGCAGGTAAAAAGTGTATTTGGGAACATTAGCACAGTTTCCTCAGCTAAGAAGAGGTTTAAAGCTGGTCTTTGATTTTGGTCAGTGCTACTAACCTAGCTAACCTGTTCCAGGCAGACCCACATGATTATACTTGTCCTATGGAGCCATGTTAAACATATTTATGTTCCCCAACCAAGTGTATAACCCTTCCAAAATGCACAGGTGGGGAGTCTGCATAATGCTCCAAGAAGAGCTGGACAGATCAAGACAGGTTTAGGATAACATCCATCAGTCAAACAACCAGGCATCAGCTGCCTTTAGGGAGAAGGCAGCCCATGGCTGGTTCTCTTAGAAAGAGACTTGGCCATGGTTCTCCTGGCCTCTCCCCCTCATAGTGCCATTAATCTCCAGCCTACTTCTGTTCAATCCCACTCTGTTTGCTGAACCTCCTCAGTAAGCTTGTCTCTTCCCCCTACAGGCCACCAATATCCAGATATCCCTGGGGTTTTCTGGGGTCTTTCAACCTATTTCACCTGAGGCCCTGCTGCCATCATCATCTCTATTAGATCAAGTGGGACAAAGATTCCACAGCACTTACCAGCCACCAAATGTCTCCTCTTTGGCTAAAGGAAGGAGCCCTGTTACTCCCTACTGCAACCCTTAAGGGTGCGCAAGGACTCAGAATCTGAGAACTCATCAGCCCATCCAGCAGGAAGCAGCCAAAGAGGTGATCAAATGCCCCAAATCTGAAGGGTTTCTGAGTTCTTAGGCCTTGAGGGGGAGTGTTAGAGTAGGTAGATAAAAGTGAGCAGGGGGATGGGTCAGGGAGAAGAGGGCTCACTCCTTCTGAGTGACAAAAGACCACTCCACCTGATATGATGAAAACTCCACCCACAATGAACTGCCCCCACCACATAAATCGCCTCCTCCATGGCAAGATATTACCTCCTTAAAACTAATAAGAAATGCTTGTATCCAGCCTAAGGGACTTTCCAACTTTGAAACGTGAGCAGAACACTGAGGCACTAAACCATGGTGGGAAACCATGGAAGTTGACCCAAGTGAATAATTTTTGTGGCAGATAAGGGTCCCAAGCAGCACATAAAAACCTACAATCCCAAAATAGGGGGATTCCTCTCTGAGGACAACTTGTTTCATGTTCTCCCTGGAGGTATTTTATTTCCAGTAAATAAGACCTCTATGCCTTTTGGAGGAAGAGGAAGAGGAAGAAGAAGAGGAAGAGGAAGAGGAAGAGGAGGTGGGGAGCTACCTGCGGTGCCTGAATCTGAGAGTGAAATCTTCATGTTCACTTATGGCACTCACTGCTCTTTCCGTTCTTCCTGTCCAGTACTTGGAGATTTCCCTTTATCCTCTTGTATTAATCAGTTTTGTGTCACTATTATGAAGAGTACTTATGAAGAAAAAAGATGTTTACTTTGGCTCATGGCAGTTCAAAACCAAGATCAGGCAGTCTTATGGTTTAGATATGAGGTATCTCCCAAAAGTTCACATGTGAGACAATGCAAAAAAGTTAAGAGGTACAGTGATTGGATTATGAGAGGTGTAACCTAATCGTGCATTAATCCCCCGTTAGGGATTAACTGGGTGATAACTGTAGGGATGCAGGGTGTGGCTGGAGGAGGCTTGTCATTGGCTGCATGTTTGGGGCATATATTTTGTCCCTGGAGAGTGGAGCTGTCTGTCTGTCTGTCTGTCTGTCTGTCTCTCTCTCTCTCTCTCTCTCTATTTTCTGGTGCCAATCCTGAGCTGCTTTCCTCTGCCACACACTTCTGCCATGATACTCTACCTTGCCTCAAGTCCTAAGGAATGGAGTCAGCTGTCTATGAACTGAGACCTCTGAAACCATGAGCCCCAAATAACCATTTCCTCCTTAAAATTGTTTTCCTTGGGTCTTTTTGTCACAGCAGTGAATAATTGATGAAAACAGACAGGATGGCCCCATTGGTTTGGACCTGTGGAGAAGGCAGTACATGGTAGGCGCGTGACTTTGAATGTGTGCTCACATTATAAGCCAGGAAGCAGAGTGTCTGAGAGATTAGGGTCCAACTCTCCCCTTCAAGGGCATTCTCCCAGTGACCTAAAGACCTTTAACTAGGCCCCACCTCTTAAAAGTTTTGTGCTACCCTCTATAAAGGACTAAGCCTTGATACATCCACCTTTGGGAAATACTCATCCAAACCATATCACCTCTTTTGAGTTCATTTATGTATTTAAATTCTGGAGGATATTTTTTTCTATGTGTTAGTAATACGAAGGGTGTTAGTCATGAGTTCAGCTTGTCTTATTGCTAAAAGTCTGTTGTTGATTCTTTTTAGAATGTCTCAGAAGGAATCTCCAATCTCTCTTTTCTCTGATTTACTTCCAGAATTCTTGTTATGGGGGGTGATCTATGTGGCATTCCTAATATAGACTGAATAACCCATCATCCAAATAAATCATACAGACATATAATTTATGTAAGATTAGTCCCCAAAAGATATGATATACTTGTGTGTTTTCTTAATGATACACATTGTAAATGTCAGATAGTAGCTTGAAAATTAGGGTCAGAAAACAGTAACCTTTGCATTCTGCCAAATATGTCCTTGGGATAAATTGCATTTTTATTGCATTATATTATATTACATCACTGCAATTATATGAGACTTGTTGGAATTTTGAATGCATCTCTTTATCATTTTAAATATGCATGTATATTATATATGGCAATTTAAGTGTTCTATAAACAAAATTCATTGTGTATAAATGAAATTGAAAAATGTGACAACTGAATAATGCATGTTGCAAAATAATAGTTGTAATATAAAAGAAATTATGTAGCTTCTAAAAGTAAATATCTAAAGCAAATCAGACCAGCAAATTGGGTCTAGGACAAAGGACCCAATTTTTGTTTAATATATCAATATTCCCAGAGAAAAATAAAAAGAAGAAATTCCCAAAAGCATAAGTGATTTTTGGTAGCTTTCAAATTTCTACCAAGCAATTTTAATAATATTTAGAAATCATGGCATACAACTACTTATAGTTTTTGCAAGCAATAATTAAGATGCAACGAAAGGCTATATTTTTCATGTCGAATGGTTCTGAAAAAACGGCGAAAAGGATCCTTTTGGCTTTTCTCAGCTCCCTTGAGAAAAATGCTGATAAGAAAGAAAGATGTAGAAAAAAAATGCTAGGATTCTATAACACAAACAAGACACACAAGACATTTTCCTAACTTCACACTGTTCAGGAGAGTGACAAAACACCAATTTCCACAAGATGGTCTGTCTTACAAATATGGAACACTTCCCATTCAAATAGGTATCTGGGGCATTCTGGGTAAGCCAGCCAAAACGGGTAGCAATAGCATGTAAATTAAAATAGCAACCTTCCCCATCCTGAGTATTCATCCGTCGTGCCACTGACACATTGCAGAAAGGATGCCAGACCTTCTACTGGCATAAATCTCGTGTCTGTAGCCTGCTGTGAGAGCTCTGAAAAGCACCACTTGCAGCATGTAGGGTTCCTTTGTTGGTGACATGCAGTTGAGAGGAGGAAATAACATACCATTTGGTATCCTCTGGGCAGGTCTGTGAACAGACTTGTGCTGAGTCCCTCTGCTGCTTTTTCAAGATGTTCAAGATCTGCATGTGCTTTGTGCTGCAACATGCAAGTGGCATATAAACAAACCTGTGTTGATTTCCAGGAAAGTGCAATTACCATTTGGGGAGAACCATCACATTTGTCTCAACCCAAATGATTTGGAAAATGAAGAATGGCTGCTTGTCAGTATGGCTTGTGAGACAACACCTGATCCCTAGAAGTGCAAACCTATCCACCACTTCCTGGGCTGTGCTATCAGACACTCTCAGCTTTCTGCCTACATCCCCTCATCCTTGCCACTTCAGTGCATTCCATTCTGACTTCTGCTTGCCAGAACCTGCATTTCCTTGCCTTTTCTGGCTCCTGGAGTCTGTGCTGCTCTCCCATGTGGCAGGCCGGAAGTGCTGGGGAATTAACGCCAGTTGCCCACAGTGATAATTGGTTTGATATCACACCATTTATTGGCTGCCTTCCCTTGCTTGTTCCACTTCCCTTCTTCCCTCTAGTGTTTCCTCAGACCAGCTCCTAAATTGACTACGTATACTTGAGTCTTTGTGTCCAGGCTGGCTTCTGGAGGAGCCAATTACCTTTTCCCAGAGGTCCTGGCAACTCGGCATTTTGACAGGATTCAAGATGACAGTGTTCTAGTTGAGAAGGACCTATATTAAAATGCTGCATCAATGGAGCTCACATACTCCAATTTACTGTATGTCTTCAAAGTTATTTTTGCATTCTAAGTTCAAATTCCTATCTCCAGTGTGTCTCCCTTCTCCATTGCTCAGATCAGTCTTGCTGCAAGGTTCTTTTGCTTCTTGCTGGCTACAAACTCTGAAGTGCCTAAAGCATCAAGAGACTGCCTCTATATAATGGTGAAGGCATTGAGATCCAAGAAATTAAATGATCAACCATTTTTAGAGGATAATCCTAAGGAAGCTGGACTGTGTTTAGAAGCTATGAGAGGATATAAGGCCAAGATAGGATTAATATTGCTCTATATGCTTTGGAATTTAAAATATTAGTTAAGGGCCAGACATGGTGGTGCCTACCTGTAATCCCAGCAACTCTGGAGACTGAGGCAGGAGGATTGCAAGTTCAAGGCCAGCCCAGGCAATTTAATAAGACTCTGTCTAAAAAAAATAAAATTTATATATATTAAATATATATATATATATATATATATATATATATATATATATACTGAAGATGTAGCTCAGTGGTGGAGCATTCCTGGGTACAACCCCCAATACTGAAAAAATGTATCAGTTAAAAGTTTTTTTTTTTTAATTTTTTTTCATCTGAAAGTGACAAAGTTACTCTGGTTTCTTGGGTCCTATGGGTTTAAGAGCACATGTGATATTTGTCCTGGTCCTGGCTTTTTTCATTTAACAGTGTCCTCCAGGTTGATCCATGTCGTTATAAATGACAGGATTACATTCTTTTTATAACTGCACAATTAATAACAATGTATTGTATATTTCAAAATAGGTAGAAGAGAGGATTCTGAATGTTCTCACTACAATGAAATGTTAAATGTAGGAAGTGATATATGTAAACATGGATCCAAACACTATACTGTACCCCACAGACATGTACAATTATGTGTCAATTAAGAAGAAAACAAAAAAGAACATATGAAAATAATCTTCATCGTCAATACAAGAAGTATTTATTGAGCACATAGGATGTGAGAGGCACTGTTCTAAGTTATGTACATGTATTGATTTATTTCATCTCCACAAAGTACTAAGGAGTGGGCATTATTCTTAACCCCATTTTATGGATGGGGAAACTCAGAGGTTAAACAAAGGTGTCAGGAATCATGACCTTGGGCTTATATCTAAAAGGAAAAGCAGGAATGGCAGTCAGGTGACCTCATGGGAACTGGACTGGGGTTGTGGAAATGCTTCATTGCCAGCAAAGGGCTTGATGGTCACTGTCTCTAGGTTTTGCCATTTGTATGGATCAGTGCCTTCATCTTTGGGTTTCTGAACCTGTGCCTGCAAACCAGCTTCTTTACCTTCTAATCTGCTAATCTATTGCTGTCTGCTAACTCAAAACTTGATCATGGTTATGTCCACTCCTGGCTCTTCCTCCTCAAGGTCTTTGTTGTCAGTCTTCTCTCAGGCATCTTTCCTCTTCTGCTCTTAACACCTGTCTGATTCTGTATCTATAAAACATCTAAGCTCCCCAGGATGATTGGGGAGTCCCAGTCAATCCTGATCATCTATATTTCTGTGCAGCTTTTACTCCAGATCACCTCTTGGCTTCTGGTCACCTATAAATCTGCTATCCTTTGGGCACTTGTTCATCTCTGCCCAATCTGGTGCAGCCTACAGATAAAGTCACATGGTAGCAGCAGCATAAGCTCTGTGTAAGGAACTACCTGAAGGTAGGGGCCATTCAAAGGGGCCTAAAGGTATGGATGGTGGTAAGATGTGTGAGAAGATGAATACCAAAGGAGACCTTCTCAGGATCCTACCAAGAATCAATGAAAACCATCAGTGAGCCTAAAGATTATGGTCATATTTTGCCTTGCTTCCTCCTCCCATTGGCTTGATTTCTCTGTAAATCAGAGATTCTAGAAAAGTCAAACTGTGTTTGAAGCAAGTAGTTGTCTTCACCCCAGGGACAGTGAGTGCAATGGAAGAAGTTCCTGGGGACATGCTCAGGAAAGGACATCTAAATCCTGTGTGTGTCTCATGGCCTGAATTGAATCTTAGAAATTATATTAGCCTCCATGTTTATAAAGGGGGTGGATAGGGTGATGGGCTTTCTTTCCTTTGTAAACTTTTTAAATGGGAGAAAAACATACATAAAGACAAGTGCACAAATCATAAGCATACGGTTCAGTGAATTTTTGCAAAGTAAACACATCTGTGTAACTACCAGCCAGATCCAGATATATAGCAGGAGGCTTTTCTGGGGGCTCTGGAAGTGCTCATTACCATTCTGTAGTTCATAGGTTATAGGATCACAGAAGACACTTTTGAAACAATTGGGCCAGCATCAGCATTTTTGCATAAACTAACCCCCAGAGTGGTCAAGTGTCATGTGCAAGGCCATGCAGCTAGAGCATCTGGTTTTTTGTTTTCTTTTGTTTTTTTCTAAAACATCAGGCAGTTTTTCTGCTGCTTAACTAAGTCAATGTCTGTGAATAGACCATCTCACCTCCCTGCTTCTCCTATTTATTTGTTTTACATGTCATGCTAATTTTTCTTTTTGTACTTTATGCTCACTTCACAATCACCATCCAAGACTGTGTTTTCTCCAGGATCTCTGTGCCTGGTGCATGAAAAGACAGCTCTCTTCTGGTGTCAGTAGTCAGTGACAGCCTGTGGACACGTGGTACATGTCAGCAGAGTATGGGGTCAGTGCCCCACTCTTCCATAGAATGTCCTCCCCACCCTTCTCACTCCAATTAACATTCTGAGACATTAGAATTCACTCCATTAGGTTCTCATGTCAAGAGATGCTAGCTGGCCACTAGGATTGGTCTTCACCTCTGTGAAATAGAGCTGGGACTGGTGAGCAGTTGCCCACCCAGGAGTCCGTTTTCCAGACCACCCCCCACCAAAGGTGACCATTAGAAGATGGGTTATTACCAGCGAAAAGTGAGTAGAAATACTTTTGCACTTCTGAGCTAAGGTTTTTAAGCAGCAAGAGTGTCTTTTGCCTAGTCTCTTTCCCCATCTACTGACCCTGAGGGCCCTGAGCAAGATGGAAAGAGCTTGAACTTCTGTGGGAGGTAGTGAAAGACTACCAGCTAAGCAAGAGCCCTGGCATTAACTTGACATTAGTGAGAAATAAATTGACTAGTGGGTTAATATACTGAAATTCTACTGTTGCTGTAACTAATTCAGTTACAGCAGGGATGGAGGAGGGGATCATCACATTCTCAGAGCCTTTTTTTTAACTATGTCTGCTTTTTCCAGCTGTTGAAAGCCATGCCAAGAAGAACCCCTTTCTTTTATGACACATTAGATGCAGAAAGATAAGGTGCCAACCTTTTTATAAATAAGAAAATATTTCCTGGAGTCATGTACCTTTTTCAAGATTGTCTTTAGGAATCCTTACAGCAGCAAGGGAAGGTTGGTCCTCACAGAACAAGGAAAGCCCTGATTTCAGTTGTGGGGTTCAGCTTGCATTTCCTTATTTGCTAAAACACTGGATCATCACCTGTATCTGTGATACAGTTTTTATCAACAGGAATGCAAATTTCTCTTTTGAAACACTTGTCACTAGAAAGTGACCTTTATTCATAGTGTTCTCTGACCCATTTAAACAAGACAAGTTTTCCTATAATGGAAACTTTAAAAAAAGATGCAAAATATGATAAGGGAACATCCTTTATGATGCTGGTATTAGGAAAGAGTGATAATAAACAATGAAGGTACTGTTTTATTAAAAGTTTTCCTGTTATATAGCTACATTTTCTTGGGGGCACTGAGGGAATGGCTGCTAGCACTAGACTACCAAAGTTCAAATCCATTCTCAACCACGTATAAGCCAAGGGACCTTGGTCAAGTTATATGATTTTTCTGTGCCTCACTATTTCCATTTGTAAAATGAAAACCACTATATATATATATATATGTATATATATATATATATATATCTTAGTCTTCTGAGGATTCATTTATTTAATACAGGTAAAGCTGTTAAAATTGTGCCTAGCACATATGAAGCCTTCAATAAATGTCAGCTATTGTGCTTGAAATGCTTTGAGATTTTGATTTGCCTGTGGTACAGCTGGATCTATGCCAGAATATAAAAAGAAAACCAAACAATTGCCTTGCTGGTTCAGGTCTGGAGTCCTTTCTGCTTCTCCAATGAATAGTAAAAGGTAACTTCATAGGGCAAGGAGTGGGGAGAGCTTAGGAGCATCTCTTTTGACATGAAGCCCATATTGAATTAGTAGCACACATGTTTAAGAAATTGATTAATGTTCATCAAGAATTTCAAACACTCTTTGAATTACTAATTCAACTTCTGGAAATGAATCTGAATATGTTATAATTATTTTACTTGTTCTAAATACAGAAAAGGCTATATGGCACAAAGATGCCTTTGAGCAACAAAATAAAGTAATATTTGATTATAACCCAACATATAAAATAAATATCTCTGGTGCAAAGGATTGAATAGCTCAATAAATGGGGGAGAAGAGACAAATATCCTATGCAAAAGAATTTCAAATAAAGTATGCAGCTACTCTGCTCTCCATCCAAAGAGCACAATAGGGAAGGAGGAAGGAAAGTGTAACTTTACAGTGGAGAAAGGTGATAAACACTACTTTGGCCAAGTGACCAAGGCCAATTATCAACAGTCATAAATCATGTTGATGACATGTACCTCTGATATGATATGATAAAAATAGCTCTTTCCTCTGTGATATTCCCCCAACCCATAACTCCAGTCTAACCATGAAAAAAACACCACACAATTTGCAATAGAGTGTCAGCCTATGATATACTTGACCAGTACTCCCTGAAACTATCAAGGTCATCAAAAACAAGGAAAGTCTGAGAAGTTGCCACAGCCAAGTTGAGTCTAAGAAGACAAGACAACTAAATATGAGGTGGTGTCCTGGTACCCAGAAAAATGACATGAAGTAAAAGCGAAGGAAATCCAAATATACTGTGGGCTTTAGCTAATTATAATGATGTGTTGCTATTGATTCACTCACTGTAACAAATGTACCATACTAATGTAAGGTGTCCATAAGAGGGGAAACTGTGTACAAGGGATATATGGAAACTTTTTGTACTATTTGCTCAAATTTTCTGTAAATCTAAAACTGTTCTAAAAATAAAGCACAACTGATTCTTATTGTTAGTATTAGCTATATTCTATACAGTCACCAAGAACAATGATTTGGTAAATATTGAGTTTCTACCTCTAGTTGGAGCCTCTGGTCATAACATTTTTGGATGGTAAATAATCTTGTTTTATGAGTGTTTCTGTTTAAAGATGGCTTATTTAATATATATTGTTGACTTATTAACATTGAACTCATAACTTACAGCTCTAACTCTGGCTTGGAGGAAGGTTACTTAACACATGGGTTTCTCCATAAGGCATATTGAAGCTTTCTTATATTCAGGGACACTAGATAACACTACAGAACTTGCTTGGGAGGCCATTTTAAATGTAGAATCACCAACAAAAAGCAAAAATGTAGAACTAAATAGACCACAAGAAGGATACTTGTTCATACTCCAAGAACTAAAACAAGAAGACAGAGTGTAACCTTGGTTGACCTCAGCTAGGAATGTATGCATTGGGCAATTCAACTCTTCAAGAGCTCTGCGCATGTTCATGCTCATGACTGACTATCCTGGATTGGGGATTACAAATAATTTTAGTAAGCAAGGAAATTCCCAAGTACAGACTCTGTGAATAAGAAGAATCAACTGTACATTAATATTTAAAAGTCTTTAAGTATGTTCCATAATAGTCAAAGTTCTCTCCATAATCCTTCATAGATCTCTCTTTTTTGAATTTACCTAGTAGTGAAAATATATTTATTTACATATTTATTTGTTTATCTATCTATTTAGCCTACTCCTGTGTTGTCCAATATGGTATCCATTGAGCCACATGTCACTATTGGTACTTTAAATGTTGCTGGTCCAAATTAAGATATGCTATAAGGATAAACACCAGATTTTGAAGACTTAGTATAAAAAAGAATATAAACTATCTCGTTAATAATTTGATATTGATTATATATTGAAATTTAAATATTTTCATATAATTAATAAGCCACATTATTAAAATTAATTTCACCTGTTTGTACTTTTATAATGTAGCTACTAGAAATTTTAAAATTATGCATATGGGTTGCATTTTACTTCTATGGGACATTGCCAACCTATATCATCTCAGGGAATATGAATTCCCATCAAAATCTGATGGAATATGATATTCCATCAAAATATTATTAATGTAGGAAGAACATAAGACTACAGAATCATTGTATCCTTAGAGAGACCATTTAATCCCCTCCTTTTAGGAAACTAAGTCTCAGGCAGGTGAAGGGTCTTGTCCAAGTTCTGTCAGTCAATTGTTGGCAGAGCAGTTTTCAGATGGCAGTCTACTCTCTTCCAGTTCAATCTCTTTTCCCAAATCTCTCTCTACCCTTACCCACTAATGAATAAAATTCTACAGCCTACATAATTCTTTAAGAGAAAAGCAAGATTGGCTGCTTCTGAATTAAAAGAGACCATTTCATGAAATCTTGCTAGTTTTCTGTAAGTAGGGCTGCCAAATTTATAATTGAAAAATATAAGCTTCCCTGTTAAAATTTGCATTTCAGATAAACAATGAATAACATTGAAATATAAGTAAGTCCCAAATATTTCATGGGATACACTTACACCAAAAAAATTATTCCTTGTTTATGTGATATGCAAATACAACCAAGCATCCGTGTTTTTATTGTAAGTATATTCCATGCAAGATTTGGGGGCATACTTAACTAAAAAAAAATTTGTTGTTTAGCTGAAATGCAAATTTAACTGGTGTCCTCTATTTAATCTGGCAACCCTACCATAAAGCCTTTGAGGAAAGAAGCGATCTGCTGATTTCTTCCAGGCACTTATCTTTCTGTGCTCCTCCGAGGAAGAACCCAAACTAGTGAGTCATTCATCAGCTCTGTAATAAAACACGGAATCTCCAGACTTGCCTTCCCATCTGCAGGCTATCTCAGCTGTCAATGCTATCTTTCCAAACAGCCAACGTACCCGGGAATCAAGCCGCAGATCTCAACTGTCCCTCCCAACCTTTATAATCAATTTGAGTTGGGCGAGATGCCAGCTTAAAAAAAAGTCACAGAACCAACTCTTGTAACTATGGAGATAAGAGAGAGGAAAGGAAACCCAAGGAAACAGACACGCTTTCCTCTTCTTTAAAGAAGATCTTTCAAATGGAACAGGCAGCGATCGGTACAAAGGTACAAATGTGCCAGCCATTTCCTGGATATGTATTCTTATTAAAGAGAACAAGACAAAAGTTAACTGAATTTTTTATTCTGTAATTTTTTCCCTTCATAATCATTATGTTGTAGTGTACTGAGGGGGTGATGGAAGTGGTCCTGGGTGCAGGCATAAAAGGGGGTATATACAATAAGGGGTTCGTTGCCTGTACAGAATTTAAAAACAATAATAAAACTGACTAAAAGTCACTGTGCTTTTTATTACCCCAATGTTCTGGCCATTCTAAACAATGTCATTGATAAAATATTCCTCCTACTGCACATGCGCCTCCTCTCTGATCCCACACTCTTCGCATTTTAAGCAATGCCATCAACATTAAAAAAAAGGAAACTTCCTTATGGGGCCTCTTTGTTTTGTTGGGTTTGGGGGTCTGTAAAAGGTAAAAAGCAGGAGAGAAGATCCAGAAGGGGATGGGATGCTTAAGTAATCAAAACAGCAGGAGTTAGGAGTTTCAGCCAGTGGGAATTCCTTCTCATAGTGACTGTATCTTGAGGTTCCCACGGAAGGAAAGGCAATATTATAGTAAAAGGAGCACTGGAATAGGAGTCCAAAGACTTGGGATTATGCTGTGACTTCATATCCAGATAGGTACATGTCTTCTTTGAGCCTCCGTTTCCTCTTCTGTCAGATAGATGCTCTAACCACTCCCCTATCTGTCTGTTTCACTGGCTTGTCTTATGCAGCTAAGTGATAAAACATATTAAATAATTTTTTTTTCAAACTGGAAGGTGCTTTACTGATATTACCATGATTTTAATAGGAAGCAAAATACCAGTAGCCTAAACAAAACAGAAGATCCAGTTAGGTAAAAGTCCAAGTTTGAAGGCAGCTGATAGGGGCAGGATAAATTTCCTCTCAGAGGTCATCTAAGGACCCAGATTACTTTTTTGTTATTGCCCCATCATTCCATGAGTTGTCTTTCTTAACTTGAAGATTGAAACTGAACCAACACCTACCATAGCTTCATTCTTACCCACCAGACGAGGATGAGCAGTTTCCTTTAAGAATATGAACTGGACATTAGACACATCACTTCTACTCCCTTCTTATTGGTTAAAATTTAGTCACATGGTCTCTCATTGGTGCTATGTAGGCTGGGAAATGTAGTCTGTGGCTGGACAGCCATGTGTCCCACTAAAACCTGAAGACTATTATCAAAATTTAAGAATGGATGTGGTATGATAACGTGCAGTTCTGTAACAGTTATTGCTATTACTTTTCAAGTTAGTGGACAAAAGGTCATTTCATTGTTTTAGGGAATAAAGCAAGATGAAAATCCCATCTTTCCAAAGTGACTGATGAATTGTGGACATAAATCAATGTAAATGATCCTGCTTAAATGGGAAATGGATTTCCAGAGTAGTAGATTTTTAAAAACTTTTATCTGGAGACTATATGACTGTTCCCAGGAGACCTTGTCAGTATGAGTTTGGGCACATCATGTAAGTATAGCTCTGTGCCTCTTGAGGACCAGGCTCAAATCCCAGGAGAAACAGGGAAATGAGGCCACCAGGCTATGCTATTGTTCTGACTCTATCCAATCACTCAGAGAACTCATAACTGAGAAAGTGGTACATCATCTGGTTAGTGCCTTCTCATCCTTGAGGCCTTGTGTCACTGCCTCCATAATTAAACACAGACCATTAACTATAACTCACTGCACCCACATCAATTATGCCAGTTTGGATAACAGCCACAGAAACCCTTCTTTCTGTCTTCTGTCTCTCTGGAAATGATGCCGGTCACAGCACACAGGTATAGTTAGAACTGCCTTGGCTTTTATAAGATGTCAAATTAGCAAGGCTGTTATGCCATGATGGAACAGAAGCTTTATTCTTCCATATGCTGATTAAAAGGTAATTTAACCTCTTCCAAAGGTGGTCGAGCTAATCCCCAGCAGTATTGACATTGTGTTAATGAGAAATTGCTCTCTAGAGTGATAAATTAGCCCTCTGAGACTAGTATGCAAACCCATCTTCACTGGATGGCCCGGGCTTAAAGAGCAAACTTGGTTTCAGTACCCTCTGCCCCCCTCAATTAAATCTGCATGAACTGATGCACTGTGTCTATAATCCTGGATCTGTGCAGACCAAAATGCATACTTATAGCCTACCCAGTAATGCTAGCTGTCCCAGCACATGCTGCTTTCTTGCCTGTCCTAGGCCAAGTTGACTATAGCTCAGAGGCAATGAGACTACTTAATCCAACTCATTTTTAAGAAATAAACTCAATTCACCATGAGGAAAGAGAACACAAAAACTAAAGAGTCTCAAAATGCAGGAGGAGCTTTGGCATTTACTTGATCCAATATTTTCATTTCTCTTATTGGTAAACTGAGGTCCAGGGAGATGAAATACTTTGGCCAGAGATGCAGGAAACTTATGCAGCAGGGATGAACTAGAATTCATTTTTCAGACAATGGGGACACTTTTCTTTTATCCATCTGGTGAACTTTCTAGCTACATACCAGTTGTCCCATCATCTAGAGACACTCATTCTATCCCCTTGGTTTTCTTTACAGGTGAATAAGGTACTCCTCTTACTTAAGAGTAGGAGCCTGACTTCCTCTAGTGCAGCAGACATAAATTTCAATCTGCAAACTCCAGTGAGAAAGAAACACTCCGTCTCTTTATTCTTAATAAAACCCAAACCCAATTCTGCCAGCTGATGGGAAATTCAACTACAGATATTCTTGGGCCCTTTCTCTCACTCTCTGTACCAAGGATCTGGGTTTCAGGCAGTGGTAAGACATCAGAATGGCCCTCTGGATCTTGGGCAGTCCAGAGCAATCACTGATATGTCACAGAACCAGCCCAAAGTGTCCCTTCAGTCCTTCAGATTCTGCAAGGCTATTGACTGTCCTGGGGGCTGAGGAAGCCCTGGCTTCTGGGAGCCTATGCCATGATCCAGCCTCCTTTTATCTGCTCAGTTGTCTGAAACCCACCTCCTCTCATGGAACTGTCAGAATGCAAAATACATGCACCTATGGCTCTCTGGGCTCTTAAATTTGTCTGTCTTGTACCCAGACACAAGAATTTTATTTTAGTCTTAGGGAAACCCTTCTTGCTTTCCTCAAAAGTGTTCTCTCTCTTTCCTCACTAAGACACCATTCTAATTCATGGAGAGGCTGAGGCTTTTGGAAACAAGAGCCAGGAAGGAAAATGTTTTGCAGGCTTCTACACTTTGTCTAATTCCAAACTTTAATGTGGCAAGAAAGCAGAGTGGAGAAAGAAAAGAAAAGAATCCAGGAAGGGGAAATATGAATTATTTCTCAACAACTTATACAGCAGTCCCTCCTTATCAGTATATTCACTTTCCAGGATTTCAGTTCATTACAGTCAACTGCAGTAGGAAAATATTAAATAAAAATTCCAGAAATAAACTATTCATAAGCTTTAAACTGCATTCCATTCTGAGGAACATGATGAAATATCATACTGCCCTATTCCATTTAGGTTGTAAGTCATCTCTTTGTCAAGCATATCCACACCTTATATGCTACTGCCTGTTAGTCACTTAGTAGTCATTTCAGTTATCAGATCAACTTCTGCAGTATCACAGTGCTTGGACATATGGTTTGGTATCATCATGGTGTCAAGCATTCGCTAAGGGCAGGGGGTCTTGGAATATATCCCCCATGGATAAGTGGGAGCTATCATACCGTACAGGGCAATTTAAAGTTCCACAAAAGGAGGAACAACACAAATTCCAGTTGTTTCGCTGGGGAAAGAACACTGGAGGAAACTTGTCCCAGTTCCATCTTGCAAAAGGATGAAAGCCATACAGTCATTTCTCTGTAAGAAGAGAGGCCACTAAGTGACCTCAAAATGCAGTAATGTCTGCACTGGCACTTTGGTCCTCCTCACAATTTTATTATTCCTTAACTCCTTGCAATCTGGCTACAGATGCCTGATTCTTATGTGGAAGGTCCCCACTGATATATTTGTCCAATTCAGTGACCAAATCTTTGTTTTCATCCTCTTTGACCTTCTCCTCCTCTTTAAAACTCTTTGGAGAATGGTTGGTGACAGTGGATCTTACTGCTTCTTCCTCTACCAGGCTCATTTCCATAGTGAAGTTTTTTTTACCCTTGCACTTCTACTAATAAAAGGCATTCTCTAGAGAGTTGACCTTGGCCATCTTCTCTTTTGTCTCTTTTCTTTAATCTATTCCAACAACTTTATTGTTTTTCAACTTATTTCTCTAGACCCACTCAATGTCTTGAATTCTGATCCAGAATTCCAACTGCCTTTTGGTTGTTTCCCAGTAGATGTTCAGTCTTCTATGTTCAAAATTAACTCATCTTTCTTCCCTAAATTGGCTTCTCTAATTTCTTTGTTCCATTAATACATCACTATTCTTCCAAATTTTGGATCCATCTTTGACTCCTTCTTCACATTCTCTTTACATCCAATACTGCTTAAATCTAAGTAGATTTTACCTCCTCAATGGAATATTACAGGTATGACCAATAGAGAATTATGTGGAACTATCCCCTATTTCTTCAATATTTGCTTCCATCAATGCAACATTTTATAGTAACCATAATTATCATTTTGGTCTTGTTGTCCATAATTTCTTCTACACAAATATATGTTTTTACATAAAAGAGATCATCCTGTTTTGGACTTGTTTTGTCACTATGCCATAAACATTTTCCTATGCCATTAAATGTTATTTTTATAGTACTTCTTAAATTTTGAGTGGGTATCAGAATTATTTGAGGATACTTGTCAAAAACGTATTTCCCTCTACCCTCCTCTAGAATCCCTGATTCACTATTCTGGGGAGGGCCCAGAAGCCTGTATGTATATCTAGCATCCCAGAGGATTCTAATACATGATGTGTTCAGATCCCAATTTGAGCAACACTGTTGAAACAGCACAGTTTTTAAAGATTGCCTCATTTTCCTTTGTTTACATTTACCATAATTTAGTTACCAGTTTCTACTGACATATATTTAGGCTGCTTTCCAATTTTTTAATATTATTATTAGTTCGGTGCTGACTTTGCTTCTAGGCTCTCTTTATCACTCCTCCCACCCACACATACAAAGTTTCTCTAAAGTAAATTCCTAGAAGTAGAATTTCTGGGTCTAAAGGATGTGCAAAATTATAATATGGTCAGTGTGATACATTACATATTATTCTATTGCTCATTATATAATTATGCAATATATCAATTAATATGTAATATTAATTATAGTATATAATGTTATACCCTTCAATGTAATATGTTAATTTATGTATGTTAATTATATAATAAACAAACTAATAATACATGATATATTAATTTGTACATATTTGAGTCAAGTTTTCTTTGGACCTTGCACAAGAATTACTTTTATCTGCATTAATTTCATCTGGCTACATTTCATCCACTGTATCCAGAGTAGTGATATTTTTGTATCCCTACTTTCTATTAAAAGTATTTGCTGTGTTTCTCATCTCCTGCATATCTGATGTGTGGCTTCCATACTTATATTTAAACCAAGGATGGGGAATAGTGAATGGGATAAAATCAAGAAACAACTTACTGCTCCACCAGATACCTATATTACTTAGCATTCTTGATCATTCTTCAAACATTATTAATAGCTTTAATAGTGACTGGCTTGTGATTCCCCATCTCATCCAATAAGGTCACAGGGACAGAATTTACCATATTTTCTGAAGTGCACATCCACTGCTTTACCTTTAGACTCTGGTCTACCAGTCAAAGAAGAAAAGTAGGTTATATTCATTTCTGTCTTCATCTTAGTGCTGTTTATCACAAATTCATAGCATTGTAGTGGCATATGACATAAAGCAGTTCATGTGTCTCAGGGGGAACTGAGAACTCTGTTCATCTCTATTGGGCTTGCTTTGGATCTTTGGGTCAGCTAAACTAGCTGGTATTAGCTACTCATAGTTCATATTATTATTATTGTAGGTGTTGAAAAATGCTTAATTTTTTAAAACCTGCACATACTGTTCCAAGGTTGGGTAGTCTTGGCTTCATATTGAAAAACATGCCATTCATAAACCAAAAACATCTTATTCACTAGTCTTTTTGGAAAGATGCCTCCATCTTTGATCTGTACAGATGTCTTAAAGGAAGTGAAGAATGTTTGAGGTTAGCATGACCTGGGCAGCTAGAAGATCTGAAAGTACTGAGATATGAAATATAGTCACTAAAACCCTCATGAAATATAGTTCACAAAACCCTTTTTCTTCCCTAGACCATTGACGAGTTTCCATTGCAGCTTGCCTGATCCTTGTGTGAATTAGGACTAGACACCCCTTTGGGGCATCTGCTCTGCATTAGGTGGAAGGACTTGGACTTCGGCCCCTTTAGGCTCCTTCCAATAGGTGCCCTTGCAAGGGGCTCACCCTGTACAATCCTGAAAGGAAAAGTAACATTGTTAGTGGTCCCTCTGATGTAGGAGAGAGAGAGCATGGAGAAGAAACAGAAAGCAAGGTGCAGAGGATTCATGGCAAAGGGAAGAGGCTGGAAGTGAGAAAAGAAAAGAAGCAGAGGAGGAATATAGGTTGCCTGATAGTGTTAATGATGACAGCAATAATAATACTCTCTAACATCAGTTGAACCTTAAATGTCCAACAGTCTGCTAAAGGCTTCACATCTATTCTCCTAACAATTCTGAAAGATGAATATGATTATTCTCCCCATCTTGTTGCCAGAGAAACCAAAGCACAGAGAGGCTAAGAAACATGCCCAATATCACAAAGCTATTAAATGTCATGACCAGGATTTCAACCAGGCCATCTGATGCTTCTTATTAAGCATGTAAAGTACTTACCACAGGGCACTTGATGGGACACACCAAACATGTACCATGACCAGGAAGAGAACTACCATGACCATAGCCATTATCAAGTGTACATAAATGAGTGGATCCCAGGAGCCTCTCCTTGTGCTTATTTGAAAATAGTATTTTGATGAAATGGACTTTTGGGTAGTGTCCTACTTAAGTATTTAACTCATCCTAGTTTGCCTGGTACTTCATCAGTTTTAGCAGAAGTCTCATGTCCAGGGAAACCCCTCTACCCTGGCATTCAGTGGAGTTGGTCACACTACCTATCCTGGTATCAAGAACCTACTGTATATTTTGCTATTTCTTCTCATTGAATACACAAGGGGGCATAGTAGCCATTCAGTCACGTATTCCCCAAAATATTTATTAAGCACCTAATCAGAGGTGTGATTGCTGCCCAAAAACCTAGCATGGAGGATAGGGTAGGGTAACAGGAAAGTGAGAAACCCTCTATGTTCCCCCAAAAGAAATAATAAGATATATATTAAAATGAACAAATGCTCACATTGAACTTACTATATGTCAAGCACTGTAATGGGTATGTTTACATTTTAACTCATTTACATGAACATGCTATGGGACAGCTACTATTATTGCCATCCAAGTTTAAAGAAAATGGAGGCAAACAGAGGTTAAGTACCTTTCTTGCCTGACATCACACAGCTAGCAAGGGGTACAAAGCAGAGTTCAAACCCAGGAAGATCCTCATTGCTCCAGAGTTTATGCACTTAACTTCTATGCTGTGCTAGGCTCAAAAAAATGGCCTAATTCCTATCAAGAAGTCTGCATGGCCTCAGTGTCTCTTGCCCTGTTTAGAGGTTCTTCTCTAGCTCAGTGGGTCTCAGCCTTGATTGCACATTAAAAGTACCCGGAAAGTTTAAAAAATAATAATGCTTTCCCAGAGTCCCACTTGTAGAAATTTTTGTTTCATTAAGTTGCTTTGGCCTGGGCATCTGGATGTTTAAAAGTTCCCTGCAGGAATCTTATGCATAGCTGGGTCTGAGAACAGAGATGGCTAGATCATCACCCTTTAGCAAGCAGGATTATCTAGTCTTCTAATCAAGCATGTCTCAAATGTTAATGTGCATTTCTCGCAGCTGAGGACCTCATTTAAATGCAGATCCTGATTCGGTAGGTTTGAGGATGGGGGAATTTAAGACATAATGTTTCTAACAAACTCCCAGGTGATGCTGAGGCTGCTGGCTCATAAACCACACTTTCAGTATCAGAGATCTTGATCCAAAGTGTGATCTTTAGACCAGAAGCCTGAAAATCCCCTGCTTGTTAGAAATACAGGTGCTGGGGCCCCATTTCAGACCTACTGAGTCAGAATCTGCATTTAATATACCTTGGAATTGGAGAAACTGCTCAGAGCCTGAGCTCCTCCTTAGGTCTGGGGATGAGTTACCAATGTACTAAGGTATTGTCTCCCTTGGGCTCTTCAGAACTTGGACAGTGATTTCCAAGGTCCAGCTGCAAGCAGCCTCACTGATCCCATGTGTGTCTAAATATTTTAAGTTTCAATGCTGCCCATCATGGAGAAAACGTTTGGAAGCCCTGCCTAATAGAGTCTTGCCTCCCCCTTCCCTTATGCCCAAGCAAGACTTTGCTCACCCCATTTCTCCCACCTGGACAGCCTTTGGTCAGCCTCACCCAATTCCTAAAGGTCCAGCTCATGGCCTAATTCCTCCTCCATGTAATCATTCCCATTTCTATGCATCCTTTTCAACCTGATGGACTTTTTTTTTCATATAACCAACACCTATAAACCCTTACCATTATTAATTCATCTAATTCCTGCTTTACAGATCAGGAAAACTGAGGCACAGAAAAGCGGGGATAAGTTGCTCAAGGTCACACAGCTATTAAGTGGAAGTGTTAAGAAAACAAACCAAGGTAATCTGGCTTTAGAATCACCACACTGAACCACAACTCTATGATTCCTTTCATTATGTGGGACTTAGAGAAGAATTTGAAAGCAATGCAGAGGATGAACAGTGAAAGATACCAACATAGCTGCCATAACAGTACTACAAACCAGGTGGCTTAAAACAGTATAAATTTATTCTGGAAGCTGGAAATTCAATATCAAGATGTCAGCAGGGCCATATTCTCTCTGCAGGCTCCAGGAAAAGATCCTTCTTTGCCACTTCCTAGCCTCTAATGCTTGCCAGCAAGTCTTGGAGTTCCTTGGCTTGCAGATGATTCACTCCAATTTCTGCCTCTGTTGTCCCATGATCGGTCGTCTTCTCTAAGCAGCTCCGTGTCTTCTCCTGTTCTTAAAAGTACAAAAGTCATTAGATTGTGGCCCCACACTTATCCAGTATGGCCTCATCTTCAGTAATTATAATTGCAAAGATCCTATTTCCAAATAAGATCACATTTCAAGGTGCCAGGTGGACATGAACTTTTTTGGTGACTGAGGGATATGCTATTCAATCCAGTACATGAGAGCATAGAGATTGTTTCAGAGAAAAAGTATCTATTAAAAATTCTCAGCAACACACTCTTTCAAAATGCTGTTGAGACCTTGGGACATGTGACTGATATCCTCTAAATTCATCAGAGTCGCAACCCAGGGAGCAGTTGAAAGTTTTGATCAACTGGCTGCAATTTCTTCTTCAGCATCAAATGGCATCATTTTCCACTTCTGCCCAGTGTTCAACATCTGATAGTGCTTGTAGCTTCTCCTGAGAAAATCCATTAGATTGATTTTATGTGTACAATAGGTGCAATCAAACCTGCCACTTCGAAGGTTTGGCAGGCAGCAGGTACAACAATGAACTGTCCAGGATGGAGTGGTCATGCAGTGCTAGGCTGCTGGGTAAGTGGAGAAACAGCTGATGCTCAGCAGAAGCACACTATGGCATACAGTATTATGCTGGCAACCTGTGAGGAGAACAACTTGGATGTCAGAGTTCTTCTAGAAACATCCAAACATCTCTGGGATCAGCTAAGCTTACTTCACCTTCACTTCTGTCACCTTCATACCAAGGTCATGGCATGGATATTCCAAATCAAGACTAACTGAAGCAAGTGCAGAGGTATATTCCAAATGCAGAAGAACCAAAGAACACAGTAATCCCACTCAGAAATCCCAGTGAGGAAGCCAGCACATGCCTGTTTCACACACAATAACTTGTGGGTTCTGAAGGCAGTAGCACAGTAGTGAGGAGGTGGAATATGAGTAGAAGCTGCTGCTAGGCATAGTGGCACACACCTGTAATCCCAGTGGCTCCGGAGGCTGAGGCAGGAGGATCCTGAGTTCAAAGTCAGCCTTGCAACTTAGTGAGGCCCTAAGCATTCCTATGTTCAAAAAGAGTAGAAGCTGCTGAGACTGATTAAACAAGTGGGAAAGTTGGGAATGTGAGTGAAAAAAAAATGATCAAAGTGGGGAAAAAATGACCTTGCAGATGCTCCATTCTTTTTTTTCAAGTTTATCTTGAGCTTTATTTTTATTTATTTATTCAATTTTTGCAGACTTCATTTTGATTCATTGTACACAAATGGGGTACAACTTTTCATTTCTATGGTTGTGCATGATGTAGAGTCACACCATTCATGTAATCATACATGTGCATAGAGTAATGATGTCTATCTCAGTGAACCATTTTTCATACCCCCGGATGCTCCATTCTTAAGGGATGGCACTGATGATGAAGTTACTCCCGAAGATGGATGGTAGCTTTACTGAGTAGAAGAAATTCAACTCAGTAAAGTGTTTCAAATGTGGGGCCCTGAGCAAAGACGGGTATCTGGATTATTCTAAACTAATCCATTCTCCCTTCATGACTGTCATCACTGCCATACCTGAAGAGTAAGACAATGAAGGAGTTGATGCCCCAGATTGCCAAAGAACCATTTCAGTTTCAGTTGTCACAGTCAAAGATCTACAAGTAAAAGTAAAATCCAAACTTCCTGATCCCTGTAGCTCAGTGAAACTCTTGGATTTGGCTCACAATCCAGAAAGCCCAGAGATCATCTTAAGCTCAGCGGAACGCACAGATGGCCTTTCAGAACAGAAAGCTATAGAAAGCATGGAGGACTGACAAAATGTCTTACAGTCATGCAGCATATGTGAGAAAAGACCAGGAAGCAGGACTATCATTCATGAAAGGACAGGCCACCTTGTCACTTGTTTTCACTGTGCCAGAAGATTAAAGAAGGCTGGGTTTTTATGCCTTCTTTGCAAGAAGATTCAGCTGGTTATTAAGGTTTTTATGGCATAGCTGAATCGGCAACTTGCAGAGAAATGATAACCAGGGCCAGGTCAGGGATAAAACCATCAGTATTGAGCATCTCCAGTCAGTGTGACCCCCCCTGCATCCACTTAGTTATTCATGCAAACGTCTGTGTGCCAGGACATTTTTTTGCCTTCTAAATTCATATAAATTTGAGAGCAAGTCTCTAGATCTAGGGGCTCCATTTACTTTAATCACCATATTCTTCATCCAAAAAAGAGGTCCTTAGAGGAACAATTACAAACAGAAATTATTCATTCACTAAATTATCTGAAGAATAACCTTTTCCCTGGTGGATTTTACTCCCCACCTTTCTTTTCTATTCTATTAGAGAATGTTCGTAAGCATAAAATCCTTGGCAGCTATAAGAAAAACACTAAAGCTAACAATAAAAAAAACATAAATAACATGATGTTATGAATCACTTTTCCTTGTAGTCAAGCTGCACGGTTCTGAGAAACCAAAAGGAAAAGTAAGATTCTTGGAAAAAATAAGAGATCTGTTTCATGTATGCCTAGAACAATGATTATCAAGCCTTTTTGCTAACATATCCCTAAAATAATTTTGAAATACCATATATTCCTTTGTACATTGAGAAATGGGGTATAATTAACATAAAATAAAATACACAGATTTTAAGGGTTTCTTTGCTGTGAGTTGCAAACATTGAATAACCACCTCTATAAACAAGCCACAATATACACATCCCAAACATGCCCTCGTGCTCCTTTCCAGGCAATTCCCCACTCATTTCTACTCTCATTCTAGATTAGATTTCCTTTAGACATCTTTCATTTAAAATATAAGTTTTAAAATGCATTTAATTACTTACAAAGGAAAAGAAATGATTCACTCAGTTTTCCACAGTTCCTTGGCAAGGGATGATTGAAAGTGAATATTGGAACCACCTTCTGTATGGCTTATAGTTTGCTGCATACAGAATTTTACTTAAAGATGCCTAGCTCCCACAGGATTTGCTGAATTCTTGTGCTTTTTGTTATGTCCTGAATAAAATAGCCTCATCAGGTGGGTAAGAACATTTGCAACCATAAGTCTGGTGCTCAAAGTGAGTGAATCAGATCAATGGTGCCCTTTCTAGAATACTGCTAAGGGAAAGGAGGTAGGGAAGTGTGCCTCCCGCTACATTTGTCTCTTCAGTTGGCATTTGTCATCCCCTGCCTTGAACCACTGGAAAACTGTCTGTGAATGGGATTTTTCTCTCCCAGTTAGAATGAGTAAGGGAACAGAAATTAGAACCAGTGGCCTGTGTAGGAAACTCAATTCTTCCATTATTGTGTGATCAGAGACAGATTTCTCAAATTTTCAGAGCCTTTGAAGACTCTGTTAAATGGAACTGGAACCTACCTCACTGGTTGTTGTGAGGAAAATATTAGGTAAGAAGGAAGTACTTTATAAAATGTTAAATTCTTGTCAGTGGAAATTTACTATTCTTTTAAATAGGAACAAATTTTCATACTTCTTTTTTAGGGGGTGTACCAGGGATTGAACTCAGGGGCACTCAATCACTGAGCCACACCCCAGCCCTATTTTGTATTTTATTTAGAGACAGGGTCTCACTGAGTTGCTTAGGGCCTTGCTAAGTTGCTGAGGCTGGCTTTGAACTCATGATTCTCCTGACTCAGCCTCCCAAGTGCTGGGATTACAGACGTGCGCCACCATGCCCAGCAGCAGCTTCAACTCTTATTTCACCTCCTCACTACTATGCTACTGCCTCATTCAGAACCCACAAGTTATTGTGTGTGAGACAGGCATGTGCTAGCTCCCTCATTGGAATTTCTGAGTGGGATTACTGTGTTCTTTGGTTCTTCTGCATTTGGAATATACCTCTGCACTTGCTTCAGTTGGTCTTGATTTGGAATATCCATGCCATGACTTTGGTATGGAGGTGACAAAATTCTTACTTAGCTGATCCCAAAGATGTTTGGATGTTTCATAGAGGGATTACAGGCATGCACCACCATGCCCAGCAAATTTTCATACTTCTTTTAACCCTCACTAAACATTGCATGTAGGAGTTCTCAAGAATTATATGCTAACTGAATGATATGTTTACAATAAGAAACAATGAGGATTTATTATACTATTGTTTAAAGAGTCTAGAATTTATAAGTTAAATGCTCAACACACACATATGAATATAGATTTCCTAGTTCTTCTTACATACATAGATAAGGTACGAGAAATAAGCCAAATTCCATTGACAAAGGAGAAATCTGCAAATTTGTATCCTTTATTAATTTGAAGATTTGTATGCAAAATTGTTAGCACTCATTCTTTTTCCACCAGGAAGGTTAAGTAATACCATATACTGTCACCTCTCTCTCTCTCTGGAACATCTACTTTCTGTCATTAATCATAACAGCAGTTCTCCTGAGAATTGTGTCAAATATCTTTACACTTATAGAAATGATGGAGCTGAGAACAAAAATGCAGTTCTAATAAGAGTAAGTCATAGTTGATCTTAGGATTCTGGGTAATTAATTAGTCCCACTTAGGATATCATTACTAAGGATCCACAATGAGCCAGGTATGCAAACAGGAATTGGATAAAAACCAAGATGACAGACGGGGTGCTGGCCAAGATGGGATAATCCCTCTGTCCTAATCTCCCCACCACTACAACAATGACCTCTGGACAATATGCAAAGCAGCAACAAGAAACAACTGCTTGGACCCATAAAGTAAATAACAGCAGTTACTTTGGGAATGGAAGTCAAAACTTGATGAAGTCAATAAGAGGTGAGTTTACTAGTTTGGGTTTTTTTTTCTCCTTTTTTATCTTCCAGATTTGACCACAGAGTGCCCTAAACTGTAACTGTACAAATGATTCCATTCACTCGTGACTGTCACTTCCCTAGGTCTTCAGTCCTCTCTTCTCAACTGAGGGAAAAACTGTATGTGAGAGAGTTTTATGGGTGAGGCCTGGAAGTGGTGCACATCATTATTTCTACCCACATTCCAATTGGCCAGGATTCAGGCCTGTGGCCATCCTTAGCGGTGAGAGAGATGGGAAATGTAGCCTAGCCATGTTCCCAAGAGGAAAGTAAAATAATGTACAGATTCTTGTCATCACTAAAATAGTCTGGGTCATTAAAATGATTTGATAGAAAAAGGGTAGACAGGGAGCTTTGTGAACATAACGGAATTCTAAATCAAAATGGAGACAGAGACTAGAGAAGGCTTTCTGAAGGACAGGAAGTGAGTTTTGCATAAAAGATCATAGCATGTACAAAGATACAGAAGTAGGAAACATGATGATGAATTTGGGACACCCTGAATGGTTCCCTCTTCACTGGGCAATGGTTGCAAGTAAAGAGAGCCAGGAGATGAGCCTGGAGAGGGAGGCAGAGGCCAATATTCAATCCAGACAACTCTATAGTATGATGGATTCTAAGCAGGGGTACAATAGAATCTTGTTTCCATTTAGAAAGAGCCTGGTAGTTGTGTGGAGGGTGAATGAGAATATGAATTAGGGGACTTTTGCAATGGTCCAGGCAATGAGCAATGTGGGCTTGAAGTAAGCATTAGAATGCAGTTATGGAATCAGATAGGAGATCTGACACATTCATGAGTCAAAACCTATAGAATTAATTGCATACGGTAAATGAGATTACGGGAAGGGTCAAGGAAAATTCTTTTGTTTCAGTTCTTTTTGGTTTATTCATTCATTCAGCAAATATTTATTGAACATTGCAAACATAGAGTTTGCATTCTGGTGGAAAATTTAAAAACATTACAAGTAAATACAAATTTATCGTGTGATTTAGGCTGTCATTGTTTAGCAAATAATATGTTGTGCATAAGAGATTCTTGGGGGACATCTGTGTAGAAGTCAAAATTTAACTGGAAGTTATTTCTATAAATTTATTCATTGGGAGAGAAGCCTTGGGCACAGACGTGGATTTGGGAGTCATTGGCATATGGATAGTTGTAAGTGACAAAAAAAGAATCCAATATAGAAACAGTGCATGCAAAAAATGGGGTGGGGTGGCTGGAGTGATAGAGGACTTGTCTAGCAGGTATGAGGCCCTGGGTTCCATTTCCAACACTGAAAAAAGAATAGAAAAAGGGAATTCATTGGATTAAGACACCAAAAATCCCAGGTATTGTTTCTCAGTTCCAGGCAGAGCTGGATCCAGGGGTTTAAATGATAGTTTGGATTTCTGTCTTTTTTAATTTCTTGGACTTTCTTGGGCATGATGGCCTCTGGAAATCCCAAAGTTCCAATTCACATCTACATGTTCAACAAGCCCATTAGAGAGTTCTGTTTTTTGTTTATTTGTTTCCTGTTGGTTCAGCAGAAAATTCTCAGTGAAGATTGTGGTATTCTGATGTGCCATGCCCAGATCATAGAGCCAAACTTATGGCCATGAATGGGATAGGGTTAGCACCATGAAAAACCACAGGTATGTTACTCTGGGAAAGATAAATTCTGGTACTGGAGTGGGGAAAAAAATTTTAAGTAGGCAAAGACTAGGATGAATATCAGTGAGGTCAGCCTTGGGGTAGATGTATAATAAGAAGAATCAAGGGCTGATGTCAAAATCCTGGGAAGCATGACTTAGTCAAATGGAGAAAGGTGACCCTGTAAAAGATACAGAGAAGGAGTGGCCAGAGAAGCAGAAGGAGATCCTCCAGTGATGTCCCAGAAACCAACTCAGAGAGTTTCTAAAAGCACAAAGTGGTCAACTTTGTCAGCAGTCACAGTACAATCCATGAAAACAAGGACAGGATGAGATGTGTCCCAAGATCCTTCCCATAGAAGCCTATGAGATTATTGTTCCTCAAATGATGGGAGGTAACATTAAGGAGAAGCTGGGAAGCTCACTAAATCAGTTTTAAACATTCTGGCTTCTCAGACTAAGGTTCACCTAGAGGATCAGAAAAGTCATGGGATGAATTCAGGGCATCTCACTTGATCTTGAATTTAATGCAAAAATGATGAGGGGGTCACATTACTTCTAGAATAAAACATACCATCTTATGATGCAGGATGCAAACTGTGTGAGCTTTTTAAGATACAACATTGAACTTGAAGTGTATTTGCAAGTAGACACCTTCAGACTCTGCTCCCAGAGTTCCCTGTAGTGAGCATTCCTCTGGTCTTTGTGCAGAAAAGAATAAGAAAGATGGCTGGTTGTTATTTGAGATTTTGCCTGCTGCTCCATGGGTAAAGAAATCTAATGGCAAGGATGTTTTCATACATACCTACTTATGAATAGTGATAACATTTGCTAGCATTGTGAAGCACTTACCATATAATAGGCGCTGTTCAAAGTGTTTGACCTCAGTTCTCTTCACAAAACCCCTTAAGATGGGTGTTATCATTGCTTCTGTTTTAAAGATAAGGAAACTGATGCACAAGGTGATTAAATAGTTTACCAAGGTCACACAGCTCTGGATTCAAATCCAGAGAGCCTGGCTTTTGAGTCAGTTTTCCTAACCACTGCAAATACTATCCTTTTGTGTCCCATGGTTTCCATATGAGCCAATGCACTTGTTAGACTGTAGGTTATGGTATTGGTTAAGAAAAGAAGGTCAGTCTTGGTTTGATGGCCTGTGAATTTCTTTTTTAAAAAATATTTTTAGTTGTAGATGGACACAAAACCTTTATTTTGATTTTTATGTAGTGTTGAGGATCAAACCCAGTGCCTCACATGTGCTAGGCAAGCACTCCACCACTGACCAACAACCCCAGCCACAGTCTGTGAATTTCTTTTTTTTCCTTGTTTAAATCTGGTTTTTTCTGGGGGGGTGTACAATGTTTCATTTCTATGGTTGTACACAATGTAGATTCACACAATTCATGTAATCTTACATATACATAGGATAATACTGTCTGTCTCAGTCTACTATCTTTCCTTCTCTCACCCCCTCCCATCCCATTTTCCTCTACACCACCTTAGAAGATGGAAAGATCTCCCATGTTCTTGGATAGGCAGAATTAATATAATCAAAATGGCCATACTTCCAAAGGCACTATGCAAATTTAACGCAATTCCAATAAAAATCCCAATGACATTCCTCATAGAAATAGAGAAAGCAATCATGAAATTCATCTGGAAGAACAAAAGACCCAGAATAGCCAAAGCAATCCTGGGCAGGAAGAATGATGCAGGAGGTATCACAATACCAGACCTTAAACTCTACTATTGAGCAATAGTAACAAAAATGGCGTGGTATTAGCACCAAAATAGACAGGTAACCAATGGTACAGAATAGAGGACACAGAGACAAACCCACATAAATACAGGTATCTCATACTTGACAAAGGAGCCAAGAACATACAATGGAGAAAAGATAGCCTCTTCAACAAATGGTGCTGGGAAAACTGGAAATCCATATGCAGCAAAATGAAATTAAACCCCTATCTCTCACCCTGTACAAAACTCAACTCAAAATGGATCAAGGACCTAGGAATTAGACCAGAGACCCTGCACCTAATAGAAGACAAAGTAGGCCCAAATCTTCATCCTGTTGGCTTAGGACCAGACTTCCTTAACAAGACTCCCAGAGCACAAGAAATAAAAGCAAGAATCAATAACTGGGGCAGATTCAAACTAGAAAGCTTTTTCTCAGCAAAGTCTGTGAATTTCTAATGGAGGTAGGGAGGAGGGTGTGGAAGCCAGATCTGGGTCCCATTTCTGCACTATCTATTCCAACCCCTGGTGCCATTTGCCATAGAAGTACAGAAGCCCTGCCCCCAGGCAGTTTTGCACCTTGGAACCATGGGAATTTGTTTAAGTCACTGGGTGACATTTATTTGAACCCTGCCTTTGTTGTTTGGACTTGCATTTTTAATTATTATTATTTTAATGTTCTTTACAAAAGAAAGAATCATTTCAGAGATGCTTTGGTTTCATAAAAGCATTTCGCCTTAAGTTTTCACAACTTAAAGAACAAAATCTGCAAGTTCACAGCCCTAGTCTGTGTTTCTTTGAATGTATAATTGACTTTTCACTTTATTTCTGAACATACACAAAGGTAGATAGGGCAGTTTATGGACTTGCATGGCTCTGTCATCAAGCAATAACCATTTACTCATGGTCAGTCTCACCCATTCCCTTCCCCTCCCTATATTATCTTGAAGCAAAATTCAGATATCATATCATTTCATCTATAAATATTCCAGAACATATCTCTAAAAGATAAGGATTATTTTAAAAATGTAACCACAATGCCATGATTCTAACTCCCTAATGTCAGCCAATAGCCAGTCCATGTTTACATTTCCATAAACTATTTTTAAATTTATGCTTGTTCTATTGTTCCATGCCTCTTAGTTATTAGTAACTTGATTCCACTTGTTATTGTTGATATAATTTTTAAATTATTTTATTACTAAATACTTTAAACACACAAGTGTAGACAGAACAGTATGATGACCTCCATGAACTTCTCTCTCAGCTTCCACAATTACCTGTATTTAGCCAATTTTCCTGCATCTGGTGCTTTCTTTCTTCTTTTCTTTCCTTTTTTGATACTAGAGATTGAACCAAGGGGTACTTAACTACTGAACGACATCCCCAGCCTTTTTTTTTTTTAACAGGGTCTCACTAATTTGCTTAGGGCCTTGTAAGTTGCTGAGGCTGGCCTTTGCACTTGCCAGCCTCCTGCTTCAGCCTCCTGAGCTGCTGGGATTACAGGTATGTGTCACCATTTCTGGCTATTTGGTGCTTTCTTTACGTATCCCTTATTTGCTAGATGTTTCTAAAGCAAGCCCCAGATACTTCGTGTCATTGGGTACATATTCTTAATTTAACTGGAGGCAAAAAGTGTAGAGATGCTCTCTGGTAGGCATTTATATATTTATTTCACTTCTAAATCCTTGCAAAAGGATTAGATTAAACACAACATTTTTAGAAAATCAGATAAACTGCCACTTGGCATTTTGCTCTTTTTTTTTCTTCAAACAATGTTTAAAATAAAACCAAATTCTAAACAAATGGCATTAATAGCCTATGACATGAATACCAAACAAAATATTTGTGTCACACACACCCTGTCAGATATGCCCAGATCTCTAAAAGCACGCATTTCTCTAACACTAATTGAATAAAAGCTAAGATGAAAAATTTTCAGCTTAATTATAATTTTGAAAAAAAATAAGAAAAAAACATAAAGAGTCACCATCAGCTGGTTTATATTTGAAATAGGGTCTGAATGATGACACTCTGTTGGCAACATCCCTGGGTTCTTCTCAGAGTCCTTGTAGGTTTTTAAATGCATGTTCTAAATAGCTCTTCGGGGACCTTTGAGAATTGTGCATCTCATTACCCAAGAAGCAGAAGAAGCAGTTCAAGCACTGGGGTCTCATAAGGTAATGATACAGGTCATGATTTGTTGAGATTTACCAAGATGATCTTGTTTTGGCTCATAGAGACTTACCATGATATCCACAGTAACACCCACTTAATTGTGAAATCAGTGTGTCACCGTATTGCTCATCCTGCCATTACCCACCGCAATCAAATGACAGTCATATTGACTTGAATACCATTAAAAACCCAGAGGGGTGATGGAAACTTGTCCTGGGTTAGGTCAATAAAATAGCCAAAGAAGATCAATTGAGCATTTTTAGTGGCAATTGCAAAAAATTGGGCAAACAAAAAGTCATTGCTTAGGATTGTAAATTGATTCAACATTTTTGCAAAAGTTTTAGCAGCACCAGTTGAAGCATACATGTACCCTATGATCAGCAATTCCACTTTATGGCACTAGAGGTCAGAATAGTGCTTACCCTGGGGTACTGGCCAAGGGGGCATCATGAGTGAGTCTTGGGCAGGGGGTTGGAAATGTTCTGTCTTGACCTGGTGGTGAAACACTCGTTGAACTGTACTCTCCATATTTGAATGCGCTTGTAGAGGCTATATCTCAAAAAAGAAGTAATTAATGAAAATTCCTTATAAAGAGGTTTTTACAAAGTGCTAGAAATTTAAAAGAACCTATGTCTTTAGAGGGAAGACAATGCTATGGTCATGAGGAGTTCAATTATACTTTTCCAGGTAGGGGATTCCCAACCAAAACTTGGAGGGGAGG
Source organism: Glaucomys volans (assembly GCA_020662805.1). Taxonomy (NCBI): domain Eukaryota; kingdom Metazoa; phylum Chordata; class Mammalia; order Rodentia; family Sciuridae; genus Glaucomys; species Glaucomys volans. The sequence continues at coordinate 217,045 of JAJEJO010049543.1, forward strand.
TACAGCCCCTAGTTCCTCCTAAGACACTGGATCTCACCCACCCCTTTCTCCAACAACTTGGGTCCCATCAAGATAAAGGCCCACCCTTCCTAGAAACCGTTTGCTCTATTTACAGGCACTAATATAGACTTTACCATGAGCCATTTATTTCTGGTCCTTTTGACTGTTCAATTGGCCTTTCTTTGACAAATTGATTGATCAACAATTGGTGGTCAGATTGCTTTTGAATTGCCCTTTCTTGGCAAAACCAAAATCAGTAATGTCAAGGCATATGCCAAATTACTTTCTTAAATTGAGTTAAATGGAAGGCTCTGATGGTATTGCTTACTATTTGTTCATACTTATATTGGAGCCTCTTCTGTTTAACATTGTGTTTAAACATCTTTTCATCATTCATTTGGTGTTCAGTTTCTCAAGTATACCCACTTGATAGTAAATCATTGAAAAGCCACCCTAGCTAAATTTTTATGTTGAAATGCTACCAGCAGAATGGCAGAACTCTGCCATTATTGACACCTGGTAAGCATTGCTTGCACCAGACTCCTGTCCCTTTACAGGGTTGATTTTATAAAGGAAAACAGACCTGTACTTTTCCTGGGAAACTGGGCTCCTGGTGAACACAACATTGTCTTCATCAAGAGGTTGAGGTCCTCTTCAATCACCTGCACCTTATGAAGGTAGGAAGACTGGTATAAGAACAACAGGTTGTCAGAGGATTTGATTTCCAGTTTATGATGAGAAAATGGGAGAAGCTTAAAGAACACAAAAAGCATAGAAGCAAAATATGGATAAACCCAGGTACACTTTGTAGGTTAAGGTGGTTTATGTTGGTTTACACATAGGCTTAGGAAATGTGATAGGATTAATGCCCAGAATCTGGCAATGATTCAGAAGAAATTGATGCTAAATTGAGGAACAAAATGATGTTACATGTACCAAGACTGAACACTATTTTATTATTCATGGACTTGCTATCACAACCTTATGGCATCTTTTAAATATGAAAAAAAACCTGTGAGGATATAATGAGTTAAAGCTGTACAAGTTTTCTAGAGACAAAAAAATGCTCTGTATTTCAAGGCATTGCATCCCCTGCATATTTTATTTGATTTTAATTCAAGGGTCAAATTTTTATGGTTGGGTAATCAGTCAAAAAAGATTCTATCAGCTCTGTTTGAATTATTTTAATGCAGGGAAACATAGTATACCTTTGCTATTTAAAAATTTTTTATAAGATCAGAACATGTGTTCCACTTCATGGTATCAAACATAGAGCAAAATGACTCTAATTGGGAACATACTTGGGCAAATGATTGGATTAAAATGACTGAGAGTTATAAATGTCTGAAATGTCTATTTCAGGCACAAGTAGGGGTAATGGCACTAATTTCTAAAGTGTGCACATAATGATTAAATTAGCCCACAGAGATGAAGAGTATATCAGCATGTACTCTGGAGAAGAAATACCATATGAATAAGGCAAGAGGCAATCAGTTCCTTAGTGGGTGGCAATCACCATAAGAAAGTCCTTCTATCCCACGTCACATGGTCCCTTATCTAGCCTATTTTTCTGGAATCTCATTACCCTCCTTTGTAGTATCCACCAAACTAAATAAAATGCTGTCTACAACCCCACTCCTTAGCCAATTGCTCCTTCTGGTCATGTTTAGAAACTTTAAAAAGAGTCTCAATAGACAGACCAGGCTTCGTTTTTAGTGAAAAAGTGCAACTACCTTTCAACCTTGACTTAAACTCTGACTGATCCAGTGGACACCAACATTTATGTATTTTTCAACTCTGATCCAGTAGACATCAAAATTCATGTATTTTCCTAAGCATTTGGTTTGGGAATGACTTGGCAAAGGTCTAGGTGTATAAAAGACACAAATATACACACATGCTGTCTGCAGACATTATTCAGTTGTATGTTTTTAAGAAGTTTATACCAAGCTGCCATTCTATTTCTCCTCAGTCCTTTTGGTCTCCACTTTCTCTATCTCTAGTGATCTTTGAGGAGTCTGGCCACTTGAATCAACAATTTTTAGTGTCTACCACATTCTATCAGGTTCTGACTTCACACCTTCAGTCATTGTTCTAATCATACCCCAAAACTCTGGAACAAAATTCTGTTCCTTCTAATCTAAATGTTTGGTGTCACTGACCAACAGGTAGCCTTTGCAGGCAAAAATCCCATAAGCAACTTACTAAAATGGGGAATGCAGAAGTACTGAAAGGGCTGTTTGCAATGATGAATTAGATAGCAATATTTTCATTAGCAGGTCACTACATTTTCTTTAGTTGCTTTAGAAGTATTGGATAAATGCTTTCTTGTTTAGTTGATTCATATCCTTCTTAATTTTTCAACTTGTCCTGTCACCCTTTTCTTAATACTCCTGGGACTTCACCTTTAGTTCCTGGAGAAAAGTGGGGGGAACATTTTCTCCATCAATCCTCCCATAAAGAGAAGGGTCACAGGGTCATTCACAGTAGTGCCTCAGTAATCTCCTGTTCTCTCTTTGAATACAACCATTATTCCTCCTTGGGCAGATAATTTATCTCTTCTCCAACTGCCTTCTTGGTTAAAGGTTAACAAAAATGGCATCCCCTTCAAGTTCAAACCCTTGGAATGCTCAGACCCCTGCTGCCAACAAAGTCTTTCAAAACAAGGAAACAAAATATACCAGGGCCAAGTCTCAGGAGATTTCTTCCATGTGTTTCTCTTTCCTCTAGGTGACTATGGATTCTTCTGACCATCCATATCTTCTGAAAATGCTTTAGGATGTGCCTTTTCAAGAACTAAAGACTGTTTCTCTTGTAGCAATTTGGTGCTCATTTTCCAAGTGCTGGACATAAGCTCCTCAAGCCTCCATTCTTTTCTCCATTTCTCTCTTGGGGCTCTCACACTTTGGATTAGTTAGATTTCCATCACTGTAACAAATACCCAAGGTTATTAAATTATAAAGAGAAAAGCTTTATTTTGGCTCATAGTTGTGGGGGTTTCAGTGCATGATCAGGCAAACCCATTGATTGTAGGTGTGGCCTAGTGGAAGGTCTTTAGGTTATTGGGGTGTACCTTGAAGGGGACTGTGGGATCTCTCTCATCTCTTTTACTTGCTGTACACAAAGTGAACAGTTTTGCTATGCCATACACTCCCACCATGATGTTCTGCCCTCTCTCACTAACCAATAACCTAAAAACCTTCCACTAGGTCACACCCTCTCTCACTAACCGATAACTTAAAAGACCTTCCACTAGGTCACACCTCTTAAAAGTTCCACCACCTTCCAATAGCATCAAACTGGGGGCAAAGGCTTTAATAGATGGTCCTTTGGGAGACATTCTAGATCAGAACTATAGCACCCTCCTTCCAGGTTTCAAGACATTAGACATTAGCTCTACAGGTATGATTTCAAAATTGCCTCTCATTCCCAGCCTCTCCCAAGGGATCTGATCTCACATGTCACTTGCCTGCAAGTTCACCTTGACTGATGCTACCACCATTCTCACAGTGGCCTGGCCTCAAACACTCAGGTTTCTGTTGACCCCTTATTAAAAAGTGCTCCTGGAACTGGGTGCTCCCATTCTGTCACCTGTGCCTAACACACTCACCTCCACCAAAGCACTGCAAGATCTCATGTGTTCATAAAATGGGTCTTAGTGGTCTTTTTAACTTCAAGCAAACCATATGAGGCTTTAGAAAAACATGACAAGTCCATGCAAGGGGACAATAGCTTGCTGTGCTGATCCCAACCCACAATTAGTTCTCCTCAAACACTCCATGCCCATTTCTACATTACTGTTCTTTGCTTGTTATTTTTCTTGACTAAAACTACCCTCCTGAATCTTCTCCACCCGGTCTTAAGGGAGCTCACCATTTCCACCTTTGCTTGTACCATTTATTGGCACTAATGCTGTACCACCTGGTAGTATTTGTTAATGTTCTAAATACTTAATCTTTTTCAACTATATTGAAAGCTCCTTGTGTATAGAGATGATGTCTTCTTTATTTTGCAATCTCCACAGCACCTGGGAATCTGCCTTACCCTAAAGTAGCACTATATATTCCTCATGATAGTTTGATGTGCATATATCCACTGATCTCAGTAAGAAGAAAGGCAATGAAACCAGTTCTTATTGAGCAGCTGTGATGTGCCACAGCCTTCTCTAACCACCCTATTGAATGTAGGTGCCCCACTCCCCCATCTATCACATTATCAAGTTTTATTATCTTCATAGAACCTATTGCTAACTGAATTATCATGTTCAGTTATTATTTGTGTATGGAATGCTCTGTTGTGCCTCCCTATATCCTCCTTCCAAGACTGGTATTCTCATTCCTCCAGGTGTTGGGAGTGATGGCCGCTGAGTTTTCTCAGCTGAGTGCTTCTGCAAGTATTGCCTGTAGAAAGTTCTACATGGCCTCTGATCACACCCCTTCCCTGGGGGTAGCCTGGATTCAATGACTGGTCAGTGTAAGGGTATAAAGACCCACATACTGATCTTACCTTAGGGAAACTCAGAAGCGCTAATCCAGTTCCAAATCTTCTGTGGGGTTGGCTAAAGCCTCTGTTACATCTGCACTGTAGTTCAACTTCTCCTTCTGCCCACTCCCTCTTCCTTTACAAGTGTTTTTTGAAAGAGCATCCTAATAAACTTCCTGTATATAGATCTCCATCACAGACACTGTTTCAGAGAACCTGACCTAAGATACTTTGCTTGTTCATTGTCTGGTTTCCACTCTAGAATGTTCCATGGGGGACCTTGGCTCTCTCATCTACTGCTGGGCCCAGAATAGTGCTTGGCACACAAGTGATGCTCAAAAATACTATTTGGAAAGTATGAACAAATTACAAATTACTTTTATTTGTCTAAATTTTACGAATCAGCTTCATTTTCCATATGAGAAAATAGGCACAGAGAAACCAATGAAATCTCCCCAGGATACACAGCCTGTCAGATGTGGAACTAGAACTATGCTTATAGGAATGCATCATCCACAATCTTTTCAAAACCAAGCATGGCCTCTTAATGTCTTTGTCATGGTGAGTAGCACCTTCTGCTTGGCTGGGGACCATGTGCCTTTGGCTCTTGTGGTCTGACCGACTTCTTGGTGCAGTTGGCATGGAAACCTCAATTTAGCCTTTAACTAACACTCTCTCTCTTACACACACACACACACACACACACATACACACACACATACATACACACACACACACACATACACACACACACACACACACACATACATACACACACTCTCTTCTCTGTCTCTCACACACAATTGGCCTCTTCCATGCTTCTCTATATAACTTTATTCCAAAGTGTCTTTTCCAATCTCAGACAGCTTTGTTTGATTAATCTCTAATTTAATTATTACACTTCTTGCTTTGAAGCCATCACCTATGCTCTCTTCTCCTTCAGTTGACCCTACATATCATTCTCAATATTCTTTTCCTCACCATCTTCACCACCTCAATCAGGGTCCAGGTAAGATACAGAATTTATTTATTCTTTAAATAGAAAAAAATAAATAAAGGAACAACTCACCAAAGTATGTATGGGCAGGTAGAAGAACAAACCATGATTGCATGACAAAAGTTCCAGCAAAAGTGAGGAGCAGTTACCACCACTAAGACTGAAGGAAATAGTGTTATTTGAGCCTGGTAAGAGTTGTAGCCATGGAGGAAGGGCCCCTCAGTGGGAGCTGTAATCCTGAGGGGTACAGATGTCATCAGAGACAGAATGCCAAATCAGGGAAAGAGAAGACTTTTGTCTCTGGTCACACTCAGAGGTACTGTTAGCATCTTCCATTGGCCAAACATTACTAGAGACCAGATGACAAGGGATAATGGCAATGAAGTGTGTTAGGGTCAGTTTCCAAGACACAGAATAGGGCAGAAGCTGAAACTGGAGGTAAAGATAGGAAAAAGAGGAACCAGAACATGTCAATTCTCCAAGATCAACAGAAGAGAAAACTTTCATGTCTCAGCAATATCATTTCATAATGCCCTTCCATCTGTAGAATACGGTATAAATTATAAAACTCTTTGGAACATGTATATATCCTTTTTCTTCTAACCACCTCCCCAAAAATATTATGATCTCTCCTGCTATGGTTTGGATAAGTATTCCCCAAAGGCCCATGTTAAAGGCTTGGTTCCCAGGTTGGCGCTATCCAGAGGTGATACCTAGAAAGAGCCCTCCCAGTTATTGGGGGATATGCCCTTGAAGGAGGTATTAGGACCCCAAACCCCTTCTTCCTGTCTTTTACTTCTAGCCATTCAGTGAAGGCTTTCTCTGCCACACAGGCTCACCATGATATATTGTGCCAGCACCGGCCCAGAGCAATGGTGCCAATAGGTCATGGATTGAAACCTCCAAAATTGTGCATCAAAATAAATCTTTCCTCTTTATAAGTAGATTTATCTCTGGTATTTGTTACAATAACAGAAAGTTGACTAACACATACCCCATTGCACAAATAAGGAAACAAAGTTAAATTAAATTTATGGTCCACCCAAGAACATCACACAGATAAGAAAACACATTTGGAACATGAGTCCAGATTTTAAGTTCAAACTTCTTTTACCAAAATCTAGCACAGTTAAGGTGTACATTCTCTTGGACATCTCTCCATTCCTACCCTTTCCTCTTTATATACATTTATATGTAATGTTCTGTTAAGGCTTCTCATTAACCCATCTTTTGACCTTGGCCTTCTCCTGTCCCGTTCTGCTTGAGACATCTTCATCCTTCATCATTGTTCCTCTGTCCAATTAATTCAGGCCCATCAGCTCCTCCTTCAGCACCTCATCTCACCAGCTTCTTCTGGCATCTAGTATTGAAACATGGTGTTATAACAGCATTGCACAATGCAAAATGATAGCCACGACCCACTCGAAACATAGCTGGTGTGACTACAGAACTAATTTTTAATTTAACTTTAACAAATTTAAATGTAAAACTGACAGTGTTTAATACCCCCACATAAACCATCCTTAAGTATAGGCTCTGATGAGTACCTTGCTCCCAAAGACCAGAGTACAGAAAAGAAGGAAAAGGTAACATTGTGCAGAAACCTGGCAAATACTACCTTGGTCAGTTGATCAAGGTGAATATCAACCAGTGATAAGTCATATTGATAGCATGTGCCCTTGATATGCTGTGATGAAAATGGCACTTTACCTCTGCAGTTATCTTCTGCAAAACCTGTAACCCTAGTCTGATCATGAAGAAAATATCAGACAAACTCCAATGAGAGACATTCTTCAAAATACTAGACTAGCACTCCTCAAAACTGTCAGAGTCATGAAAAACAAGGAAAGTCTGAGAAGTTATCCAAGACCAGAAGAGACTAAAGATATATGATTAAATGCAATGTGATCTCTTGGCTGAATCCTAGAACATGAACAACAGCAAAAATACCTTAGTGGAAAAATTGGTGAAATCCAAATGAAGACGGGAAATTTCCTATTAACTATAGGAAGGTATCAATGTTTTCTGACTATGCAAAGGATCCAAGGTAATGTAATATTAAGCTCTGTACCATCTTCACTACTTTTCTGTTACTGTAAAATCATCTAAAATAAAAAACCCATTAAAAATAAAAACTCTTAATCCAGTTATTAGAAAATTTTTAAATGTTTGGACAACTTGAGTACCTTGAACCTATTTTTTTAACCATAAATTTTATAAAATCTAAGTACAGAACAAGTATTTCCAATGGAAATTAGAATCTGAAACAAGATGTGTTGTAAGTGACATTCACAAGGCTCAGCCTCCATTAGCACAGAGCAAGGCAGAGAAAGGTGGAGAAGGATGAGTGGAGGTGGGGTTGGGGAGGGACAAGGAAAATAACCAGCATATCTCACTATTCTAATACCAACTAGAATCCTAAAGAACATTGCTTTCCACGCCCACTCAACTTTACCTCTTTGCTCCATCCTTGAACCTGGGAAAAGCCATGTTTAGTGAGTTTCCCTTATGCACTCCACAGCAGGTGGATTCAGTCCTTGCCATGCTTGGAGCTTCAGAGCCACCATTAGTCCTGGACTTCATCTTCATGGAGATAAATAAATGCACATGAAGAGATGAACATTTTCCTGTCCCTCCACTGGATGCTTGCCTTTATTCTATAAGGAGAATGGCTAATCTTTGAAGGCAAAAAGCAGGTATTCCCAATATTTTGTACACCCCACTGCAGCCTGAACTGACTGATGGATGAAGACGATGACAATGATGATTAATGACCTCAGAACTGTGTTTTTAGGTTTTGTTTCATTTTGTCTACAGCATTCTTCCCAGTGTTCTTAATGTCTACCTAAGCTGGCCAAATCTCCATTTTCTGAAATAAACGAAGTTGGGTGGATCTCCTTTGTTACCTTTACGAATCGACTGCACTAGCTTTCCTCTCATGCTAGCCATATGGTCTTGCCTCTGCTCAGTTTTTCCAGGGCACACGTGCAGGGAATCTAATAATGGATTCCAGCCAGCCTCTGGGCCATTATGTAAATAGGAATCCTCTAACACCCCCCACAATCCCTTAGGAATTTCTCTAATTCATTAACTTAAGTTTTAAAAAGCCACACACACACATTCCTTTTCATGGTGCTAGGTGGTCTTAACACTACTCTATTTTGGAGTGTGGCTATTTAAGAATGGGGAGCATGGGATTTTACGACACTGGTTACTTAAGTGTTCAATCTCATTAAGCACCTAAAATCATCACCTGCTCACAGGATTGCCCAATAGGTTATTTCCCCTGCCAATATTTGTACACTCTAGCCTATTAGGTTTATACAAAATTAGAATTATTTTTCTCTTTGAAGCACTGAATCCTTTATCAGACCTAGTGATCCCTTCTAACTCTGATAAAGCTTTTTATCTTAAGGTCTATATTCCCCAATGTAGCTCTCTTTAGGTTAGAAATTGCCTGGTACCTTTTTTATCCTATTACTTTCTACCTTTCTGAATTTTATCCCTTAAATGTGGCTCTTATAATTGACATATAGTAATGTTTTTTAAAAAAACCCTGACAATTTCTGTTTCTTAATTGGCTAGCTTATTCACTTGCACATGTTATTAATTGTACTTCTTATATTTAAACTTGTTTTGCCACTCATATATATTTTTTCATCATATGCACAGATCTTTATTTTTAAGCTATTTTTAGAGCAATTTTAGGCTCATAGCAAAATGGAGAAGAAGATACAGAGTTTTCCCATAAGCCTCCTGCCTCCACATAGGCCCAGGCTCCCCCATTATCAGCATCCAACACTGATTAATAACATTTGTCATAATTGATGAACCTACACTGACACATCATTATCACCCTTCCTCTAACCCCTGACAACCTCTGGCCTTTCTCCTGTCTCCATAGTTTTTCCTTTTATGGAATGTCATACAATTGGAATCATGCAGTATATAGACCTTTCAAATTTACCAGTTTTGACTAGTAATATGCATTTAGGTTTCCTCCATGTCTTTTCATGGCTTCAGAGCTTATTTCTTTTTAGCTTTGAGTTTATCTATCCAACCACCTTATTTTTAAATTTTTCATTTGTCCTGCTTTTTCTGTTATTCTTTCTGATTTCTTGCCATTTTTTTTTATTACTTGTGGCTTATTGTGGTTTTTCCTTATGTTATCTTTTTTTATTTATTTGAGCTTTGTAGACTTTTTTAGTGATTGCTCTTGAAATTTATTTATATACATTCAATTCCCAAAGTGGAAAATTAAATAATATTTCAACTTCCCTGTAGAAAGGGGGTTAGCAAACTATTGCCCAACAATCAAATCCATCCAACTCCTATGTTTACAAATAAAGTTTGGAACACAGATATGTCCTTTCATTTATGTATTGTCTGGGGCTGCTCTCATACTCCAATGATAGGGTTGAGAAGTCATGACAAAGACTGTATGGTTGGCAAAACTTAAGAATATTAACTGTCCTTTATAGAAAAGGCCTATTTTCTATCCTTTATAGAAAAACTGTGCGAGCCTCTCTATGATAATACCCTTAAGGACCTTAGGAGATTTTGACACTGATCTGCCCTCTTCTTATTTACACATAACTGTTGTCAAGTATATTGTCATTTTTATGAACTCCACAAATTTGACATTAGTATTCCTTGTTTGGCAAGTATTGTTTGCTTATATGTACATGTAAATGAAAGGAGGATCAAAATTATACAGAATGCAGAACAGAGGATCAAATGTAAATTTACTTGGAAATGAGAAAGGAGAGAGAGAGAGAGAGAGAGAGAGAGAGAGAGAACAATGGTATTGTTCACCATTTATTTTTGCATCTTAGATCATCCTTCAGGCATCAGTTTTCTTCTTCCTGAAGTACATCTCTTAGAGGGCGTTCCTTTAGTGAAATTCTTTAGGTGGTAAATCCCTGTATTTGTGTATCTATAAAAATCTTCATTTTATCCTCCTTCTTGAAGTATGATTTTTCTATGCAATTCTAAGTTGATAGTTATTTTCTCTCAACAGTTGGAAACTATTACCCCACTATCTTCTGATTTCCATTGTTGTTGAAGGCAAGCATTAGTGTAACTATCATTCTTTTGAGGATGATCCATCTTTTCTCTCTGGCCCCTTTTAAGATCTCTTGGCAGTTGGTGTTTTGCAATTCGAATTATGATGTGTTTAGGCATGAATTTCCTCTTTTAAAATATTCTGCTTGGTATGTGCTATTGTATTTTTCCATCAGTCTTGGAAGATTCAAGTTATTATTCTTCAAATATTGCTCTCATGCTCTCTCTCTCTCTCTCTCTCTCTCTCTCCTCTCATTTCCAAGTAAATTTACATTTGATCCTCTGTTCTGCATTCTGTATAATTTTGATCCTCCTTTCAATTTGATTTAATCTACTGTTTAACCAGTCCATTTGATTTTTAGTAGTAATATTTTTATTTACAGAATTTTCATTAAAAACTTTCCTGTTCACTTCTGCTAGCCTATGACTGCCTGCTCATCTATATGATTGCATCTTTGATTTCCTTAAAAATTTCACATATAACTGCTCTGTTCTGCATATCTGTCTATTCCTATATTTCTAATCGTTGTGGAGATCTGAATCTATTATATATTGTTTATGCTGCCTCTGGCTAATAGTGGTTTGCCTTAGCATATTGTGAGCTTTTTGCTTCATTTTAATCTATGGGAATCCTGTAGGCCTAAATTAAAGAAACTTTTTCTTCCAAGGGTTTGCTTCAATGAAGGATCAGAGATGCTTCTGATTTAAAACCATTTCAACCACTGTGTGGATCTTGGCTTACTAAAGGGGTTCCAGGATTAGCATTACCACCACAATGCTGGCCCAAGTCTCAGTATGCCCATAATAACGTTGTTATGGGTATCTGCTCCTGGGGCATTCCCCCTGCTTTGCCCTGGACTAGGATTGGTTTTAATTTGGGGGAACTGCAGTGGTAGAAAGATTTTAATATCTCTCCAGCTACTTGCAAGGCCAGAAATGCCTTGAAGATTATCTTATATTAAGAATATAGCTATATATCTGATTTGCAGTGGGTGAATCTCTCAGAGCACTCCTCCAACCTTAAACAACAACAACAACACACACACACACACGCACACTTCATTATATTGCCAAAAGCAGAAAGTTCTTTGTTAAATTTTGAAATATATTGTTTTCAAGGAAAATCTGTTTTTTAAGTAATTTTTCATTGTTTCACTAACTGTACCAAATACCCAACTTGCTTCCTTATTTAGTCATTATTTTTATCATCCTTGTTATTAAGAAGGACTATGGGCCTCAAGATGTTTGCTTCTTATGTATAAACCTGAAATTTCAGTACATGGCACCTAAGGCTAGATTCTGTCCCATAAGTTAGTTGGCCTCTGGAAGTGGACACTTAGGATCCTGGCCAGGAGAACAGCATTCCACTTGCCGTAACCTCATTTACACATGGAAACTGTTGATGCCTCAACACTGCAGGAAAACATTATTTGGTATTCATAGGCTGCTGTATAGTTGCCAAATGCCTTACAATGCATTTTCGTAAGTCATTTCTCACTACCATTCAGAAAATCAGGTGTTCTACTCTAGATCCAGTTCTATGTCTCCCACTATTCATCATCGTGGAATGATCCAAAGTCCAAACTTCTGTCCCTTTCTTCTCTATATTTTTTGGATAAGTGGATTTACAAAAATGAAAAACTGCCTGCTACATCCCCTTTTTCTTGATACCATTTTTTTTCTGACTAAGCAAGAAGAAAGGGGCTGATCTGACAAATATGAAAGCAAACACTTTTATACTGGTTTTTCTTCGAGACCCTGATATAAAATGACACAAGGAGGAACAGCATCCAATGTCAGTACTATGGACAAGGGCTTCTCTATGAGGCTCTTGCCATTACTAGGCAAACCACTCCTAGTGTTAAAAATACCCTACAGATGTACAACTATAATGCATGAATAAAATATTTTTAAAATTTTAAAAATAAATAAATCATATATTGACATCTAAAAATTCCCTAGAGATACAAGAAGTATGCTATCACAGAAAGGGCAAGAAGCCTTTAAGTAGGTGCCTTGTGATAAGTGGGGAAGGTTGGATGGGAAAAATACGGGCAGCATCCCTGTAGTTACAGAAGATCACAAGTCCCCTAAGACTATGAAAGCAAGAAAAGAAATGCAGTTATTGAACTCCTGCTAGGGACCTGATACTTTTCTTTCTTTCTTGAATAAGTTACTAAAAATATCAAAAATAATGGAGATTACAGGTGTGCTGGCATGTGCCTATAATTTCAGTTACCCAGAAGCCTGAAGCAGGAGGATCACAAGTTCAAGGGCAGCCTGGGGAACATAGCAAACTCCATCTCAAAAAAAAAAAAAATACACACCAGAGACTAAGGAGCATAATACCCATTTATCTATCATCTAGATTTAACAATTGCTAACCCTTTGTCATATTTATTTCATCCACTTTTTGCTGAAGTATTTAGAATTACAGACGTAATAATATTTTGTCCTTAAAGCTTTATCACATCTTATATAATCACAATGCCATTATCACATCTAACAAAATTAACAGTAATTCCTTAATATTATCTCATACTTATTCCATATTAAAATTTCCCCAATACCTTTTGTAACTGGTTGTTCAAAGTAGGATCCAATCAAGGACCATGCATTCAATTTGGTGATTATATCTAAGACTCTATTGACCCAAATGGTCCTGGTAATTTTCATGTCTTTTTATCTTCATAACAATCCAAAAATGCAGTAATCATTATTTCCATTGTACAAATGCAAAATTGAGGTTAGAGAAGTAGTTATCCCAGGATCACAATGTCAGTAACTGTGTAGAGGACATTTCCTGCATTTTTAGCTGCACAGTATCCAAAACCCCTTCCTATTTTGAGTGAGTTCTATTGCATCTGGGTGGGGGCACCCCTGGTTGCTAAGAGAGAAGTACATGAACAAGTTTGGCAAATTAGATACCTTGGTCCAGGATGAGAAGTGTCTGGAAGAGTAAAACTTTCTGCTATGATGTAAATATTCTGTATCTGCGTTGTCCAATATGTTACCATCAGACACATGTAGCAGCTAGATTTAGACAGATTGATGCCAAGCTGCAGGGACACATGAAAAATTATACACAGCATCAGTGGCAGCATTCAGAGTCTGGTGGTGTTGGCAGCTCTAAGGACTGGGTTGATGGTGGTGTTCGGTTAGCTCACTTGCTCACTTTCATGGTCTGACCCTCTACTCAACCTGTCAATTATCTGAACCACACAGCAGTCATCCAGTAAACTTCCCTTTTGCTTAAAATTTCCAGAGTCAGTTTCTGCTGTTTAAAATCAACAATCTGCTAGTTCTCACACAATTCTTTTTTTTTCCCCTTAGGAGCTGAATCCCCATTGTTAGCTAGGTATGAGTTGTAGCTAGTCATGGCTCTTAACTAAATTATGATCAATGGGATAGAGTTGAAAGTGTGGTATGCAAATTCAGGAAAGTGTCTTCATATAGGAGGCATGTACTTTTTTCTCTTTTCCTCCTTCCAGCTAGATGGAATGTGAATATGATTGGCAGCGCTCAAGTGGCCATCTTGGACCATGAAGTAGAAACCAAGTCTTGAGGATGGTGGAGAATCAAAGTAGAAGGAGCATATGACCCCTAAGGTTATGAATTCACTTCAGTAGCTGTAGTTGATTACATTTATGCAAAAGAGGAAAAACTTGTATCTTGTTTATGCCACAGTTGATTTTTTTTTTTTTAGCTGAACTCAATCCTGTTACATCTCAGCTAAACCTAATCTCAACTATAAACCCTTCAAACAGGTGTGGCTAATAGATTCAAATTTGAACCCACACCTGGGACTAAAAGGCTAGAGGCTGATATACATTTCTTCTCTGGGACTATTCTCCAGATACTCATTTCCATATTTTTATGGGCCAAGCTATAGTTTTTAGGACTCATCCACCACCTTGCTTACACATAGAATTATTCTTTGAGCCCATCAAGAAGTGCCCTATCCTGGGCCTTTCCCAATAGAGGTTTCTATTCTGGATAGACCCCTTCCTACAGGGTGAGAAATTAGTAAAGCCAAGATCTTTTAGAAAGATTGTTTAGATGACAGTAACTTTGGAATTCTCTACCCAAATGGCCTAAATCAGCCTCCAGAGCCTTCATGGGCTTCTTCCCTTGGTCCTTCTTCTCAAAAGCAGACTATGTAGCCAGTATGACCACTACATACCAAGGTAAGGCTAAGGGGTAACTACACGGAGGTGTTGATAGAATTTACATGAACATCTCAGTCTATTAGCCCATAGGCCTATGAGGCTCCTTATAGTTGGGGATAGAATCTAGCAGTGAGGAGATGGAGGGGTTGAGCTATAGTTTGGCGACACAGGCTTACTCTTCCAATGCTATCACCATACAGTGTGGAACTCCAATGACTCCAACAATTTTTATGTCTGCTTGTACATAAGTTTAAATACTGCTTCCTACTTGTGAAAAAAAACAAATACAGCACACAGACTCTGTGGCCTTCCTTCTGGGTTGTTTTGGTCTCACTTGCTCTATTATTTTCTTAATCTTTCTCTGACATTCTCCTCTGGTTGTAATAAATCACTTGTAGGCAGGGACTTGGCTTTCCATTTCTTTCTAGTTCCATGGCCCCATAGCACAATGTGTTCTTGGGTGCATTGATTCTATGCCCTGTGTGTTCTAAGTCTGGCTGTATCATTGGAATCACAAGGAAAATGATTTTAAAACATGGAATCCTTAGTTCCACCCAATAATTCTGAAATCTAGACCGAGGTTAGGGAATCTGTAGTTTTTACAAGTTGTACAGATGATTCTGAAGGACAGCTGTGGTTAAGACACCAAATACAGTGACCAACTGACTCACTCTTAACTTGAGACCAGAGTAAGGAGATGAGAATGGGGTGAATTAAGAAGTTGATTCCCCCTTAGGCCTTCTAACTTCTCCTTTCAAGTTCTAGGGCACAGCATCTGTGTCTCATTTCTACTAGCCTCTTGGCTTTAGATGGATGTCTTAGCACTTCCCATAGTTCAAAGCTTAATTATGGATTTCAAAATCAGGGTAGCAGCTGGTAGTTCTCAAGTTTCTATCTGTACCTGTTTATATATTTTGATGATACACTCCTAATCTTCTAGCACAGTGTCTAGTCCATTTTGTGCTGCTATAATAGAAGACCAGACACTGAGAAATTTATTTTTACAAATGTATTTGGCTCACAATTATGGAGGCTGGAAAGTATGAAATCAAGGGGATGCATCTGGTGAGGGCCTTCTAGCTGCATCATAACATGGAGGAAGGCACCACGTGAATCAACTAGCACGCAAGAGAGGGAATAAAAGAGTCAAACTCCCCTTTTATAACAAACCCACTCCCATGACAACTCATTCATTCCAATTATAGGGGCATTAATCTATTCATGACAACCCCTTCTCTCAAGACCCAGAGTCCTCCCTCTGGGCCCCATGTCTCAACACTGCTGCATGGAGGAGAATTCAGTTTCCAAACTCAAACTTTGGGAGACACACTCAAACCATGGCAGATAGTAATTGGCATACAGTGGATATTTTTTGAATGTTTATTTAAGAAAAATATCTTGACATGAGTTCAAGGAACACTGCATTTTGTTCTGGAAAAATTTAGGGTCACTGAAACTTTATATTCAAAATCCTTCAAAGAAATGAATTAAGAGCTCTTTAATTTTACATAACTACTTACTGATAAACTTATTTAGTAGCCAATAAATAGGCCAAGGTTAGAAATACGATGGGGACTTTAAAAATCCCATCTACCTCAAAGAAATACCTGCCAAACTCTTCTACCTTATCTTTCATGGTACATTTTAACCAGGACTTCTGATGCTCACATTTGTAATGTTTTCTTTATTTAAAATACACTCAGGTATGGTACTATAAAATCACAATCTGCTTGAAGTCTTTAGTGGTTAATTCATGTTATGTTGTCTTTTAAGGTAAAGGTATGTTCTTTTAGAAAACCCAGAACATACCGCAAAACTGAAGGCCAACAAACAGATAACACAAAACAGGAGAACTACAGAGCTGGGGGCCAGATGTCCTAAAGAATTTTTCTAAGGAAAAACTGTTTGAGATGAACTGTCTCTGTTGGTTTGCTGCCCAGCATTTTCCTCATTGGAGTTGCACAAGATTGCAACAATAGCTTCATCTTTTTCTTGATCTCCATTATTTTTGTCCCAATAATGTGGGATTATTTTCAATAACTGCACTGGAAAGAGCTCTGTCAAGTTCCTTTTCTGTTTCGTGTGCTAGATCTTAACTGAAAATAGTACAATGGCTTCATTAGGGACTATAAAAGGCCCAGGCCAGGAATCCTTGGGAAGCCACAACAGAAAGATACCAAGAGAGTTTAGGAAGATGAAATGAAATAACTATCTACCAAAGGGTCAATTAAACATGCTCTTCCTCCTTTGCTAGCTAGAACAGGCAAGTGACTGAGTTTCACCATTTGGAGTCTGCCTCCTGCAATTGTTGTCATTGACTGGCCCCACAAAGCACCATGCCTTGGGGTCATCGGACTTGATGCTTGTTTAAGCCACACTGGGAGATGAGTACCAGTGCTAGGTTCCCTTGAAGGAAAATGTTAAATTGAAACCAACCCCATTGTCAGTATTTCTCAGAATAAAAGGAGCCCGCTTGCTAAGTGAGACAATTGTAAAGTCTCATCTCCTCCACTCTGTTTTTTTGCCAGAATATTCTATTAACTAAGCAACATTCACAACCTTGTCAGGATTCCATATTACAGTCCACAGACTTAATTGAAACCATACAGAAAGAATGGCAAACATGGGCTGTTTCCCAGGGGCTTGGGATTATTGAAACGAGAGTCACATACTGTGGGCTATGATTGAGGGGGCTATATAGGGAAGGGGGCACTCAAATGCAAGATCTACTGTAGTCTGAAGTATCTTAATCTGCTTGGCTTTTTCTCCTCTGTAAGAAGTTTTAAGAATTAAGCATCTTAAGCTGGAAAAAGAATCTTTTAAAAGGATCCTCATGTCTTTTTTAAATAAAATACCTGAGATTGGAGAGGCACAGCAATTAGATGTGAGACTCAAGGTCAAACAACTGGGTTGTAGCTGACCTGGGCCTGTTTGTTTGTGCTCAACTACTAGAATATTTTTGGTAGATAATGGTAGCCACTGAAAATGTTTGACCAGGTGAGGGCTAGTTACTCAGTTGCAGCCTCAGGACAAGATTAGAAGGAAAGCAATTCTCAAACTATATTCTATCACTTGCATGAAAGCTTCACTCAAAAATAGATGTTGTCTATTTTTTCACTCAAAAATAGACATTGTGTCAAAAATAGACACAACGACAATATAGCAGAGGTGAATTATGATATCATAGTCACCTTCAGACAACAATGAATCCTCCTAAATCAATGGTTGAACAGGGACACACCCAGGGTTCAATTTTCAGATTCCATTCCTAAGGGTCCAAACTATGGACATCACTAAGTTCTTACACCGGGTTCATTTGAGAGTAGTTAGTATGACTAAAATATTTGAAATGATCCATATATCTTGAATTCATGTGATTTCATCAGGGAGAGCTCATTTCAACACTCATGATGCTAATTAGCACACCATTTATTTTCACTAATAAAACTCCTTTCTGACATTTGCTATGCTCATTAGCCAAACCTAGGTGATCTAGATATCAGAAATGGGTATAATAGTAGCTTCTAGAGGGTGGCTTCTCTGCTTCGAATATGTGTAGACCTGCCCTGGAGTATGTGTATTTGATTGGCATCTGGGTTATTGCTTAACCTAAATTTGATAAATGTAATATTACTCTATAATTGGTAATTGGCGAATTTTAAAATAAATTTCAGACATTATAACAAACTGCTTAGAGATAAATTAAGAATCGAAACCCAGGTCTTCTGACTTCCATTCCAAAATCTTTCCCAAAATGCCACCTGCCTCTCTTCTAATAAAAAAAAGTCAGAAATTTGCTCAACATATGCTAGAAATATGCCAAAATACTAAATCATGTCTGCTTGTGAAATTGGGATTCTTTAAAACTGTTTCTTGGGAACACAGACTGGTGTATCCTACAACTTCTACAAAGGGGTGTGTTTCAGAGCTGTTTGAGAACCCACTTCCCATTGAGTCATCAGCAGAAACACAGGGTGACCTGTGACCTTTCAGTATTATGGCACAAGAGACTCTACAGAAAACTCTATCCTAACCGCGAGGTAATTTTGCCTTCTGACTTGTTGGAGTGGAGCTGTGGGGTGTGGTGAGATGGACCCATAATAGGCACTGAATAAATACTTGTCAAGTTAGATTGTGCTGAGATCCCTGCTGCTTCCCCGAGGAAACGGGGCAGGGAATCTGAAAATGTCCATGGGGCACTGATTTGGGTTTAGAATTGCTTATTTAGAATCCTATCCTTCTCTAATATTTTGTGTAATCCAGTGATTCTTGCCATTAGTGTCATGTTAGATCACTTGAAGATCTTGTAAAACTGCTAGAGTGACTAAGCAATCTCTGGGGTCAGGGACCAGGGGCCAGGCATTAGAGTTTGTTTGTTGTTTGTTTGTTGGTTGGTTTTTTCTTGTTCTGCGAAGTTCTCAGATGATTTGAATATGCAGCCAGGATTGACACCCAATTGTCTAATCCAGCTCTTCTCAAACTGCAATGGGCGAGCCATCTGGGGATCTTCCTAGAATGCAGATTTTGACTTGCTAGGTCTGGTGAGAGCCTAAGGATCTGCATTTCTAAGGAGTTCTCAGGTTTGCTGCTGCTGCCAGCCCACTGACCACACTTCTAGTGGCAAAGATTCAATCTCCACCCAAAGGGTTTGGGGAGCAAAACCACTAGCACAAAGCCTGAGATGGGCCAAAGTCTTCTAATTCAACCCCATAATTTACCCTTCAGGAGAAAGTAAAGAATATAACTTCCATGTGAATATGAAGCAAATAAAATAGTTAAATACCTATTTTGTAAAAACGAAATTTTGACTTCCAATAGACTTGCTTTAAATGTTCAGAATATTTTCCAAAATACAAAATAGCCTGCCTCTAGTTCCAAAGAGCTCACCATCTAATGTGTTCAAAATTTTAAAAGAGCCATCTCCCTATTCCCTATTGATTAATCCCCTTTATACTTATTGATTGTCTTGGATCTTACTGCCTCTTAGTTAGATGGCCAGTGTGACACCTGCATTTGCCATTCTTTACACAGCTCTAGTTTAAGCCAATTAATTGCACAATCCAGGAAAGTTGTGGAGGAAACTGCATCACCAATAGCCAACCAGCTGCAAATCACATAGGCAGCTGGAAAGGAAAGGACAATCTTTAAATGTAAACAAAGGGGCAGGCTGGGGCTCTTTGAGTGGCCTTTTCACTACACCTACATAAGCAGACAGTGACTGACATCAGCCACAACAGCCTGATTCACAAGGATGAGCCAGAGAATTTTGCAAACTAGGAAGAAAAGAAAGCCCAAGCCACTACTCACAGAGCCCAAGTTGGAAGTGCATGTGAATTATGTTATCAGCTGCACAGCAGGACTGCAGAAAGCACTAACTATGAACAATATATAAATTACAGGGGTCATTCAATGAGCAGATCAAGTGCAATTAAAATGCAAAAGACTTTTCTTTTTACCTGACTTGAAAAAAAATTTTGCAACCTCTCTGGATCACACAAGAGTGCCTCAAATTGTCCAGAAGAGCATAAAGTGGGGAAGGGGGCTGATTACTGGACTCAAAAAGGCTAACGTGCAATTTGTGTTCTTTTTATGTAGATTAAATGCATTGACTGCAGCTTGTACCGCTTAGATACGCAGCAGGGAGTCAAAAGCTTGGGTATCAGTCAACCACAGCCAGCAGCTAAACCACAGGGCCAAATCTGTTATTGTGCCTTAGATGAGACACTTCATCTAATCTAATAGGAGCAAACCCCCTGGTCAAATAAAAGGGCATTACCAGCAGCAATGGTAGCTGTAATGTTAAGAAAAGGCACCAAATATTTTTTGTAAGAACATAATTAATGACTTCTCCAGCCTCCTGCTTGGTCCTTTCAAATCCTGCCTTCCAGCTCACAGCCACTTGTCTCATACCCTGATGGAGAATCTCAGGATGTAAATAACAGGAGGCAGCAGTCTGCCTTCTCACTCTCTCAGAAGCCATGTGTCCTAAGTAAACCACACTCCAAAAAATATGGTTTTTCTTCTCAGAGCCATGTACACATCTTCAAGTTGAGAGAAACATTATTACGTTTTGATGAGTGTGCCCCATTAGAGCAAACAAGACCACAACAAAGAGCAGGAAAAAAGGAGATAGCAAAATGTAGGATCTAAGACAGGGTGAAATTGGAGATAAGGATCACAGAATAGACCAACAGAATATTTAAAACTGGAATTAATCTTGGAACACTTGAAACCTAACCTGCCCTAATTCAGGAATTGTTTCTACAGTGTTCCTGTCAGGTTTGGAACCTTTTTCTAGAAAAAGGAAACCCTTTCCAGAAGTGATCCTCATAGAATGTTATTCACTGCAATTTTCAAGTCACCAAACAATTCTTCAAGTGCTTTTCTGACTTTGAAGTCCACATAAATACCCTGGGTCTTGTTAAAATGCCAATTCACTTTCGGAAGTCTGCTGTGGGGCATGAGATGTTGCATTTCTAGCAAGCTCCCAGGTGATGCTAATGCTGCTGGTTCATAAATCACCCTTTGAATAAAAAAACTTTGGTGGTCTCACCACACCCTAAATGAAGCCAAAATCTGTTAACTTGGATGAGGCTTGGGCTAAGAAGGTCACGATTTTTAGATTTATCCTTACGTGGTCCTTTCTTCCTCATCATCACAGCCTTAACTCTAATCAACCACCTCACACGTGGTCTGTGGCCACCATCTTAGAAAAGCAAATACAGGTAGAGCAGTTTCCTGAACAATGGACATCCAATTATTGCAGAAGGTTCTCTAACTGACATACATGAAACTATTTTTGCCAAATTTATTAGTTGTCTGTTACTGGTAACAAATTACCCTAAAACTTGGTTGGTTAACTTAAACAATAAACATTCATTATCTTCTCAAACATCTAGGGATCAGGAATTCAAGAGCAGCTTGGCCAAATAGTTCTGGCTTGAGATCTCTTATAATAATAGTACACTCAAATATTAGCCAAGATTGCAGTTATTTGAAGCTTTGACTGTAACTGGACAGTGAGTTTCCAAGGTGGTTCATTCACATGGCTGGTAAATTGATGCTGACAGTTGGTGGGAAACCTCAGATCCTTTCCCTGTGAGTCTCTCCACAGGGTTTCTTGAAAGTCCTCACGTCACATTGACTGATTTCTCAAATGACAGTGATATAAGAGGCCAAGGCAGAAGTTGCAACACTTTTTGTGACGGATCCTCTGCAGTCACACATTGGACACTTCTGTGATATTCTAGTGATCACACAGACCAGTCATGGATTGGATGTGGGAGGAGACCAGATAGAGTGTAAGTACCAAAAGGCAAGGATCCTTGTGGGCCATTTTAGAGGCTGGCAACCGCATAAAATTAAGTTAGGCTCTCTAATCCTGCTGTGAAACATGCTGAGACCCATGGTCTTCTGGGTGTTCAGAACCACACTTAATACACTGAAGCTTCTGTTCTCACTGAGTTCTACACTTACTACAAGTTGATTGTCTCTGTTTCCAAACCTTTTTATGATAATTGTTCCACTTATTAAAATTAAGTAATTTATACAACATGTAAATTGATGAAATGTGAATGCAAAAAGGAGTTTCTATGGAAACTAGGTTTAAAATTTTGGAAAGATTCAATAGTAGTGGGTAGCTAAAAATGCTGTTGAATGATGTGTGTGCCAAACAATTATACAAGATTGAAAAAAAGCAGTTAAAACTTGGAGGGATTACCACTTCACAAGTGTCTTACTCCACTTTCAAGAAACTGAAACTGGAAGTCATAGATGGTGCATTTAGGCACAGTTCATGCAGAAAGGAAAGCCTGCAGCTCCTATCAGTGAATTTGTATTCAACGAAAATGACTTGGATGTACAGCAAAAGCTTAGTGAATGAGTGGATATTTACATGTTTTAAGTTAAATAGAATGTTTCAAGTTTGTACCATTTTTATGTGATTACCAGCTTTACCTTATGTTTTTCAATCAAGAAACTAAGTTCTGAATGGTTCAGATGAATAATGAAAACATCCATTATAAATGACAAGTTGTTCCTGGGACTGGCACTTTTGTTTAGAATAGGGAGAAGGAAAGATAGAGCTTAAGAGAAGGAAGGATTTGACCATCTGGTTTTAGAAAGCTGAGGCTGAAAGACAATTTGTCTGCAACCTCATCTAGTTGCTGCCAATAATTTGAGACCACAACTGCCCTATTCTACACATACCTGGACCTTTATAATTCTTCTGACAGCTTTTTTCCCCCTTTCAAGTAAGCTTGTCATTTATTTTAAACTGATCTCACCTGCACACAGTGGTTAGGCAGCCATATTGTTTCCTGGCTCCCAAAAATTCATGCTCCCTTTCCCATGGTGTGGAGTTGATGCTAGGAAACAGTTTCACAGATAAGGGTTACATTTTTTCAGCCCCATTTGCATCCAGATGTGATCCTGTAGCCAGGTCTCATTGATGACATACAACTGGAAATGATACATGGCACTTCTAGGCTAGGGCTGTGAAGAACTAGTTGTACCTTATCAGTGGTCTTTCTTCTGCTGGCTGTATGCATGGGACTAAGTTTCTTGTGGACGGAAGCACTACGAGGTATAAGAAGCCCAAGTCCTTGAATGAGCACCAGTGGAAAAGTCACTCATTTGCTGACAAAGAGCATACACAAGGGACTTTCATGTGTCAAGAGACTCAGATGTGGAGAGCTGTTCATTATAGTTGTAGTACCAAAAGAAAATAAAATCATCCAAGCCGATCATGTAAAGCCAAAAGAAGCCTTTATTTTAGCTGGCCAGCGACGACCACCCTTACACCTAAAAGTGGTGTGCCGGGGTATCTTGAGTTAGTTCTTTTGTTGCCAACTTTTATAGGGAGGGGAAGGGATTAGGGTGGGGCTATAGGGAGGGGAAGGGATTGGGGTGGGCTATAGGGAGGGGATTTGGGATTGGGGTGGGGCTGAGTCTCCCAATGGCGCTGGAGAATCTCCCTAGGGAGCACCAACATTTGAATCTGTTTTCTGTTGCTATAACATAGTAGCTAGTGTTATGTTACCTTAGCATAAGGGCTTCTTGCTCAGAGATGCCCGGTTCATCATTCTGCCCTTCTTCCTCCTACCCCAGATTCTTTTGTTTCATTGGGATTGTTCCTCTCTGGTATGAGCTATGGATTCTAAACCTGAGGGGTCTGCACAATTAATTGTATGCAAAATATTGTCTATAGGTGCATTTTTCTGGGAAGAGCATCCAGTGGTTTTGTAGGCTTCACACAGAAGCCTGGGAGCCCTCACATTGTTATGAAAAGCTGCTCTATGAGATTCTCCTCTGATGTTTTATTCCTAATTTAATCCAAGACCTTAATTCACCCAATGATTTAGAGCTCTGAATATCTTTGGTAACCGTCAATGCAGATTAAAGTGAAAGCAAAAGTAAAGAGCTCTAGGTGGGTTGTGAATGCATTTGGGGAGGCACATTTTGTTATGAACAGATTTGTGGGCTTAGGAGGTTGAATGAAAGCTCCCTCTGGGACTTACTTAAGTAGCTGCCCTTCTCTTGTTACAGTAAGGACCACCCCAAAATGTCTCCTAGAGACTTCAAAGATCTTCCATGTTCCCTTGCCAACAGCCTAATTTATGGCCTAGGACTAAGAAGATCTTGTTTTGTATATTCTGAGAAGTAATTCTATGCTAGCTCAACTCATGTCCTGAGAAGTTTATGTCCACCAAAACTGCCTTAATGGCAGGGCAGTAACAAAACATGGCATGCAGGATTTTGCAAGGGGCTGGAAATATGAAACAGTGGATCATGCCTGTCCAAAGCATTGGAAATTACTGGGTGGAACTAAGGGTCTCCAGAGGGTTCATTATTCATATGAAGGTGTCTAGTCTCTTCAGAGGCTGGGAATGACCTGAATTCTAAGCCACAGGTTGTCATAGAGCTTCCCATTTTACTTGGTGTCTTTTACTAGAGTAGTTATAAATACATCACTTTCATCTTGAAGGAGTGAGGAGAATTATGGTGCCACCACATAAAGTTCTTTCCTCTAAGAAGCAAGGTGTGCAGGTAGGAGGTAGAAATGCTAATCCAGCTAAGATAAGGGAGTATTAATCTCACAGGATCCCACCCCCACCCCACCATGTTTTTGACTAGGGTCTGTAGATATCTTCACTTCTTGTTCCGTTTTCAGGGAAGACTTCATAGACTTTGTTCCTTGGATATTTCAGACCTAGTTCTAAAACTTGGACTTTTGTCTAACCCAGTAGTTTATAAAGTATGATCCCCAGCCCAGCAGCATCAACAAATTCTTAAATCTATCCCAAACCTGCTAAATCAGACCTTCCACAGATGGGGCCAACCAACGAGTTTTAGGAAGCGCTCCTGGTCCTTCTGATGCATGCTCAGGGGTGAGAACTTTTTCAAAAATCCATCCTTCACTGCCTAACTTTGACTCACTCAGTCTCTTAGTAGATATACATCAATTTCCTTCCAAGAGTGAAGTGGTGTCAATAAATCCAAAGTCATTTCAGGTTTTTCATCTAAGAACCAGACAGCAGGAAAAAAAGGTTTACTTTCTGAAAACTTGATGGTCTCCCATTTATGATGACTTGATTTAATGATTTTTTGACTTTATGGTAGTGCAATAGTGAGATGTAGAAACCATAGTTTGAATTTTGAATTTGGCCTTTTCCCTATCTAGTGATATGTAGTATGATGCTCTCTGGGGATGCTGGCAGTGGTAGAGATCTGCAGCTCCCAATCAGCCCCACAATCATAAGGGAAGACAAGTGATACTCTAGTGTGCTGTGTTTCTCAGCTAGGACATGCAGTAGGTTAGGTGTGTTCAATGCCTTTTAGATTTAGGAAACTTTCAACTTACAATAGGTCTATGTGGATGGAACCCCATCATAAGTCAAGGAGCATCTGTACTATGAAATACAGTCCATCAAGTCAGGCATTTCTGGGTCTTCTTTGTCCCCAGGTGCTCCTGAGTTATTGGTTCCCTCTGAATTGTAATGTGTGGGAAGACCTGCTGGGCACTCACAACCCATCATATCCTGCTCTCACACACAGAAAAGAGATTTCTCCCCAGCTAAAGATAGCCTGATAATCTCTTTTACTTTAATCTACTCCTTCAGATCATGTAGCTTGCAATGCTCATGTTTGCCTTTGGAGTTTATTAGAGGGAAGACTGCTTCTTAATGACTAGGGCTTTAAGGCAATTATTTGATACAGAAGTTACTGTCTGGGACCTCTGAGTCTCACGCTACCCACCCCATTTGAAGTGCTCTCCTGGTTCTCTCTTCCTCCTCTTTTCCTCATCTCATTACCACCTCACTTTCTGTCTCTGTTTTCCTCCTCTGTTTTTTGTGTTTTCCTCTGTTTATGCCCATCACCTTCTAACATTGCACTTCTCAATGTTTATTTTGAATTATTTGGGAGTCTTATTTAAAATGTAGACTGCTAGGTATCACTTTTGACCTAAGGTATCAGCATTAGGAAGTACAGGCCACAAATCTGCCTTTAAACATGGTCTCCCAGTGAGTCTAACACTTAACTGATTTGCCAATCATTCTTCCAAGGTCTCTGAAGGCCCTCTGGCATGACTTAGGAATTGGGATGGCAAGCTCTATTCTAAAGGGTCTGAAGTGGGCTGGGTCACATGTCTGCTACATTGGTTGGCAGTCATCTGGCTTCTTTGTGGTCTCCATGTTTATTCAAAGTGACTTTGGATGGACAGATTCATACATGGAATTTTACCAGACTTTTAAAAAACTAACACCAATACTCCTCAAACTATTCCATTAAATAGGGAAACAACTCTTTCAAACTCATTCTACAAAGCCAGTATTACCCTACTAGCAAAACCTAATAAGAACACAACAAAAAGCCAGGTGCAGTGGCACACATATATAATCCCAGAGTCTTGGGAGGCTGAGGCAGGAGGATCACAAGTTCAAATCCATCCTGAACACCTTAGCAAGGCCCTAAGCAACTTAGCAAGACCCTGTCTCAAAATTTAAAAAAAGGCTATGGATATGGTTCAGTGGTTTCAGTGGTTAAGCGCCCTGGGTTCAAGCCCCCATATCAAAACCAAAACCAAAATAAACAAACAAAAAATAGCATGGCATAAAAAACAGATACATAGACCAATGGAACAGAGAGGACCCAGAAATAAACCACACATCTATAGCCATCTGATTCTAGACAAAAGAGTCAAAAACAAATCTTGGAGAAAAGACAGCCTCTTTAGCAAATTGTGGCTCAGAAAATTGGACTTAAACATATATCTCACTCTGTCCAAAAATAACTCAATGTGGATCAAAGACCTTAATATTGGTAAGACCTGAAACTTTGAGCTTCTTCTCTGGGAAAACACCAAATGGTGGATGAGGTCAATGCACCAGGAGGGCCCAGAGGCCCCATGACCCCATAATGGGTGGCCACAGGGACTTCCATAGAGGTTTTGGCACTGGTCTCTGAGACTGAGGTCATGGTGGTGGTTGGGGTTGGGACCCTGGCTGCATGGCTCGTGGAGGTAAAGCCAAAGACAAGGAGTGACTCCCTTTCACCAACCTGGGCAGCCTGGTCAAGAATATGAAGATCAAGTTTCTGGGGGAGATCTTTCTCGTCTCTCTGCCCATCAAGCAGTCTGAGGTCATTGACATTTTCCTGGGGACATCACTCAAGGATGAAATTTTGAAGACCATGCCTGTATAGATGCAGACTCGTGCTGGCCAGCAGACGAGGTTCAAGGCATTTGTAGCTATCAGGAACTATAGTGGTAACGTTGGGCTGGGAGTTAAGCGCTCTGAGGAGGTAGCCACTGCTATCCAAAGGCCATCATCCTGGCCAAGCTCTCCATTGTCCCTGTGGAGAGGCTGCTGGGGGAACAATATTGGCAAGCCCCACGCTGTACCTTACAGGGTGACAGGATGTTGTGGTTCTGTGCTGGTGCAGCTGATCAATACCCCCAGAGGTACTGGCATTGTCTCAGCCCCTGTGCCCAAGACGCTGCTGCTGGCTGGCTGTATTGATGACTGCTACTCTTCTGCCGGGGCGTAACTGCTACCTTGGGCAATTTCGCCAAGGCTACCTTTGATGCCATCTCTAAGACATATAGCTACTTGATTCCTGATCTCTGGAAAGAGGCTGTGTTTACCATGACTCCCTATCAGGAATTCACTGACCATCTTGTGAAAACCCATATCATAGTCTCTGTATAGAGGACTCAGGCTCCAGCTGTGGCTACAACATAGGGTTTTTATACAAGAAAAATAAAGTGAATGAAACCTGAAAAAAAAGATATAGATCTAGGCAATGATTTCCTGAGTAGGACTCCAATTGCTCAGGAAATAATAGCAAAAATTGACAAATGGTATTGCATCAAATTAAAAAGCATCTGCACAGCAAAGGTAACAATCAACAGAGTGAAAAGACAGCCTACAGAAAGGGAGAAAATCTTTACCAGCTATACATCTACAGAGGATTAATAATCAGAATATATAAAAAAATTAAAACAAAAGCCCCAATTCATCCAATGGTTAAAAGAGCTAAACATCTTTAGCCACCAGGGAAATGCAAATCAAAACAACACTGAGGTTCAATCTCACCTCTGTTAGAATGGGTATTTTAAACAACTACAACAACAACAAAATAAATGCTGGCAAAGATGTGAGAAACAAAAGCAATCCTTATATGCTGTTGGTTGTAATGTGAATTAGTACAGCCACTGTGGAAAACAGTATGAAAGTTCCTCAGAAAACTAGAAATAGAACTACCGTATGATCCAGTTATACCACTCCTAGGCATATATCCAAAGGAATCAAAGTCAGCATACTATAGAGATACCTGCACACCCATGTTTATGGAGGCACTATTTACAACAGCCAAGTAATGGAATCAAGCTAGAGGCCCATCAGTGGATGAACGGATAAAGAAAGTGTGGTATATATAGACAATGGAGTATTATTCAGCCATAAAGAACAAAATCATGTCATTTGAAGGGAAGTGGATGTAAGTGGATATCATGCTAAGTGAAATAAGCCAGACTCAGAAAGACAAATATCACATTTTCTCTATATGTGGAATTTAGGGGGGAAAATTGATGACATGAAAGTAGAAAGAAATCTAGTAGAGAAAAGGAAGAGAACCAAGGAGGGGGGAAGTGGGAAAAAGAGGGAAATAGGGAGGATGGATAAGATCAAATATGTTACATGCATGTATGGTATTGTCACAATGAAACTCATTATTTTGTACAATTGATATACACTAATATATACACTAATTAATATACACTAATAATTATAATAAAGGTAACTGGTAGGAATCATGGAGATACTAAAGCCTGCCTACCTTCAGCCATGTCATGTAATAGCATTACCCTCCTGTCTCCAGGCTAGAAAAGATGCTGAAGCACAAAATGATCATCACATTTGTACTTTGAACACAAAGTTTTTTAATCAAGACTCCTTATCCTTGTACCTCAATACCCCACATGAAAGTGAATTTTCATTAAACTTTAGTGTTTATCATGCCCACTCTCCTTCCTTAAATTGAGGACTAAAGCATTTCCACAAGAATAGACCTAGATGCCCTCCCTGTGGTTATAAACTTCTATAGCAGGTCCTGTTTGTGCCCCATACATTCTTCTTCCCTCTACATATTCCAGACTTCAGTTATAGATGTAGACATCTATAACTTCTACAAAAACACATGTGGCTGGTGCTCAGAGAAAGATGGAAGAGCTGGAGACTTAATGCCTCAGGAAGCAACCCCTAAACAATGACAGATGGGAAATTTGGTGAAGAAGCAAACCAGCTTCCTCATTCCTCAGGTGAGATAACTCTGGCATGGTTAACACTATCAAGCAGAGTCTCCAGGGGGTTTGCTCTCCCATAGCCCACAGTGGTAGCATGCTTACTAACATGTGTGATTGTGGCATCCTTCCCTGCCCATCTCACCTCCATACTTTCCAACCAGTGTTTCCTGGGAGCACCTTCAAAATAAACAACTTGCAATTGAGTGTTTGTCTCTGGATCTGCTTCTTGGGGGCACCCAAACCAAAGCATACTTCCCATCCCCAGGACTTATCAACACAAAGGTAAGCTAACAACTCTGAATAGACCTAGAAACTGTAAGAAACCAGAGTGGAGGGCAACAAACATCTATATCTATAGCATTTTGGTATGATGGACTATCTGACCATCTCCCTTGTCTCTAGACTCCATATAAAACCTGGAGATGCCAAGGAAACTTGATGACCTGTTTCCACTCTTCCTCTTACATAATGAGCCTTTTGCTATCTCAATGACTTGGGGTAGAGCAACAAAGATCCTCTTTCACCCTGCCACAGACTGAAGGCTCTGTGTTCTACATCAGGAGATTCAGATCTAAGCACAATCTGAGGTCTTGCAATGTTGCCAGTTCACATTCATAGGGAGTCCTTGAAAAATGGAGTAATCTGCACTTGTTCATTACTTGAATAAATGTTTATGGAGCAAGTAGTAGTTGCTAGTTTGGATTTAGAGGATATAGAAGGAATATGTGTAAGTTAAGTGTAGTTAGACTATTGCTAGATGTAACTCCACCAGCCTCTGTCCTGAGGATCCTTGCTCCCATCCCCTTTCGTCTGAATGAAGTCCGAGCCTGCTCAATTGTCTCTCACATTCAGTTCATCACTATCTGCCTCACACTCCACTTTATCTTTCAGAGATTACAAAACTACATGTCCCTCCCTTTATCAATAACCTTCTGTAAATTTCTCCATTGAGTAAAGCACAAACTCCAGATTATATATGCAGCCAAGAGTTTTCAAGTCTGGCTCCAAATCATTTTTTTCTAACCTCCTTTATCCACCATCTCTTTTCCTTCCCACCAGATTATTTGTACTCTCCCAAACATTGCATGTTATTTCAGACTCATGTCTTTCTTGTGCACATGTTGTTCCCTATGGATCTCACTTATTGCTTTAGCCAAACACTACTCATCATTGAGCACAGTTAGAATGCCACCTCTTCTATCAAGTCTTCCTTACCCTCTCACTCTACCTCTAAGGGCACCAACTACCAAATCCTCTACACCCCATACAATCTTCACATGGATGAAAAATGCAACATTGATCAGTCATGGTTTCAGTCTGACTCCTAGAAGACTCTGAAAGCAGGGATGTTGCCATTTTGTTCATCTTGGCACTCTACCTAAGAGATTAAAATAGTGCCAGATACACTCTACATTTGTAAGAAATGCTTGTAAATAAATGTCCACATCCATGAAAGCAAAAAGGAGATTCAGCCCCTTGTTTCTGATAATTGGTGCCACTCTTGACATAAGATTTGCTCCATGCTCCTCGATGGGAATGTTTGCACAGGCTTTTCCATACAATTCCTTCTGCTTCAGGGGCCCAGCAGTTCTTTCCCTGGCTTTAGAGCTCAGCTCTTGCAGTTGTTCCAAGATAGGAGATTGGCAGGGTTCACAGAGCTGCCAGGAGCCAGAGCTGAGCAGGTGGGTGTTTATTTTCCCAGGAGTGTACTCATGCTACTCCCATGGGACCCCACTGGCACATGGCATCAGGAAGTTGATCACATCACGGTCCCTCAGGATATCCATCAGGAGTCATCAATACAGATGGTTGACAAGGAGATTTCAGAGGGAGAAGGAGTCTGATCAAGTTGCCTTGTGCATGGAGAGTGGAGATGGTATTCACAGGGTGAAATGTTTCAGGATAAGCCAAGGAGTACTCCACCAATAGATAAGGGAAGAGAGGCTGCTCAGGTGAAGCCAGCAGTCACTTAACTTCTCCCAGAGAGCTGGTGGCAGTTTTAGCCTGGAGGCTCCCTTTGATCACCCTCAAACCAAGGAAAAAATATCTTCTCACTTAGCCCAAAGTCCATTCCATACCTGCAAGGTACAAGTCAAAATATTACATTCTAGAGAGATCTGGACTTTATAAATACCTACTCTGGACTGGGCACATTGCTGTGTTGTTTCTGTGGATCCGCTCAGTTAATCCCCATAACAAACCCTAGTTGCTAAGTGTTCTGATTAGCCCCCACTTTACAGAGAAGAAATTGGAGGTTGAGTGAGGTCATCTTGGCCACATTCACACAGCTAGTAAGCAACAGAACTGGGATTCTCACTGGGTCTATCTGATTCCATGATCTGTGTTTGGGACTTGCACATGATGTCAACTGGAGTACAATACCTCCCCCGATGTTCAAGTGAAGAGGCAGCAGAGTATAGAAACAAGGCAGGGGCCCTCCCAATGGTACTTGGCCACCACTTTGCTCCATGGTCCTGAATAAGTCACCCAATATTTCAAGGCCTCTGGAATTTCCTCAGTAGACAAGTATGAGGGTTGGACTAAATGACTTGTATCCTGCTTTAGATGTAGGCTTCTGCCATTCTCTGGTGGCATATGCATGGCTATCATGGGTGGAAATCTGTGTTCTTAGAAAGGATCAACTGGTGGGAAAGGAAATTGAGCTGAAGCAAGTGGCGTATCCCTGAATCACGGTAAGAGGAAGGGCTTTAGTTGACAGTTCTGGGCTGTTCAATAAAGCTGCCTAGAGGACCAGATTTTTGGTCTCTTTGGCACATTATGGTTCTCCAGCATTAAGCCCCTTGGATCGGACTGCCCATCTCAGGCTGTGAACTTATGAGAACAATAACTCTTTACTGTGTGTAAATTCCAATGAATGTCACATATGGGCAGTGTTTCAACTAATATCACTGATGCATAACAAAACATGCCCAAATTAGTGAAATAAACCTACGCTGTTATTATGCCTATGGATGGATTCTGTGAGTTGGTAATTCAAAGGCAGCGCAGTGAGGATGACTTGCCTCTACATACCATTGCTTGGGACTTAAGTTGAGAAGACTTGTGATGGAAAATAACCAAGTGGCTAAGGGCAAGAATCACCTGCAGAAGTCTTCACTCACACATCTGGAAGTTGATCCTGGCTGTTGGCTGGGACATCAGCTGGTTCTGTTTGCCAGAACACATATACATTACCATTTCACCTAGCTATTTGGGCTTCCTCCTGTCATGGTAGCCTGAAGATAGTCAGATCTCTTTCATGGCAATTTGTACTCTAAGTGTGAGCATCCAGAAAGTGAGACAGAATCTGTATTGCCTTTTGGCAATTTTAACCTCATAAGTTGCTTCTACTTTGTGCTATTGGTTATAAGTGAGTCATTAAGGCTAGATTAAGATTCAAGAGCAGGAGACATAGACCCCCACCTGTAGAAGAAAAGAGCATCAATACTGGTGTTACCTTTTCATTCTTCTATAGGACAGAGACTGTGTCTTGGTTATTTCTGAAGTATTTCCATCTAACATGGGTTATGATGAAAAGTAGATGCTTAATGAGTGACTGACAAAGTAACAAGGGAACAAATGAAGGACAGTTCACCCTATTGAAGAATATCTTTGAGGATCATAGGCATTTAGTCTCTTTCCCTTTTTTTTTTTTTTGCTTGCATTGCATTTTTTTTTTATTCCACCAATTAAATAAGTCACTGCTTGTGAATGACCTACAGGGTAGACAAAGCTCAGTGGTGTTGTGATCATTGCTCATGAATTCTTCCTTGATCCAGTATGGCCTCCTATTTGGGTTTCTTCCATGGTTTCCAAAAGGATAGCTTAGAATTCAGGTTCCACCAAAACAGATTGAATATTTCATGATACAGTCTCAGCAGGGTTACCCAGCCCACCAGTCCAGTTCTTACTCTGTATTGTCCTCTTGAGTTCTAGCCTTCCACTTCTTTCCCTTCCCCCTGCTCCCTCTCCCACCTCTCTTCTTTTCTTGTTTCTCCCCTTCTCTTGCCCCCACCTAGCCCTGACTCTCCTTCTGCCCCATTTCCTAATGCCCCTTCTCCTGTGCCTTTGTGCCTTCCCCTGCTCCTTCCCTTCCCTTTCTCCCTCTTCCTGTCTCTCTTTTCCCTTCTACCCCTAGATTGGGGTTGGGAGCATCTCCAGGATTGTCATAGAAGTCAAGGAACTAGGAAGTCAAACCCTGCCACCCCCTGCCCTACCCGAAGGAGAAGACTCATGGGGCCCTGGAATTCTCTGCTTCCCTGATTTGGTAAATAACATTTCATCACTTTTATGGGCACTAACTCGTGATGTCACATGAAAAAGGCTTAAAGTTCCTTTGGCTGTTTCAAACTAGCAAGCAAAGTCCAATCTTACAGAAACAAAACAGAAAATAATTCTTTAAGAACAGAAACCATGACAATGGGAATTTACCATTCCCAAATTAGCATTTGGAAAATACTAGTCACACAAACTTATGCCAGCAGAGACCTCAGAAAGCATCTTGCCCAGCTCCTTATGTAACAGACAGGGAGCTGAGAGGCAAAGAGGAAGAGCTATAACAGCTAGCATTTACTGGGTGCTGAGTCTGCCCCAGGAACCCTATTACTTTATTACAGTTGTACAATAATCAGATGCATTGGAATCATTGATTCCATTTCTAAGGTAAAGAAACAGAAGCTCAGAGAGGGTCAGTAACTTGTGCAAGGTCACACAGCTAGAAAAGAGCAAAATAGAGATTTGAACCTGGTATCAAGAATGAGTCCAATAACCATCTTTCTTTCTCTCTCTCTCTCTCTCTCTCTCTCTCTCTCTCTCTCTCTTTCTTTCTTTCTTTCTCTCTCTCTCTCTCTCTCTTTCAGTGCCAGAGATGGAACCCAGAGTCTTGTGCATGCTAGGCAAGTGCTCTACCACTAAGCCAACTCCAATAACTGTATTCCTAACAAACAGGCTTTCCTGTGCCTCTAAGTTAACTTCATTTCCCCTCTGTCTTCCAAGTTCACCCATAGTGTTAATGGTTAGACAAAGAAAAGTTTACCTTACCTTAGTTTACCTTACCTTCAGAAAGGTAAACTAAGCAATGCCTAAAATTCAACACATGATGCTACAGTTCAAATCAAAGTCAAAGTGAGCCTTTGTTAAACTGAAATCTACAAGAAGGGACCCAGCATCTTAAGATGCTTAGATGATGGCCCTTTGTAAGCAAAACTATGAGTTTAGAGTGAGCGTGGACCATGGCAGTGGGGTTCAGTGATTTAGACTTGAAGCCTGTTTCCCAAGTTTCAACACTAGTTCAGTTTCTTCCTAGATTAACCTCTCCATGCCTCAGTTTCCTTCATCTGTAAAATGATAGTTAACAGTACTGTCTCTCTGACAGGGTAGATTTGAAGGACCAATAAGACTAACAAGCATTAGCTTTCAAAACCATGTCTGACATGTAGCAAGTCCTTTATACGAATTTGTTCAGTGATTACTCAATAACATCTCCACAGTGTAATAATCTCCAGGGCCTGACACAGTTCCTAGCACATGGAAGGTGTTCAATAAATATTTGTTGACTAAATGAAAAATATTAGTAGTCTTAATGGTATTCATCTGTTCTTCATCCTCTCAAAACAGAAAAACAAGAAAAAATGAATTTCTCCTTTACCTTATAGTTTTTCCATATGTCAAAGCCTGATTCTGCAGTGATTGAAACCACTTTTCCTTGGCAAAACCTGGAGGAGCCTGAGGACCAGCTGTTTCCCACTTTCTTTTCTGGGGCCTATTTTACCAAGGAAGTGACATCTTAAAGATGTGGAAGATACAGCTTTAGTTGTAACTATCAAAAAACCAATTCAAACCAGAAGAAGCAAAGAGGTGAATTTATAGAATTGACTGAAGACTGCAGTATGACTTCAGGCATGAGAAGTTGCAAGGGCTCAAATGATGTCATTAGGACTTGGTCTGGTTACGCCTCTTAGCTCTGCCTTCTTCAGTGATAGTTCTCTTCTCAGGCAAGTTCTCCCTTGTGATAGCAAGATGGCTGCCAGCCATTTCAGATTTATATTACCACAGCTTCAACACCAGGAGAAATAAGTCTTATTTTTGTGATAACTCCAGTCAAAGTTCCAGTTTTAACTTTAATTGAACCAACTTAGATTTGTGTTCATGCTTGAACCAATGTCTATGGCTTTAAGTATGTGTCCAGGTTTTATGCATGTGTCCTTCCCCTTGGCTTCAAGGGATAGAGCCAGCCTCAGACAAACTAGAGAGACTAAGCCTTGGACGCCATTACCAAAGTCAGGGAAAGTGGACTGGGTGGGCACAAATAACAAACATCTGCTACAAATAGCCGTAAGTTAGGGATGGCCAGGGAGTCCATAGCACTCTCCTTAGAAGAGTAGTAATCTCCATCTCACTTAAAGCATTCTCTTGTATCACATCCCTCAAACCTCCTTCCACCTTTAAGGCAGTGAATTTTCAAAACTGTTCACCTCCACCCTCAACCAAAATAAGATTTATATTGAGAAGTAGTATACACAAAAATTCAAAAAATGTTTCAGCAAATAATATTTACTTTTCACTACCTGTAAAGCACTCTGATAGTTTCTATCCTACTGTATTCTATTTTAATTTAATGTATTCCATTTTATTCCTTTCATTCCACTCCATTCCTTTTGATTGTTATTTTTATTAGTCAGGGCAATGCTTCCTAGGTGCTGAAACAAACATCCCCTAAATTTCAGTGGCTTCATAAAATAAAAGTTTATTTCTTATTCATGTCCTAGCTCAATACAGATCAAGAAACTCTGCTTAGTGACTTTCTTCTCCCTCCAGAGCTAGGTGGAGAGGAGAAAAGAGGATAAGGGAAAGGAGGGGAGGGGAAAGAGAAGAGAATCACTCAGGGGGGTTTATGATTAGGCTTATAAATCTCTTATATCACCTTGCCTACACTCCACTGGTCAGAACCTAACTGCAAAAGCCACAGGGAAACAGGCTGAGTCTACAAGAAGATGAAATGAGATTGGTGAGCATCTGGGCAGTATATGCCACACTCTTCTACTCTAGTTTGTTAAGAAAAAGATCCCACTGTGCAGAATTCAGGCCTCTCTAATGGTTACAATTTCTTTGTGTGAATAACCTGGCTCTGTCAACCTGCCTTGGTTTTCCACTTTGTCAATCAGTCTTTGTTTGCTTCTCTTTCTATTATCATCTGTCATGGCACCTGACCTTTCCTGCTAAGGAGACCCTGACCACCTTCCCACCTACTTTCCTCTTCTCCCCCTTAGCTGTCCCTAACTCTTCACCTGAGAATTCCAACCTCCTTATGTCAGTCTGTGACTGCTATGGCAGCCATGGTTTCTGCCTTCTGCCTCATACTGTGCTTTTTCTATCTCTCATCTCATCTATCTTCTTTCTGATCCCTTCCCAGCCCTGGGGCCTATGGTGACTGAGACAGTAAATGAGACCAGGTTCTGTGGGACAGCTAACAGCCCCTCCACCTCTGGGGCTTTGCCCTGGGCAGGCTCCAGCATCTGGCTAGGTCAGGACTGAGGTAATTGAGCCAGCCAGGCATGTAATAAGATAGCTCTTTGCCCCTGCTACTATGGAATCTGATTCTAGCTGCATCTTTATCTCTGCAATAGGCCTCAGGGTTCATTATCTAAAAAGCATTGGCTGTTAACATAGTAGCAAATCTGTTACCATAGAGGGGAGCTTTCCCTTTAAAACTAAGTGGGGTAGAGGCCAGAACCTTGGGCTCCTCAGTTAAAAGGCCTTCTGGTTCTGGAAGAATTGCAAGATTACTGTCCTTTAAGTTTAAAAACAATTTGAGTCCATATATAAATGGTGTTCATCATGTCCTAGACACCATTCTGGTGCTTCACAATATTAATTCATTTAAGCCTCATGGAAATGCTACAGATGAGGAAACCAAGGCCCAGAGAGAATAAACATCTGTCCAAAGTTCCAGAACTTTCAAGAGAAGGGCCAGGATTCAAAGTGAGGCTGTCTGGCCCTAGAAACTTCCCTCTTCATCACTAGGTTATCCTGATCCCAATGATGATTTTTATTGGTTTATAATATATGTCACTCACAGTTTTTAAAATGCTTTCACATATGTTTCTGACCCTCACGAGAACCCTGTGATCTAGATATGATGATTTTGCCTTTGAGAAAATTGAGACTTGGAAGAATTCAGTGAGATTCTCAAGCAATACCACTTTGGAGCCAGGCTGGTATAGCCTCCAAGGGCCCAGTGCTGTAAACTGCCAGAAATTCTACAAGCCAGTTGTAAATGATGGTCATTATTAGAAATTAAATCATACAAATTTATCATTAGACATTATATTCAAAACAAAATTAATAACTACTCAAAATTCATCTCTTCCTAAATAAACCAGACTCAGAAACTCAAAGGTTGTATTTTTTTTCATATGTAGAAGATAGAGTAAAATAAAAGAAAGGGGAGAGGGAAGGAAAGGATATCATAAAGATAAAGGGAAGATCAGTAACATAGGAGAAGGAGATCAAGGCAGAGTGGAGGGATGGGTAAGGGGAGGCAATGCAGAATGAAGCCTTAAAAGTCATGTTATGTGTATATATAAATATACACAGGGAACTTCGCCTTTGCACATACATAGAAAGGACCAATCAAGCATAAATAGATGAGTGAAAGGAAGTCTACTAGAGGAAGGAGAACAGGGGAGGGGAAAGAAACGGGTGGTCATGAACTCAAATTGAATTCCATGCATGTATGGGTTTGGCAGGATGAACCCAACTATTATGTATAACTCTATAAAACTCTAATAAAAATAAATTTTTAAAAAAGAAGACCTAGTTAATTCACCTAAAAAAACCCATCCCTTCCTAATTCTTCTATCATATTTTACTATTATCCAGTTATCTGAAGCCATCTGTATCTCTACCATACCTATACAGTGAAAATAAGGGATAATAAAGTACTTTGGTGAGACCACATTGGTGGCTCGATGCCAGCCGCAGTGGTGGTGCTCACACTTGAAACATCAGCCAATTCCATGAAGTCCCCACCCACGAGAGCCCATTTGAAGGACTTCCTAGCACAGCCCTGTTCTCAGGAGTCTGATCCTCTCGACTCCATGGATGGCTCATGCGTGTGTTAATGAGACTTGTTTCCTGCTTCTTCAATACTGTATTTTCAAGGCTGGCCATGATCTCCTTCTTCTCAAAATCTACCTAAAAACCCCTACCCAGTCTCCAGAGTCTTTCTACTTCTTATATTTTGGATTCCCATTTCCCAGAAGGGCTGTCCCAAGCCGTCTCCAGCTGCCCTCACTTGGCCTGAGCCAGCTGACGCTCTGTTTTGCAGTTTCGAAGCTGAAAGATCCACCCACCCGCCTGTTTTCCCTCTCAGATGCAGGATTCAGTGAGGTCCCAAAATATTGCTGCTCCATACTTCTCTCCCACGGTCTGACCTCGCCGGGTGGGCAAAGGGATGGTTAGCTTCTCTGTGTGTGTTCTCTGGGAGCTGGGTACACATCAAAGAGTGGTCCTTCCCTAGTCTTAATGCAGAACACCCCTAACCATGCCATATACTCCTCACCATGCCAAATGCTCCAACTTGGCAGCCTAGGCATTGATTTATGGGCATCCAAGGGGGGAAGGGATGTTAGTGAACCATATGATGCCTAATAAGCACAAAATACAATGCTCATCTTCCTTCTCTCTAAAACACAAATCTGTTTTTTTAAATTAAGGATTCCCTTTCACTCACTAGTTCCTTTACAGCCTCATGGACTTGTGGGAATTCTAGAACATCAGCATAATATATGCCAGACACTCTCCTAATTACTTAAACAATTCGAGGGGGTAGGTGACATTATTGCTCCCATTTGAAAGAAACTGAAGCACAGAGAGGTTAAGTAACTTGCTCAACATCACACAGCTAGTAAGGGAGAAGCCAGGTCTTGCCCATATGGTCTGTCTTCAAAGTCTATGCTCTTAATGGCTATACTGAATGGATATTAAATCTAGCAAGTTCTTTCTCTGGGTTTCTACAGCTTTCTGTTTATAGCTGAGTCAAGAATTTATTGCATTTTAATGTCACTCTCTGTTTTATAAGTTTGTCTATACTCCTCTTGGCTCCTCACCTTGAATGAACACTTTGAGGACAAGAGTCATATTCTCTTTTTTTTTTCAGTGCTGGGGATTGAATCCAGGGGCATTCTACCAATGAGCTACATCCCCATTTTATTTCATTTTGAAAGAGTCTCACTAAATTGCCCAGTCTGGCCTCAAACTTGCAATCCTCCTGCCTCAACCTCCCATGTAGCTGGGATTACAGGCATGCACCTGACTTTACTCATGTCATTTTAACTTGTGCCCAGAGTCCAGATCCATGTCTGATATGTTCCAAGTGCTGACCCAATGTTAATTAAAGTGGATGGCCCTTAACAACAAAGGATGGTCAAGGACCCAGTTATGATGGCCCCAAGTCTGGTACTTGTTCTGCTTTGCTTTGCTGCTCTTCTTGTTAGCTTGTGGGTTGGGGACCAGGCTATGGGGACCTAAAGCATGCTTGCATTGTCTACCTACCATATCAGAACACTGGTCCATGGCTTCTCCAAGAAAAAGTGTGCATGTCCCAGATCCAGCCCCAGGAGAGACGGGGAAGAGATGAATGGCCATCACTGTACTGATGGCTCACGGCTAGCACAGGTGAGCACAACATGGACGGCCTCCAGCACTACCTGAAGGGGTTGAAGGTATACAGATGCCAGGGGCACTGACAGCTTAAGGACAAAATTCAGAGCTTCCTCGTTTACCATGTATTTGCACCAGAATGAAGATGATGATGATTTTGGTACTGGGGATTGAACCCAGGAGTGCTTGACCACTGAGCAACATCCCCAGCCCTTTTTCATATTTTATTGTGAGACAGGGTCTCACTGAGTTGCTTAGGGCCTTGCTAATCGCTGAGGCTGGCCTTGAACTTGTGATCCTTTTGTCTCAACCTCAACTTCCAGAGTCACTGATATTACAGGCATGTACCACCGTGCCCAGCTCACCAGGATTATTCTGGTCCAAATCCTATCAAAGGAAAAGCAGAAAGATTCTAAACTATGAAACTTACCCCTCCCCATTCTTCCAGAGTGTCTTAGCATGAGCAGCTATTGCCTGAATCTTAACTACTTTGTTTTAAACCCCAGGTTCAACTGACTATTTTCATCCTTACCCTTACTTCTAGGGAAAAACCTCCCATTTAGCCTGAATGCAAATAGCCAGCAAAAGAAAAGGAGGGCCCGGTACCATGTTATTTTACAAAGCATTAAAACTGACAAGTACACAAGATAATACTGGGAATTTTAAAAATTCAATTAACCTTATGGGATATCACAAGGTTTGCATAATTTGTAGGAGCTATATAATGAAATGTTTATAGTGTCACCCAGGTCCTGGCAAAGATTGAAGTGCCTTTGACAGATCAAAGCAAAATAAAACATTATTCCATTTAGGTGCAGTGTTATGGATAACTTGGTATTATAGTTCTTTGGAAATGATTAACTCCATGTGGTATTGATGGTAAAGATCCATTTTCTGGCATAATGAATTAGGCATTCCCCCATTGTTCCATAGCTTGGCTTCTTCTGTGTATATATATCAATGTATCAATGGCAACTTTTTTTTTCTACCTTTCACTCACACAGGAAAAAATAAAAACACACCCCACTGCCTGCCAGAGGAGAAAACACCAGTCTCGAAGCTGATTTATTTTTATCACCCCAAGTAACCCTATTTCCTACCTGAGACATGAAACCACATCAAGGAGGGAACAGATTTTAGTTCCCTGAACTGGGAGGGAAATCGCTATTCTTCACGCTGGGAGCCCAGAAACCTTTGTTGAAAAGTGTCATTTTTATCTAGCACTTTCTCCTTCTGAAAGGCCCTTGTTTTTAAGGAATAATTCTTCCAACAAAGACTCACCCACCAGGCACCCCACTCATGATTAGTTAATCTGTGAAAATGAGAAACAACCTCTTAAGTGGCTGATATACTTTAGCAGCAAGAGATAATCACAGCCTCTAATTTCTGAAAACCCTGATTGTCTTGCGACTGGAGGATTTTTTGGTAAATTGCAGGGACACCAATGGAGGTGAGGTAAAAAGAAAAGTCAGCTAGTGCAATAGCTTTATTAAATGCTGCTACTATCTCCTTCTTAGGAGTGTCTTGTTTTGTTTGTTTGTTTGTTTGTTTGTTTTTAACAAGGAGCTGCCTCAAAGTGTGCTAATCTGTCTTTAACAACATGGCATTTCCTTATATTGCATTAAACCATCTCCCTGGCATTTAAAAGTGAAATATTTGCTTCAGAAATGAAAAAGATAGGCAATAAAATGTAGCTGTAAACAAGCCTTCGTGGCTTTATTTTTCATAGATAAATACACAATAAGTTCGAAGTAGAATTGAATTCCTAAAGCAATACTCCACTAATCTGTATTCGGGGGGTCTCAAGCGTATTATCTGTAATTTACAACCAATTTAAATGGCATTAACAGCCTTCCCCTTATGGGAATTTAAATTTGCATCCTACCATTGAATTAAACAGTGATTGCATATTTTCTATAGGGGACGGAATGCTCTTTGATGCTTGTTTTGAATAATGAAGCATCTATTCATGCGCAGGGTGCGATGCGCTCCTTTGTCCTCAATGTAATTGAAGCAAAATGTGAGTTAAAGGGATTTCTCCTCTCAGCCAAAGGTTTGTTGATTGGTGTCTATTTTCATCTATTCAAAATTAAGAAAACAGTCATCTCTTGCTGCACTGGAAAATCATTTACCCAAAAAGGCCCTGAATGAAGGGAGGTCAAGTTTTGTCTTATTTGATCTTTTCAAAGATGGAGCAGGATGTCAGAAAATACTGCCAACTAACCTTTGGGGGAATGCTATTGTGGAATTAATTTGCAATTCTTCTTGAGGACCAAAACATAAGAATTCCAAGTGAAGGGTAGG
Source organism: Glaucomys volans (assembly GCA_020662805.1). Lineage (NCBI taxonomy): Eukaryota > Metazoa > Chordata > Mammalia > Rodentia > Sciuridae > Glaucomys > Glaucomys volans. The sequence continues at coordinate 259,526 of JAJEJO010049543.1, forward strand.
GAAAAGGGAGACTATGGCCTGTTTCCAAAATAAGAAATGTAATGATTTTATTCCCCCATGCCAAACTCTGCTGACATGGGAAGGGCAGATTTATTGCAAATCATAGACCCTGAAGCCTTAGAAATCCAGGGTTGGCAATTTCATGGAAGTGTCCATCAGTTTCTATAGTGTGCCCATGCCAGCCATCAATAATCAATTACAGTCCTCTTTGCCATTGAATAAAGATAGAGTCTCATAATCAAGTCATAAAGATAGAGTCTCATAATCAAGCAGTCAATAGCAATATGATGTGAGTTGGCACTAGAGATGAAAGCTCTTTGCCATTTCAGTTAATCCACCTATCTCATTCAATAAGCGGTTCTAGAAAGATGGGGTGACCCTGCAAACATCTCAGAGCCAGAACAAAGAACATACCTCTGCTGGTGCTCAGCTAGTTCTCTTTGCACCCAATGCCACTAGCATACACCCAGTGCCTGTCTTACACACCCTTAAACTCCCAAGGCAGAACTCTATAATTACTTTTTAAAGTGAATGAATGAATAAGAGAGATACACACTCTTAAACCTTTATCAAAGAAATTCTATGGCCCAGCTGGACATAATTAGACAAGGTCCAAAGAAAATTTTAGCCTCTGATACTATAGCCTTTATTCAGAGATGAGAAAAATCACAGATGTTAATAGTGCCAACAAAAATAAGGCATTTAGAGGAGAAATTATTTTCACACACCTTAAAGTACTTTCACAATATCTATTAATATATAACTGATAGGCAATTGGAAATCACTATTCAGCAAAGAGATGACTGAAAAACTCACCTTGCTGCATTTGAAATAAAATTGGATTGCAAAATTGCATAACTCAGACTTTTCAATAATTGAAATGAGTTTTCTCTTTATTGCTCAGTATTAACATTCTAGTATGTTTCCCTTAAGGAAGTAAAACAGTAAGTGTTCTTGACACCTGTCTGTAGAATATCAAAGTTCCTTGATAAGAAGTGTCAGTCCTTTTCTTTTACAATAAGTTCAAGTTTTAAAATGGTAGAAAACCCAGAAGTTCAATTGTCTCACATTCTTAATATAAGTATATTCCAATGGTTTGATCAGGGGCAATTTTGCACGCTGCCCCTCCATGGGACATTTGGCAACATCTAAGGACATTTTTCTTGTCACAACTGGGAGTAAGATGCTACTAGCTTGTACGGATAGCAGGTGGGGATACTGTGGAACATCTCAAGGCACAGGACAGCCCCCAAAGTCAATAATGCCAAGGTTAAGAAACCCTGGTATATTCCCTCCATTCACAACTGTTTATATCAGTTGAGCCCTGTGTTGAATTTAGACTATTATTCTGTAGCAAAGAGGACACTTAACTATGGTTACCAAAATGTGTCTCTTTTTTTCATTAAGATACCCCGCTTCTTTATGCAAAGGGAAAAGTAGCCTCTGATGTCCCTTTTCTTTGCCTTCTCCCAGAGCCAGGCTAAGGATTCCCTCCAGTTCAGTTCTGAGTTTTCCCAGAGCACAGAGAAGGGTCTCAGGAGTCCATGGGATCTCAGAGACACTTCCCTAGGGGACTATGTGTTGGCATGAACTGCCTGCTACTGTAGACATCTGAAGATGGCTTCCCTTTGAAGCTTTATGGCACACTTCTACGGAGAAAAGAATTTGATTTGTGCTTGCTTGGTTTCTCTTGCTTTGTTTTGTTGTTCCTCTACTAGTTCTAGTTTGCCACTAACTAGCTTTGTGATCCTGAAGATCACAAGCCCACAGCTTGCATTTTCAGTTTCTCAAGACTTCTTCCAGAATGTGGCCCTCATAGTGTTCTACTGGAAGACAAAAAGGGGATGGTAGAAGCTCAAATGTTGAAAGTGCTACTAGCACTTGTAACTCTGAGAGTAGGGCTATGTTTTGTTTACCCTGAGCTTCAGAACCCAGCCGGTTCTGTGCTTGGCACAAAATAGATGCTTAATAAATAAGTACTGATGATACTTTGGAAACTATGAGGCAGTATCAACTAAAGCAGAACAGTGATCTAGCAATTTCACTCCAAGGTATATACCCAAGAGAAACTGGTACGCATGTCCTGCAAAGAACAACTATAATAAGGTTCATAGCAGCTTTAATTATAATTGCTCAAAGTTACAAAGAACTCGCATATCTACTGACAGGAGAATAGATAAATTGTGTTCATATAATTGAATGATGTGGTACAATAAAAAAGATTAAATTATATAAGACTCTCAGTGGAGTGAGTGGTGGTAAGGGATGCTTAATAATGAAAACAACAATAATTATTATTGAGCTTTCACCATGCCAGTCACTTTTAGGGGCTCTGTACATACTGATTCATTTAATCCTCAAAACAACCTATGGATAGTTTGTATTTCTATTCCCATTTTACAGATGAGAATAGTGTTGGACAAAAATAAATTTGTGTTGGACTAAATTAAAACAAAGATGCACCCTAATAAGTATTGCTATGATCTGGATATGGTTAAAGTATGTCTCCCAAAGGGTCATGTCCTGGAAGCTTGGTCCCCAGTGTGGAGATGTTGAAGTGGTACGACCTTTAAAAGGTGGGGCCTAATGTAAGGTGATGAGATCATGGGGCACCACACTCAGAAGGGATTAATACTAGTCTTGAGGACTTCATTAGTTTTCAACAGAACGTGTCATTATAAAGCAAGACCATCTCACACACTTGGTCCCTTCTGCACAAGGTTGGTTGCTTTTCCATCCATATTGTGAGATACCCAGGGACCCCCATCAGGAAACAAATGCCATGCTCTTTGATGTCCAGAACCATGAACTAAACAACCTTTTTACTTTATGAAGCACTTAGTTTCAGGCACTTTGTTATAAGAACACAAAACAGACTAATACAAGTACCATCTCTTAGTTCAGGCTACTACAACAAAGTACCATATACTGGGTGGCTTAGAAACAATAGAAATTTATTTTTCACAACTTCAAAGGCTGGAAGACTGAGAACACAATGCCACCATGGTCAAGTTCTGGTGAGGACCCTCTGCAATTCTGGGTTGCAGATATTTGACTTTTCACTGTGTCTTCATAAGGCAGAATGAGGGTAAAAGAGCTCTCTGGAAGTCTTTGTATAAGACCACTCATCCCAGTCATAAGGGCTCTATGCTCATGACCTAATCACTCCCCAAAGCCCTATCTCTAATACCATCACATTGGGGTTAGGGTTTTAATATAGGAATTTGGGGGACACAGTTAGTCAATTGCATACCATACAGAAAGCAATATTGGGAAAGTTAATAGATTTCCAGGCACAGTGGCACATGCCTATAATTCCAGCAACTTGGGAGGCTGAGGTAGGAGGATCACGAGTTCAAAGCCAGCCTCAGCAAAAGTGAGGTGCTGAGCAACTCAGTGAGACCCTCTCAATAAAATACAAACTAGGGCTGGGGATGTGGCTCAGTGGTGGAGTGCCCCTGAGTTCAATCCCCAATAACCTCCCCCCACAACAAAAAACAATAATAGTCTGTCTGCCTTGGATTTAGTGTGGACATATCATTTCTCTCCTGTGTTTTAGTGCTTTATTCCAGAATTTCCCATCTTATTCCTTTTGGCCAATTTTGTTTTTCAGAAACCAAAATCTGTGCAGATGCTGCCTTTGTGATTAAGGGCTGCCATCTGAAACACTACAATTAATGGAAACTCACAAAGGCATTTTGTCTTTGATTTGCCTTTCCTGTCCAGTTACAGGGCCACCTCCTGACTCCTGGAGGGAAGTCAGTTGAAGAAAACCTGAGAGTGAAGTTTTAAGGCAATCCAGGGGGAGCTTAGAGACCTCAGCTTTCCTGCCTTGTCAAATAATAAAGGCTGTTCCCCTCCTGGGGATTGGAACTGTAGGATGGGAAATGGAAAGGGTTACTCCTCCCACCATAAAATTTTAAGATCTCAATTTTAAGATCAGTTAATATAGTGCCCACACTTGACAGCGGATCCATGGAAATATCATTTAAGCTGCCTTGTGCTTTGTACTGACCCAAGTGTTTATCTTGTTTGGTGTGATAGTACTGAGGAAATTGGGGTTTGAAAGGGAGAGTGTTACTTGAGTAATGAGCAATTGAGGTCATGTTTCAACTGTTCACATCTAATGCTTCTGTGCATTATTTTGGGCTCAAGAATTTCTCCATTAAAAAAGAAAATAAGTGCAGGTGATGCAAGATGCTCACCTTCTTGTCATATTGGAAAAGCTGCCACTGGTAATTACAAATTTGTGTGTGTGCATGTGTGTGAGGGAGAGAGCACGCAAGTGCATAGAGACTTGCAATTGTATCCTATCTGCAAATTTATGATTTGCTCAAGGTTTATTACCCCACCCCCATCTCTGCATCCCCAATGGCAGGATTCTGAGAGGGCAGAGATGGGGCTATTAAATCCCTTCATCTGCACCTCATCTCAGCTCTCAGCAGCAGCTGGTGCCTCCCTTCTTTGGATATGGTTACCTGGGTAGTCATGAGTTCTGGCCAAGGAGAAGAATAGAATGAGCCTAGCATTCTTGGGGACTATTGTGGACACTGGATTAGTGCAGCTAAAAAAATTCAGTAGGTGCAATGCTTTTAACTGAAAGCATTAACTGGCTGTGTTTAGTGGGGCCTAAAAGAATAAATTGACCAAAAAATTTTTTCAAAGAATCACTTTGAGGGCAGACAGTAATGGCTTGGTCTGAGAATTCTGGGGACATTGAATACAAATTACCTTTAAGGAAAGCTTCTGGGACATTTATGATTTAAAAGGTGTTTTCATATGTGTACAAATTGATTTTTTTATTAATTGCCTTTTAAATTATACAAGTAACAAAAGGGTCACTGTAAAACTTATGAAACTGAGAGGAAAACACTCAAGAAACCAAAAATTTAGCATATAATCTTCCAGTTTCTCCATGTGTACATGTGTGTCTGTAATTTTTTAAATGGAGTATTTATACACATAGAGATGTATAACTGGCTTTTTCTTAAATAGTATCACTTGAGCATCTTTTCATATTAATAAATATTCTTCAACACTATTATTTAATATGTTTGCCTAGTATTCCATTGCACTAGAATTTATTTAACCAATCTCATTCAGGGACCTATTTTTGAACTGATTGTTTCCAATTTTCCACCATCATAAATAAACCTGGTAAAATTTTTGTTTACATCCATTCATATATGTTCCCTTGGAATAAATTATTAGAATTGTCATTGATGGGTCAAGGGGCATTTTTAAGTCTTTTGATATGTATTGCCAAATTGCCTCCCAAAAGACAGCACTAGCTCATTCATTCACCAGGAGGGTATGAGAAGAGCCTATTCCCCAAACACAGAGGGGTTTGTTTAAGCAACATTTTAAAAGCCTGTGATTAACTTCCTTTCTATTGCTTTTCGTCTCATCCTATAATGTCCATGGCCTGTCTCTGTTCTCTACCCACTCACTGTTCTGGTAGTTTCAGAAAGCCAAGAGAGAGGGTAGAACCCATTAGGGGAACTGGTTTTGGCAAACTCTCAAGGAATTTCAATTTCATGCTGGAACGAGACGACACAAAGAGCTGCCCATTCATTCTGTGCAAGAGGATATTTACATTACATTTTATAACAGTCATAAATGAAAATGGCATTAATCTGCCAAGTTGTTGTTTTTAAAAGAGAAAAAGGGAGGAGGTGGTTGACCTACAAGAGAAAGCCCTGTGTCTGCCAGAGCTTTGCTGTGTGTATGATTTTAAATAGCAGGGCAAAGGTGATGAAGCCAGCTCAACATCTCTGTCTCCATGGCAACAGCATCCCTGCTCTGAGCCTTTGACACAGCAGCAGGGACCAAAATATACTCCTCGCGCACAATTGCACTGCAAGTTAGGAGTTTCTTTTTATTCCTTGTAAATACACAATTTAAAAATATGAGCAAGGATAGAGAAAGAGCAAATCATGCACATCTAGAGGGGAGTCTTTAAAATGACTAAGCAAAGAAAATGAACATCCAAAGGGTTCGATGAAGTCTGCAGCCTACACTTACCACGTACAGAGATTGAAAATCTTTCTAGCATGTGAGTAGGAAAAAAAAATCTGCATACATATAAGTGTGTGCATTAACATTTTTAAATGTCCTTTTCCTAAATTTTTAATACAGGTCAATCATGCTTTCAGCATATCCACTTAGCTCAGGTTATGATTTAATCAATTAAAGCAGCCATCCAATTTACATAGCTGGAAGCTCCTCATCAGCTCAACCTAACCAAACTTCCAAGAAACTGCATTAGCCTTGAGTTGTGGAGGGCATAATTGACCCCCTTCAAGGTCTGTTAAAACCTACAAGTGGTCACTAATGCATACTTGAATCCTATTGAGATCTAACCTTCTATTTATTTTTAAGGGAACTTGAAAATAATGAAATGCAGAATTGTGTTATAAATGGTTGGATCCTTTCTGAGCTGACAGGTCTCTGCTAACAGGTGAGTAACGTTCAAGAAACCAGCAGTGATGATATAACTGCTAAAATAACTTAAAATTTAGTTTGTACAGAATGTGCCTTAATAAATGTCAAGGGAATAAATGAATGATTGAAAAACACCAAGGAAATGTGAAATAGATATGTGACAGGTTCCCTGTGTGTACCTCCATTGAGTGTGCCACAACCATCGAGTTCAATGGTCCTCAACCAGGGGACACTTTGTCCCTGAAGAGACACTTGGCTGAATCTGGAACATTTTTGCCTATCATAACTCGGGGGAGGAAAACTACTAGCATCTAATGGGTAAAGGCCAGTGATCCTGCCAAACATTCCACACTGCACAGGACAGTCCCCACACAAAAGATGATCTTACCCCCAATGTTGATAATGCTGAAGTTTCTAGTCTGATTGGCCATGTGGCTATTTTTGGTTCAGGGGGTTGTATGGGTAGATGAAATGGTTACTGGTTCTGTATTCTGACTGAAAGCAAAATTCTCTTTGAATTGAGCATTAGTATTTTCTTCATTGTTTTTATTGTTACATGGTTCCCCCTTGCTTTAAATACAATATGTTCTATTTTATTTTAGGTAAGGACTCCTGAAAATAAAAAGTAATAAACATAAAATGAGAGGTAGAACATTAAAATAAAAGCACAGGATGCATCCCCTCAAAAAAGCATCTGCAAAGTGACTGGCACAGAGGAATACTCAAAAAATACAAGCTTATCCTTATTTTTCCCTATGCTTTTCAGCATGAAAACACCATATATAAAAATAATGTATTATGTGTTCACTGCAGAAAAAATAATGATGAAAAACATTTCAGTACTGTTCATGTGGCAAGGAACTGGGGGAGGCCTTCAGCCAACAGCTCAGGAGGAACTGAGGCCTCAATCCAGCAGCCCACAAGGAAATGGACCCTGCCAACAACCACATGAGTGAGCTAGGAAGTGGATCCTGCTCAGTCAATCTTTGAGAGACCCTGAAGCAGCGGACCCAGCTAAGTCACATCCAGATTCCTGAACCGCAGAAATGGCAATGTCATAAATGTATGTTGTCAAAAGTTTCTAAGCGTTATACTAATTTGTTACACAGCAATACATAACACATATACACAGAGGCGTGTTCATCTGTGTATGTATAAAAATTCTTTGCTGTGTTGCAAATGTCATCTTCCAAATGGCGTCTACTTTTTTTCACTCTAGTGATGGTGACCTTTTATATCACCATTCTAAAAGTCTTGAAGTTGAATGTAACCAAATGCATTGATCCTTTTCTTTAAGGTTTAAACATTCTGTGTTTTGTTCAGGAAGTAATTTCCTACCTCCAAGGTAGCCATGTCAATATTTTTTGTACGTTTTCTTCTAAAATATTTAAAACTTTGTCTTTCAAGTTTAAGTTTTTAATCCCTCTGGAATGAAATTTGGTATATAATAAGGCAGAGCTTGATTTTGTATGATGAAGTAGGACTTCAGGGATAGACTGCTATCCTAGGACTTTAATCTTTTTCTTCCCAGTTTGCCATTTTAACTACCATCTCTCAGGTTTTTATATATGTGTGAGTCTGTGTCTGGGGTCTAATTCTGTCCCATTGTTTAGCACTTGACCAAGAGCACATTGCCTTAACTCTAGTTATATAGTAAGCTATGATATTTGGGGGATCAAATTTCTCCACCTGACTTCTCTTCTTGAGGAGCATCTTATCTACCCTTGAGCATTATTTTCATATATATTTTTGAAACAGCATGCCAAGATCCAGTTGTGGGGATTGCATTGAATTGCAGATCAATTTGGGGAATGGTCAACTATTTATAGAATTGAATCTTCCTACCTATGAATGTACTATGTTCATAGACTTGACATATGTGGGTCTGTAATACCTTTCAATAATTTTATAATTGATTCCATACAATTCTTATACATTTTTGTTTGACTTATTCCTAGGTACCTTATACACATTTGTTATCGTAGTTGAAATTTCTTTTTTAATATTTTATTAATGCCTTATAGTTATACACAATAGTGGGGTTAATTTTGACATAATCATACAAGCATAGGATATAATTTGCTCCACTTCAGTCCCCAGTATTTCCCGTTTCCCTCCCTGCCTCCCTCCCCCAGCTCCCCTTTTTCTACTCTACTGGTCTTCCTTCTTTTTTTTTTTTTTTAGTTTTTTTTTCAAAGTAGTGCTTTGTAGATATGCATAAAGGTGAAATTCACTGTGATATATTCATATATGTACATAGCATAATTTGGGAATTTTTATTCCATCATTTCTCTCTTTTCCCATCCCTCCTCCCTCCCCAATTCCCTATATTTGATATGATTTTAAAAATTCTTTTCCTGATATATACAAATGCTAATGTATAAAAATACAGTTAACTTTTGTGTATTGATGGAAGCTCCAAAATTATAATTATGCTCAAGAAAAAATTTGATAGAATTTTTGCTTAACTTTCCAGGAATGCATTTGAGGGATTGCATAAGATAAAACTATAATTAAATTATAATCATCTTCTAATAATAATTTATACATTTCTGTCCCTAGAGCTAATTAAGCCATTTTCATATCAAAATGTATAATTAAGACTAGACATTCTCTTCTTTATTTCTTCATTTCTAATTATTTGAAGTTCTGATTTCTGCCTTTATATTTACTTTGGTCCAGCCAAATCCCCCACCAATATGGGTAGCTATGATTATTTAATGACTACTCAAGAAGAATTTTTTTCTCTTATTACTTCATTGTTTTTCAATTTTCATGAGCTGTTAACATTTCCAAAATTCCATCACAGACACTTTTGGTAAATCCTATTATGGAATTACTGGGGTTTATTTATTTATTTATTTATTTATGGTGATAGGGATTGAACCCAGGGTCGTGTGCATGCAAGGCAAGCACTCTACCAACTGAGCCATATCCTCAGCCCCTGCAATTACTGTTTTTTTATTGATAAGCATAAGGAACTGCATCAGGAAAATCATTATGTAGCCGGGCACGGTGGCGCACGCCTGTAATCCCAGCACTTGGGAGGCTGAGGCAGGAGGATCGCGAGTTCAAAGCCAGCCTCAGCAACTTAGCGAGGCCCTAAGCAACTCAGTGAGACCCTGTCTCTAAATAAAATACAAAATAGGGCTGGGGATGTGGTTCAGTGGTGGAGTGCCCCTGGGTTCAATCCCCAGTACCAGAAAAAAAAAGAAAAAGAAAATCATTATGTATACATCATAACAATGGAAAGATAGGCTTTAACTATCCAGCTAACCTGTCCTTAATACTTCTTTTTTTTTTTTTTTTACTTTTTAGTTGTTGGTTCTTTTTAGTTATACATGACAGTTGAATCCATTTTAATATAATTATACAAGCATGGAATATATCTTATTCTAGTTAGGACCCTATTAACACCTCTTAACACATGCAAAAGATTCAAGAAATATGGATACTAAGTGTGCTCATACTGTCATACGTTTTCATTACTTAGTGACTAAATTCACTTGGCTGATGTCTTTAAATATATGTCTGTATGTGTATGTGTATATATATGTGAATATATTTTCATATATTTCACACATATATGAAAATAAATTTATCTTTAAGTAATATGCTTAAGAAATACTCATTTCTTTATTTTAAGGTGGAACCATAAATGAAAAGATATGTCTTATCCATTCCAGTTGAGGCTAAGGCAGGCTCAGCTTGGGAGTGGGTTTTTGAAGAGGCTGATAGTGGGAGGGTGGGTTGGAGTTAGCAATATTCATCTAAAGGAGTAAAGATAGCAGGGTGAGGAAGGCTGAAAATCAGAATAGGGTTCTGAGATTCAAGAATCGGGGGGGAAAAGAGACCAGAAGGTCACTAAAAGAAGAAGGGCAGAAGGGCCCAATTGCGTCTCAGTCGGAGAACAACTTAGAGATCCGTGACTAGGGGGATCAAGAGTCCTGGTATCTGCAAGAGAGAATATGAAGATGCAGTGAACCCCAAGCCACTGTTTTGTGTGACTGTCAGGAAAGTCTGGGTTCTTCGGGCAAGATACCCCAAGGCATCCAGGGAACTCAGAACAAGTCTGGGAGTTAGAATCAGGAGTCCAGAGAAGCTCAGTTGTTAACGCTGCTAGAGCCCAGGTTTCCCTTCATTGCTTCATCCCTCCCTGTCTGTGCCCTTTGGTGTGCTTCCCTGGCCTCCTGCTCTTGCTGAATCTGTTCCCTCAGTTTCCAGCCCCAGCTACTTATCAGGACTGTTTGCTCCTTAGTCTAATAGGCTGAGATACTTTGGATCCTTTCCTGCACATTTGTGATTCTGTTAGATCTATTCCTTATTCCCTCTTGCAGAATCTCTTGCTCCCCATTGTATTGTTAAGAAAAACTAAGTTTCTATAACAAAGAGAGCCCAAAAATTCAGTGGCTTTAAAAGATCAAAGAAGTTTTTGTTTCTACCAATAAAGGAGTAAGGGTTATAGATCCATGGGTTGCTCTACCTCATGGAGTCATTCAGGGATCCAGGTTCCTTCTACCTTGTAGTTCCTCAAACCTCTAGGGTAAGTATCATGGATATAATCCAAGATGTCATGAACTTGGGTGGAAAATCCTTATTTTAACTAACTTTGTACTAGTTTCCTATTGCTGCTATAAGGAGTTACCACAAACTTTCTTAAAATTTTGAGTCAGAAATTTAAATCATTTTCACTTGAATAAAGTCAAGGTGTCAGCAGAGCTGTGCTCCTTCTGGAAGCTCGAGGGAAGAATCCACTTCCAGGATTTTTCCTGTTTCTGTAGGCCACCTTCATTCCTTGGCTTGTGATCCTTCTTCCATCTTCAAAACTGGCAACATGGCACCCATCAACGCATTGCCTTATCCACATCTGTTGTTCAATTCCCCTCTCTCACTCATATGACATTTGTGGTTATAATTAGGACCCACCTGGATAATCCAGAGTAATCTCCTCATTTAAATATCCTTAATTACCTCTGCCATAAAGGTAAAAGTCACTGATTTTTAAGGATTTGAACTTTGATATCTTTGGGGTCATTATTCAGATGACTACAAATCTCTAATTGAAGTTTGGCATTTCCTACTATTTATTTATTGATTAATTGATTGCAGTACAGGAGGTCAAACCCAGGGCCTCCCAAATGCTAGGCAAGTGCTCTACCAACATCCCTGGCCCCTATGTATACATTTTAAAGTGTTGCATTAATTAACAACATCTGGTGAGCACTATGATTTCCATAAATTGGAGATATCTGCAAACACTGTAATATAATATGGAAGGTATCTGTGATTTCTACTAATGACAAAGTCCCAGGTACTGCTAATACTACTATGGATTGTTGCCTACATTTATAACGTAAGGGAATGTTCAATTTCCATTTCAGATTTGTAGTTAACTGTCATGAATATAAGGAAACTTTAGTAATGAGCTAGTGCAACAAAATAGCAGATAAGGATGACTGCAGATTACAAATATGCCAGCATAATATAACCAAGTTAGTATCATAGTGGAAAGAAGCCTATGATCCCCAAAGAAAGCTCTGACCTGGAGCTATTCTTTACATTAAGTACAAGGTGACATTTGATAGGTTCCATAATCAAGTTGGAGCTTCTCATAAATAGTCCATGTGCTTCCCAGACATCACTGATTGTGCCAGATTATCTGTCTTGAATCACTGTAATGAGTTGCTTGGTGTAGTAAACAGATTTTCAGGGACACCAACCTGGCAAGGATCACTCTGGGAGTCTGAGGAAATTTAAAATCTTCTTAGTCTTTACATTACCTCTGCAAAATGGAGATTATGTAACCAATTCTGAACAAAAAGCAGTTTGGCATATCAGGAAAGAGCACAGGCTCCAAGGTCAGACTAATTTGGGTTTAAACCAGAAATATGGGACAGTGGCTGAATTTCTTCAAGCCTCAGTTTCTTCATCTTGAAAGTGGGGAGAATTATACTAACCTTACAGCATATAGGTGGAGGCATCAATTGCACTGGTCAAAATGTCCACTCCACTGTCACTGTGACCAAAATACCTGACATAAACAACTTAAAGAAGGAAAAATTTATTTAGACTCATGGTTTCTGAGGTTTCAGTCCATGGTCGACTAGCTTCATTACTTTGGGCCTAAGGTGAGGCAGAACCTCATGGCAAAAAAGCATGGAGGAGAAAAGCTGTCAGCTCAAGGAAGCCAACAGGCAAAGAGAAGGAGAGGCAGAGAAATACAGAAAGGGGCCAGTAACAAGATCTAGTTTCCAAGAGCACACCCCCAGTGATCTACTTCCTTCGACCATGCCCTGTCTGTCTACAGTTTTCACCATCTGCCTGTAGCCCATTCAAATTATCAACCCACCAAATGGATTAATCCACTGATGAGGTTAGAGCCTTTATGATGCAATCATTTCCTAAAAGCCCCACCTCTGAATGTTGCTGCATTAGGGACCAAGCCTTCAACACAGGAGACTTGGGGGGACATTCCAGATTCAAAATGTAACACCAACCCAGTGTAAACACTCAAATAATCATCATCAGTGCCTTCTGCTTCCCTCCTTTGATTACTTTGCTTAGGGAAAGTCTGGATATACAATTGCTGTAACTGGAAGCAGGGTAATAGGAAGTTATTGAAATCTGCAATGTAATAAAGGATGTATTTAGAGTGGCAAGGGATTAGCTGTGACAATAATAACCTGCATATGGGTATTAAGCCCCAAATAATGGGGAGAAAAGGGAAAACGTGGGCGAAATTTTAAAAAGACATGCTTACTAAGGACAAAATATACTTCTTCACATACATCCCTTGAGACAGATTATTTTCCTCAAGGCTTTAGACAAGGAGGATAAAGCTGGGACTCTTTGTAATAAAGGCTAGAGTTCTCCTTGTTCCTTTTCTTAAAACAAATCTAATAGCTGAAATTGGTACAAGAAACTTCATGAACTGTAATTGTGATTTCAAGAATCACTATACCAAGAGCCCTTAAAACCACTAACAGAGAGAAGTCCTGGGTTGTTTGGTCCATCCTGCTATTTCCTTTCAGACCATTAGTTTCTTATAGGAATGGCAAATGGTTGTTTTGATTCAGATTGCAGTGGCCCTGGACCAGAGACTAGAAAGTTCTCTTCTGTATGCAGTCTGGGTAGAAATAGTCAGACGAGAAAGGAATTTTCCCCCAACAAGCTCTTTAAGCTGCCTACGCTGGACCTGATTAATTCAGGAGAGCAGAGTCCAGGAAAATGCTTTTCATTCCAGTTAAGCTCATTCTGGCTCTGGCCCTCTTCCTCGATTCAAGGAGTCTGAAGATGCATTCTCTAAAGCATCCTGTTCTCTCTTATATAGAGAGGAGTGTTCTGTCCCACAAAATGGATGTGAAAAGGATTCCTCCTAGATGGCTTTAGACTCAGAGATTTCTGTCTTTTAGCATCTTCAGAAGGTAAAAACAATCCAGATTTCTGTGGCACTGAAGAAAAATCAGGGCTACTGGCCATTCATGGTGAGAAATTCAAATAATGACGATGGCAACAAGAAGAAGCAACAAAAAGCAAGAAACGTGTCTGGGACATCACCATCTTCCATCTGTATATATCTCCCAGACTAATCTCTCCCTCAGTCACCCTGTGTGAGTGATAACATGTCCTCAGTGCTGAGCAAAGCACGTTGATTTCATCTATTCTACTCTCCGTGTTCCTCTGGCGGGGAGGGCAAGACTGGAAAATGATGGGAGGGATAGTAAATTTTTGTTATTTATTGGCAGGACTTTCTATGCCCTTTGCTAAAAGCTCTCATTGGGAGAAGCCAGCGGCAAGGAGGAAAGTATTTCTTTAGCATAGTTGTCATTTTTCAGTGAATGGAATGTAGTTAAAAAGGTCATAAATGCTGCCTCTATCTATTCTCGGAGTATTATCATCACAAGTGCCAATATTTCATATTGAAGTTAAAATCAATTAATTCTTTGAAATTTCCTGTTTTCAAGTAAGTGGCTACAAATGGCGCTCCTTTCAGGGCTGTGTTAATTGTAGTGCTAGTGATCTTTAGGGGCTCATTTAAAAATTAGCATCCTGAGGATCAAAGGTGGTGGCACGTGCTTCCCAAATTATTGAAAGCTGGTTTCATGTCTGGCTGTAAAAATACAAATCGGCCTTTTTTACTCTGTGTTGGCTCAGAGAGCAGCTGTTTATGATATAAAAAAAAATATCATGGCTGGCTGGTTTACAGCATCTACTATAAATACAGGGGTATTTTATTCATCTGAAGAAAACCATGAATTGGATCAAGACAAGTTAGAAGAAAAAGCAGGAGTTTCAATTTGAGTGAGTGTCACAAAACATGGACCAGGTGGAAGATTTGAGCTCTGAGCTGCTTTTCTGGCAGAAATCCCTCTCCCTTGCCACCACTCCCCCTTGACTTATGGGACTTCCCTAGAGATATCATCTTCCCTAAATAATTCTCCAATAGATATTGGGGCTTCTGGAGAGAAGGGGAGCCATATTTTTGTATACAGAAGAACTGAAATCATGAAATTTCTATACCATCAGATTATTAAAAGCCACCTGATGTTACCTAACACAAATGTTGTTCACACCAGGAAGCACCATGTCAGAATTCCCCAAACAAGGTGAACAGCCATTTCCAGTATCAGAAAAGTCACTACATTATAAGGGGAGCCATTTCATTTCAGGACCTAAGACTGTATATTAGGATAAAGTTTGATTCCCTATTACCTGACATTAGCTGCATTAGCTTTGTTCTGATTTCTCCAGCTCTACATATTAAATGTTTTATTTATGTTAAATGAAACTAAATTTGGCCTGAGGAAACCTCCATATGAGTCCTTATGTAAAGAACCAAAAGAACTACAACCTAATTTAGTACATAAACAAACTGAAAACCTAGCTTAGGAATTTGTCTTTGTAACAAATAGCTGAGCCTCAGCCAGTCACAGCAGCCAAACTTCAGTCAATCACAGGCAGCCAACTGTTCAAACCATGTTCAAATAAGACAACTGCCTAGCTATAACCAATTTAGCTATCTTTGTACCTCACTTCCGCTTTCTCTATGTCAGTTCCTTTTTTCTGGCAATAAATATAACCTGTCCATGTGGTGGTGCAAAGCACTTTGAAACATTCTTGGTGTAGGCTGTTGCCCAATTCTAGAACTGCAAACAAAAACCAATTAAGATCTTCCAAACTAGATTTGTCATAATTTTGTTATTTAACGTTTATATCCTGCCTTGTTCCAAAAAGAATTTGAGGCAGTTTACAAAAAAATAAAAGGCACATGATATCAAAAAAGAAAAAAAATGAATCAGGTGAAGATGAGGTTTGTGAATCACACAACTAGGAGTCCAATTCAAACCAGAAGATCATATATTTTATATGGTCTTAAAGAGTTATTAGAGGATCCTTAAATGTGACTCTGTATTTCCTAACAGTTTAGAACAAAGACACATTAAAATGTGGGCTCTATGAGAGCAACATGTATGTATCTGTTTTGTTCCCTGCCATTTGCCATGATCTAGACTGGTGCCTGGCACCTAGCAGGTGATCAATCAATATGCATGGAATGAATATTGAATTAAAGAAGAAAGGGCAATCAACTACAAAATCCCTAGTATTGGTAAGGTAAAATAGAATGAATTTTTCAGAAGATACAATTCCTGGAAATAAAACTTGAGAAAAAGTTCCCCTGTGTCCTCAAATAGAGAACAGAATGTAATGTAGTGGGTGACATCTTTCACAATTTTCCTACCACTGGTAAAATAATTCATTTTCTCCACTGTTTTTTTCACAATGATACTCAGTGTAGCCAGAAAGTATAAGGCTCAAATGCTGTTCAGTAAAGAGAAATTCTACAAGACGACAAATAATGAAATACAAATAACTCTAAAAAGTTTTAACTCCCAGTTTTACAGAGATATATGTATATATCCCCAGGGGTCTGTGTCCCTGTGAGAGATCAGCAAGACAAGGGACTCTGGGGTGAAGCCACAGACCAAGTATAGCACATCATCTTGAGGTGTTAAATTTACTGCAAGATGGAGGTGCAAGGAGAGACAAGTAAATAGACTGGTCCATACGTTCAACCCCTACCCTTCTGCTAGCATCGGAGGGCTTGTTAGAAATTCAGAAACTCAGACTCTCCCCCAGACCTATGGAATTGGAACCTGCATTTTTAACAAGATCCCCTGGAGATTCATACACATAAAAGTTTGGGATGTGCCCAGTTAGTCCATTATTTGTATATTCAGAGATACATGGATCCATTATGGAGTAAAGTGTAAAGCATAACTTTCAAGCTGGGCATGGTGGCATGTCCCTGTAATCCCAGCAACTTGGGAGACTGAGGCAGGAGGATCCTAAGTTTGAGGACAGTCTGGGCAACTAAGTGAGACCCTGTCTCACTAAATAAATAAATAAATAGGACTGGGGATGCAGCTCAGTGGTAAAGCACCCTGAATTCAATCTCCATTACAAGAGAAATTTCTCGGTACTGATTGGCAGTTTAGGGTTGCCCCTGTAGATGTGTGGCAAAGTAGTGAGAGCTCAAGCTCTTCTGTCTTCATGGGTAAAGATGGGAATGTTGGAGAAGCATTGCTTTGATTTGCTGAAAAATAAAATCAAAACTTTTTAAGTTTTTTTTTTCCGGGGGGGGGTGTGTGGATAGTAGGGATTGAACTCAGTTTTTAAAGACAGCTATGAAGTCTTCAACCTCTCTACTTCAAAATCTTTTCTTTTTAGTTTTTATGAATGTAGTACACTCCCTGGCTTCAGTCATGTTTCATATCAGAAGGTTACTGATGATGGCAGTCTGACAAACCCACTTTCTGAAAATAAAAAGTCCAGATTTATGGCATTTGCCAATTACAAAGGTGTAACTACTCCCACCACGCTCCACATCAACCTACCAAGGGTTTAACAACCAGTTCACAAAATTCTCAAATATGCAGCAATCTCTAGCAAGTGCGTACCAGTCAGCTCCAGCACACCACTTGTTCCAGGCCCTTTTCTATTCTGGCAGCCTGTCTCAGATGCATTGCACTTTGTCAGCCTGCCATGATCTAAGTACAATAACCCAGACAGAGTCTGGCAGGTACCAAGTACAATAGAATTAGCCTTCCCATTATACTGTAATTAATGTGGTCCAAGATCACATTTGATACATGGCAGCCATGCACACTCTTGGCTCATGATGAGTTCATAATAAATTAAATGTTCAAAGACCTCCCCCACCACCACCACACTAATGTTAATCCATGCTTCTTTCATACTGTTCTTGCGAAGTTGAATTTTAAATGAAAGTATATGCATTTACATGCATTCTTGTTGCATTTAAATCTTGTTCATTTTAACCCTTCATTCCAACTTGTGGAGAACCTCCTGAATTCTGAGTCTGCCATTGGTCAAGGAGTCTCTATTCTGTATCTTCTACAAACATGCTGAGGTTTCCTCATAAGTTTTGATTTAAAAGAGAAGCATAGGACAGGGTTAAGTGAAAGGCCCTTACAACAGTATTAGAAATCTCTCTCAAAGTTGACATTCAAGATCAGACATGAATTTACATATCTGTTCTATCATCCAGACCACATTCTTAGCTTCTCATCTACAAGAATATCATGAGAAACTTGAAATAGCCTGCTGAGATCCAGACACACTATGTCTAAGGCATTCTTTTTAATGTTTTTATTAGTTCAGTATAGTTATATATAATATTGGGGTTCATTTTGACATAATTATACAACTCCACTTTAGTCCCCAGTATGTTCTCTTTGCCTTACCTCCTCTTTTCCCCACCTCCTCATTTCCCCCATTCCCTTTCCTCAACTCTACTGGTCTTCCTGTATTTATTTATAGTTTCTTAAATACTGCTTTATAGATATACATAAAGGTAAAATTCATTGTGGTATATCCTATATGTACATAGAATAATTCGGTCATTTTCATTCCACTAATCCTTTCCTTTCCCACCCCTCCTCTCTCCCCACCAATCCCCTTCTTTTGCTCCACTGATCTGCCTTCTATTTTCATGGAATTTCTCCCTGTCCCCTTTTTTCCTTATTTTGATCTAGCTTCCACATATGAGAGAAAACATTCAACCCTTGACTTTCTGGATCTGGCTTATTTCACTTAGCATGATGTTTTCCAGTTCCATCCATTTACCAGCAAATGCCATACTTTCATTCTTCTTTATGGATGAGTAAAAATTCATCATGTATAGATACCACATTTTCTTGATCCATTCATCTAAGGCATTCTTCTTATGGGCAATTTTAATAACACTCCAAAAAAGGATTGAATTCGGTATTTAAGGATTTCTTAAAAATCATCACTTTCTAAGTCAAATAGTACCTCCAAGCTAATCATTTAATAATACATTTATTATTTTTCAGAGGACCATTGACCAGATCAATGGGTTGGCACTATAGTGTTATCACTCATAGTTGGAAAGTTTCACCTTTGCCAGAAACCAAGCAAACTGGGAGAGGCTAGTCCTTGGAATTAGACTAAATCATTGGAACAGATGTGTAACTGGGGACAATTTGAGGGGTGGGAGGAACTTCTGACCAGTAGGTAGAACATGATGAGTGAATATGATGCTTTGGTGAAAGCAGTGAGTGTCATGGGAAGTCCCTCAAGAGATATTAGGGAATAGCATGGGCAGGCAAGTGGATCCTAGGAGAAGGTTCTATACAGTCATCTAAGGATAGAGGAGACTGAGGTATCAGAGTTTTCTGTAACCAAGATGCAAGCTGGAGGCCCAAACTGATATCCAAACCTAAATTGGAGATGGATAATGCAAGGAAGAGACCATGCAACATAACTGGAACACAAGATCAGGGCTGCATGATAACCAGGAGGACATGATAGACTACCAAAACATTGAACTAGGATCCCCCTAACTGAAGTCACCTCTTATTTCCTAACTGAAGTCACCTCTTATTCAGAGATTGACTTGGGCTGAAATTTCAAGCATATGTAAGATTATTCACACTTAGGGTTTTTGTTAAAGAAAACTGAAGGAGCACAATAAAATTGGGATATGGGGTAGATATCAATAAGAGTTCAGGCACAATCTCTTGAAATAATAGGAAGTGCCTTGAGATTATTAAAAAATATTGGGTTTCTAGTCTTACTCTCTGCCACAGCAGTTTTGATGTAGCAAGTAACATAACCTTTCTGGTTTGGGGTCCTTATTTGTCAGGGAGAGGTATTCAATGAGATATTCTCTATTCCTGTTCTGTCCAATATGCTAGTCATTAGCAACATGTGGCTATTAAATACTTGAAATATAACTAGTCTTAATTGAAATATGCTATATGTGTATGATACACACATTTAGAAGACTTAGTGCCAAAAATAAGATATCTCATTAGCATTTTATATTGATTACACATTGAAATAAGAATATCTTAGAAATACTGTATAATTATTAATGAGATATGCTTGTTTGTTTTCACTTCTTTAAATGCAGCTACTGGAAATTTTTAAAATTGTACATGTGGCTTCCATTGTACTCCCACTGGACAATGTTGCTCTATGTGAAAATATTATACTGAAAATATTATACTGATTGTCTTACATTGATAATGTTTTCCAAAGTCTGAGACAGCAGTCAATGGGATGAGACATGGACAGCAAAATTTTTGTGGTAATTTTTAACAATGTCTCTCTTTTCTACTACCTAAGCTAGATAGAATGGCCCAATTCCTGAAGGAAATTCCTGAAGGAAAACAATACAGTACGAATCAAGATTGTGCTTTCTATCATACAGAAATGTCAGCCATTCATCACTATAACTCTTTCCTGCCCCATCTTTCAAAAGATTGTAGCAATAGCATTATTAACCTAAACTATCAGTGAGGAATTACTCAAGTGGGGAATTATCAGTGAGGAATTAAGTTTATATACTAACTTTCATTCCAGATTACTTACATGAAGATGAAAATTTTAAACTTTAACTTTGGGAACTTGAAAGTATTACAATGGTCCTATAAAGAGGTAGAGGCAACTTATTTTTAGTAGCACCTATGGAGTACTTTCATTCCCCCTTCTACATAATCTTACGGAGCGGAGGTCAACTTATAGCCAAAAGCAGTGATTAGATTTCTCTGCAAAGAAATTTCTACCAAAACCATTGAGGAAATTAGTGGAGAAGATCAATGACATCAAACTAGTTAGACAATGAGTGAGAATGAGGACATGAGGTGGGGAAGAGGGAAGGAGAGAGGAAGGGAAAGAGAAAGGAGAGAGAAGAGAGAGAAGCGAGAGAGAGAAGAGAGAGAAAAAAATCACATTTTAAAAAGCACTAAAAATAAAAATTTCAAAATATATTAGAAGGGCACTCAAAATAATAAAAACTGTCACAAATCTAAATTCTTAGGGAAATAATCCAGAGAGCATGATTTATAATCCCAAAGAATATGTTAAAATAAGAAATTCCATATTCAATTTACATGCCTGATATCATGTGACCTGAGATTGTGGGTTTATTATGACACTATAGATATGTAATCAAGATGCATTACCTCTGGATTCTTAATAAATGTTTTCCCTAATTTATTTTAAGTCTATTGCCAAAACTTGTTAGACCCCAACCATGGTAAAATAGGGCTATATTACAAAGAAATAACATTTCCAAAAACAGAAATGAAAACGAAAAAAATACACATATAGAAACTTCTTTTTAAAAACCTGACATTAAAAATAATCTAAAATGAACCTATAAGTTTCTATTAAATCACCATCTTGACAACCAAAGTTTATGCATCTAAATGTGTAACAGACATTACATAGTATTTTGGAATATTGTCACCCTGCAGCTATGAATGATGAGTGTTCAGGGAGAGATAATGCCATAGCAGCAGGTAATATATAGGTTTTGGTCATAAAACAAAAAAATCAAAACATTTATTGGTTTCCCCAAATAGATAGTATTTTGTTTTTGCTTCTGGATTGGGAGTGAAAGTTAAAGTGGGGAAAGAATAGAAATAGAAAGCAAGAGCCCTGAAGACCAACTTTTTTCTACTTAAAATGTTGCCATGAGCTACTTGAGATCTTGCATAAAAAACAAAATGGTTATACTCTTTTAATTGACATAGACTTGGTTAAGTTTATCCTGCTTTCTGGGATTCAGATTGAATAAAGCCTTTCTGAGGAGCTGGGATCCTCTGAACATTAGCCATATAAAATGTCAACCAGGCTCTTCAACTTGCTGGGCTCACATACAGAGGGCCATTTGCTAGAGGTCACAGCACACACATCACATCAGTGAGTGCCCAGGGTAAAAGACATTCCGGGTCCCATCGATCCTTTGAGAACTGTTTGCCTTACATTATTTGCATGGGTGGCTATCTTTGTCATAAAACCTGTTTTGTTTGCTTTCTAGAATCACTGCATCACCAATGACAAATATTACAAAGCATTTTATGTGGGAAAGATATTATTCTAGAAGCTCAGGCTATAAAGTGAAAGGAGACATAGTCTCACAATTCAAGAAGCATATATTATAGTTGGGGATAGAATCAATCAAAGGTCTAAAACTATAAACAGTAATGTAAGCTTGGAGCAAGGCAGCAAACTTCTATCTCAGTGGGATTCAAATGTGCACAGACATGACCAGTTGTCTGGTTGGGTGAACCCACAGGAAGTCTATTTACCTAATTATTGAACAGCTGCTTTAAAAAAAAAACCCTCCCCAACAGAAAAAAAGGACCAGGAATGACATGCTCTTACCAGTAACAAACCATAAGGAAATAATGTTCCAAGTAAAACCCAATAGTCATACTGTCTCTAACCCGACCCTAAAGGAACATTGCTTGGATTCTAGGAGGAAATTAAGCTATAAGTAAATATTTACTTTCACTAAAATCCTGTAGAACATTCGAGAAAGAACATGCTTCAAGATCCTTATAATAGAGTAAAACAAATGAGGACTATGATAGCTATTACTGCTATTCTCCAAATATTCACAGCTCTCCATTTTCTGCAATATAAATTGGATTACACTTCTTGGTACCCTTGTGTTTGTGTGATCTTTTTAAAAAAAATTATTTGTTATTTTTAGTCATATATGACAGTAGAATGTATTTTGACATATCATACATACATGGAGTATAACCTTCCATCCTTGTGGTTGTACATGATGTGGAGTAACACTGGTCATGTATTCATATATGAACACAGGAAAGTTATGCTCCATTCATTCTACTGTTGAGTGATTTTTATAACTAATTCTGGCATGGGGACAGACATACAAGTGGTATAGTTTGATTCTCATGTGAACACCGACCAGAAAGTATCTACCAAGGAGGAGACACTGAACAACCAAGAAGAAAACCAATCTGACCAGTTGATGTCAGTCTGCCCTTATCATCAGCCACAACAGAACTGGCATGAAGGAAATAATGGAGGAACCATGGTGGTAGAGATGGAAGCCCAACAAGAATCTTTTACTGCCACCTGTCAGCAATATAGCTCAATACTGAGCTTCCAATCTGGTAGTTTTCCTGAAGGAGATAGGCCACTTGGTAGCAGTTGACTTCAGTGAATCCCTTCCATTGTAGAAAATCTAGCCATTCATTCTCTCGGGAACAAATCCTTTGTCCAATTGTGGGTTTTCTTTTGCTACCTGCAGAGCCTCAGTCAGATCTACTGTGAGGGGACTTACAAAGTACCTGATCCACAAGGACGGAATCATGTATAACACTATCTGATCAGGATGTTTCATTTCACACCACAGGAGGTAAGGAAGTGGGCCCATGGTCATGGGATCTAGTGGTTGTATTATATACTGCATCATCCAGAATGCATCTGGTCATCAAAGAGCAAAGGAATTGCCTGCCAAAGACACAATTGAAATGCCAACTCCGAGGCAAGACTGCAAGGATGGAGTGCCAGGCTCTAGGATTCAATATACACACGGAATCAGAGACTTCTACATGGCACTATATGCCCCACAGGAAGAACACATTTGTCTGTGAATCAAGAAGGGGAAATAGGTTATTTCCATTATTACCAGTGACCCACTGGGAGACTGTGCTTCCCATGAACTTCCCATCCTTTCAACTTTGAGTTCTGCAGAATTAGGATTCTCCAAATGGGTTGCACTCTTCTCTGCCCTCCTCCCCTGCTACTGAGGATTGAACCCAGGGGTGCTCTACCACTGAGCTACATCCCCACCCCTTCTCTTTCTCTTTCTCTCTCTCTCCAGGGACTCATAAGTTGCCAAGGCCAGCCTCAAACTTGTATTCTCCCTGCTTCATCCTCCCAAATTGCTGGGATTACAGGCAAGCACCACGGCACCTGGCTCAGGGGCACACTCTTCTTTGTTTTCTTTTGTACCAGGGATTGAACCCAGGGATTCTAAAACACTGAGCTACATCCCCAGCTCCTTTTATACTTTGAGACAGAGTCTTGCTAAATTGCTTAGGGCCTTGCTAAATTGTTGAGGCTGGCTTTGAACTCCCAATATTCCTGCCTCAGACTCCTGAGCTACTGGGATTAAAGGTGTGTGACACTGTGCCCAGCAAAGAGCACACTCTTGCCCCCCAAATCTACCTTCAGAGGACACAGCAAGCTACAACTGCTACCCAGACACTTTTTACTCTTTATGTCTTGAGTCAAACAAGCACACACAGAAGTCTGCATCTTGTATGGGATAATTGACCCTGAACAGCAGATGGTAGGGCAACGTTTTACAATGGGGCAGAGAAGATTACATTGGAACCCAGATGATTCACTTGGGCACCTCATGACACTCCCTTGCCCAAGTGTGACTCTGAGAAGACACAGGCGTCAAACTCTGCATGAAAATGGAACCATTACTGGGGCTTAGACTCCTCTGGCTTAGGTCCCATCGCTGGGAAGGCCACTGAGAGCAACAGAGGTGGTAGCTGAGGTTAAAGGGAATTTAGAAAGAATGGGAGAGGAGGAAGAAAACAAAAACCATTTTCAGCCCCCAAATCTAACTGTAGGGTTAGGATTAGGGATGCAGTTCATGTCATTAATTTCACCTAAGTTTCCCCATGGGAAATAAGATCCTGGCATTCTGAACTAACTGAACCCGTATGTAGAAGTAGATGCACATGTCAGCCATGGAGGGAAAGTTTTTGACTACACAGAGCCATTTCTCGACCAAATTCCCCTCCAACTCCTTCAATCAAGGTCACAGAGATTTGACTCTGATTGAGATCTTCACACTCAGGCACATCAAGAACCTGTCTTCCGTGTCTCCACTGCTGCCCCCAAACAAATGAAGTCCTGAGCCCCTAGACAGAGCATTGCTCTTTTGATATCTACTTTACCTCTCTTTCTTTTTTTTCTTTTTTTAATTCATTTAATTTTGATCCATTGAACACAAATGGAGTACAGCTATTGTTTCTCTGGTTGTACACAAAGTAGAGTCACACCATCTGTGCATTCATACATGTACACAAGGCAATGATGTCTGTCACACATTCTGTTATTATTCTTACCCCACCACCCTGACCCCACCCCTTCCTTCCCTCTATGTTATCTATCCTTCCTCCATTCTTGCCTCCCTTCCACCCCACATTATGCATCATCATTCACTTATCAGAAAGATCATTCAGCCTTTGGATTTTGGGGATTGGCTAATCTCACTTAGCATGACAGTCTCCAACATCATCCATTTACCTACAAATGCCATAATTTTATTCTTCTTTATGGCTGAGTAATATTCCATTGTGTATATGTACCACAGTTTCTTTATCCATTCATCTACTGAAGGGCATCGAGGTTGGTTCCACAATCTAGCTATTGTGAATTGAGTGGCTATGAACATTGATGTGGCTGCATCACTGTAGTAATCTGATTTTAAGTCCTTTGGGTATACGCCAAGGAGTGGGATAGCGGGGTCAAATGGTGGATCCATTCCAAGTTTTCTAAGGAATCTCCACACTGCTTTCCAGAGTGGCTTTATCCTGTTTTACCCAGAGTGTGGAAAACATGTATGAAGGTAATGCTGCCTAAATAGCACCATGAGCCAAGAAAGCTATTTAGCAGGTGTTACTGTTCAGATGGTTTCATATAGAATGCCAAAGGACCAAGAACAGTTATATACTCAGCTGATCACATACTTCCTATCCTTTCCTCAGTGTTCACAGGTCCACAAATATCACAGCTTTACTGAAGATTATCTTCAGCTTTCAATATAATAGCCACCTAGAGAGACTTGCTAGCCACATGGGTACTGTCATGGGTAGTTCCTCTTGCATATGCAGCAGTGCTATATGGGCCTAGCACCAAGCTTCCCTGAGCCCACCCTTTCCATGGCCACTTGTGACACTTTACATCTGCTCCACAGAGAAACTGTGTATGTGTGTGAGCATGTCTTTCTAAGGGAGAAGGAGCTTTATATGGATCACTCTCTGTGACAGTAAAGCAGTTTCACATGGTATTGCTCCATTTCTAGATTTGAATACTAGGCTCTAATTGCCTCCTAAGAACTAGAGAAAAGGTTCTGGCTGTCCAAAGGCATACAAACCCCCTGCATGTGGGTGAGGAAGAGCTCAGCAGCCTCAGTTGGATCTAGGGGAACACCCAGAAGGGAGTCCCTTTGGAAAAGATGTTGAAGTCTGAGGAGAGAGAAGACACAAAGCTATAACAAAATACAGAGGGAGGTTCAAAACAGGGGACAGTTTCCAATAATGACATAACAGATACTCTTTCAAGTGTACAGGGAACTTTTTTCAAAATTCAACATATACTGGTTTACCAATCAAGTCTGAACAAATTTCAAAGAATGGAAATTATTCATAGCATGTTCTCTGATGATGATCTTCAACTAGAAATCAACAACAAAAGATTACTAGAAAATGAGCAGTGGATTGAAAATTAAGCAATATACTTCTAAACAGCCCACAGGCCAAAGAAGAAATAACAATATAAATTAGAAAATATTTTAAATTGAATGATAAAGACATTATATATCAAAACTTACAGGTGCAGCTAACACAGTACACAGAGGGAAAACTATAGCTATAAATACCTACATTAGGAAAGACAGGCTGAAAATCAATGATCCACATTCCATTTCAAAAAGGAATGGGGAAAAGAGCAACCAGTCAAATACAGAGAAAGTACAAGAAAGGAAATAGTAAAGATAAGAATGGAGATCAGAGAAGAGAGATAACAGGAAAGTCAATGCAGCCAGCAAATGGGTATTTGTAAAGATTGATAACATTGTTAAAATAGAGGATATCAGAGAGCTTTCTAAGTCTAGGGCCAGAGAGAAACATTAAAGTCTAGATGATGCAAAGGTGACAAAAGGGAGTAGAATTAATACTGAGTAAGGCCTAGACAAGTCTGTCAATGCATATTAGCTGTTCACATGTATGGGCATTTGGGGTGTGGTACATGGATCGTCAGTCAAGCTCCAGACACTAATTGGCTCTGTCCCCTCCCTGCATGGAATGGCCTTAACAGGTCCAGATGTGATATGTAGATACGACGAAGTCTAGACCAAGAGAGGACATCTCCCTCCATATCATCTTACCAATCCCCATGGCAAAAATTTCCTCCTTTTTTTCAATACTGGGAAATTGAACCCAGGGGCACTACCATTGAGCCACACCCCCAGCACTTTTTAAAAATTTTGACGCAGGGTCTTACTAAGTTGCTGAAGTTGACCTCAAACTTGTGATCCTCCTGCTTCCGCCTCTCAAATCATGGGATTACAGACAAATGCCACCTTCACTGGCTCAAAACTTGCTATTAATATCTCATTGTCCTGACTTGGAACACGCACTTTTTCTAATCAGTTTCTGATAAGAAGATTACCATGATGGGTGCAGACCAATTAAAAAACACATTTTACTGAATATGCCTCAAAATATGTGCATAGCTTGATATATTTTTACAAACTAAGCCCACTTATGTATAAGATAAGCACTAAAGTAGCACTAAATAAGAGATTTTAACTTTGTTTGTACCAGAGACTCCTTTGGCAGTGTGGTAAATCCTAGAGGCCCCTTCTAAGAATGTTTCCAAATGTTTAAAGTAAAATATGTACGATTGCAAAGGAATACAGATGTTTAGAAATGACATTATTAGAATTCCAATGTATTCATCCAGGTTAATTAATTTTGTCATCAACAAACTTATGATATGGTAGTACATGTGTTTCTTTATTAGCACATTAAAAAGGAATACTTTTACACTGTTGGTGGGACTGTAAATTAGTACTACTGCTATGGAAATCAGTATGGAGGCTCCTCAAAAGACTAGACATGGAAGCACCATATGACCCAGCTACATCACTTCATGGTATTTACCTTGAAGAATTAAAAACATCATACTACAGTGATACATGCATACCCATGTTTATAGCAGCACAATTCACAAAAGCAAAACTATGGAACCAGCCTAGGTATCCATCCATGGATGAAGGAATAAAGAAAATGAGTTGTATATACACAATAGAGTTTTATTCAGCCATAAAGAAAAATGAAATTATGGCATTTGCAGGAAAATGGATGGAACTAGAGACCATCATATTAAGCAAAATAAGTCAAACTCAGAATGTCAAGGGTCATTTATTTGCTCTCATATGTGCAAGCTAGAGAGGATAAAAGAAAACAAAGGTGAGGGTGGATCTCCTAAAAATTACAGGGAGTTCAGTAGAGGAAAGGGGTAAGGGGTGGGAAGCAGGGAGGGAGGGATGAAATGCTGGAGAATGATATTGGTCAAATTATATTGTTATATTGTGTGCACGTATGAATATGTAACAACAAATCCCACCATTGTGTACAATAATAATGTACCAATAAAAAATGAAGAAAAAATAAAATCTGGTGGCAGATATGATTACTACCATAATTCTGATGCTGATGAACAGAAAAGATTCAATTGATGACAAAGTCACAGATATTGCTACTTCTACTGTGGTTTGTTCCCTATATTTAAAATTGAAGATAAAGTTACATTTCAGCTAAAGTTTAGTGGAAACAAAGAAGTATTTTTTCTATGAACAGACATAGATCTCTTGAATTCTATCAGTGGACCAATTAAGAGTCCCAGAGCCTAAACTCAAGAATATCTGATTTCCTTAACATGACTCCCAAAGCGCAAGAAATAAAAGCACGAATAAATGATTGGGATAGAGTCAAACTAAAAAGCTTTTTCTCAGCAAAGGAAACAATCAGCAATGTGAAGAGAGAGCCTTCGGAGTGGGAGAAAATCTTTGCCACACACACTTCGGACAGAGCACTAATCTCCAGAATCTACCAAGTACTCAAAAATCTTTACACCACGAACACCAATAACCCAATCAATAAATGGGCCAAGGAAATGAACAGACACTTTACAGAGGAAGATCTACAAGCAATCAGCAGATTTATGAAAAAATGTTCAACATCACTCGTTATAAGAGAAATGCAAATCAAAACCACCTTAAGATTTCATCTTACCCCAATTAGAATGTCTTTTATCAAGAACACAGGCAACAACAGGTGTTGGCGAGGATGTGGGGAAAAGGGTACACTCATACATTGCTGGTGGGAGTGCAAGTTGGTGCAGCCACTCTGGAAAGCAGTGTGGAGATTCCTTAGAAAACTTGGAATGGATCCACCATTTCACCCTGCTATCCCACTCCTTGGCTTATACCCAAAGGACTTAAAATCAGATTGCCTCAGTGATGCAGCCACATCAATGTTCATAGCTGCTCAATTCACAATAGCTAGATTATGGAATCAACCTAGATGCCCTTCAGTAGATGAATGGATAAAGAAACTGTAGTATATATACACAATGGAATATTACTCAGCCATAAAGAAGAATAAAATTATGGCATTTGTAGGTAAATGGATGATGTTGGAAACTGTTATGCTAAGTGAGATCAGCCAATCCCAAAAATCCAAAAGCCGAATGGTCTCTCTGATAAATGAATGATGATGCATAATGTGGGGGGGAAAGATGGCAAGAATGGAGGAAAGATAGCTAGCATAGAGGCAAGGGAGGGGTGGGGGCGGGTGGGGGGTAAAATTAATAACAGAGTGTGTGACAGATACCATTGCCCTGTGTACATGCATGAACGCACAGATGGTGTGACTCTACTTTGTGTACAACCAGTGAAACAATAGCTGTACTCCATTTGTGTTCAATGAATCAATAATAAAAAAAAAGAATATCTGGAACTTTAGAGTCATTAGTTGGAGTGGTCTGGATGTTGGGAAGCTAAACATCTTGACTCTCAAAGTAGATGAAGGAAATTAGAGTTTTAGGTCCCACAGATTTATTCATTCAATTATCTTTGCAACAGTTGTTTATCACATGTAGACTACATATTAAGTACCATGTTATATGCAGATCTACAGCAGGAAATTAAGTAAATATGACCTCTCCCCTCAGGTAATTTATCATCTAGTAGAGAGAAGAGGTAATAAAGGGAGCAAAGGTAAACTAAGATTCAAAGTGAGAGAACAAATTGGCCATTTGAGCTAGAATCCAGAGGGCTGGTTCAAACCAAAGTATGGGCAAGTTGCTGGCTGAGTTGGTTAAAGTAATTGCCAAGAATTTCTCCTGAGTAAGGCAGACTTTCCAGTGGTGCCACTCTGGGCCCATAGTGAGCCCCTTCCTAGAGTAGCCTTGTCTATCTTCAATTTTGGTCTTTAGTAACTAATTCCATTTAATTTGGTACTGCCTCTTTGTGTCCCTCCAAAATTCATATGTCAAAACCTAATTCCAAATGTGATGGTATTAAAAAGTAGGGTTTGGGGGGTGATTAGGTCATGAGAGAATACCCTTTATGAATGTGCCCTTGTAAAAGGGATCCCAGGGAGCTCCGTCACCTCTTCTGTCATGTGAGGACACAGAAGAAGCAGTCTGTGAACTAGGATGCAGATCCTCACTAGATACCAAATCTACTTGCACCTTGTGCTCAGATCTCCAGAACTGCAAGAAATAAATGTCTGTTGTTTATAAACCACCAGTCTAAGGTATGTTGTTATAGCAGCCCAAGTGACTAAGATACTGTCTAATAAAGATCCCTATGACATCCTTGCTATATTGCTGTTCTCCACCAAAACATTCTGTCAAAGCCAAGAGTTTGCTCTTTCAGTGATTTATCTTAAGATGCTATCCACAACTACACATTATCTCTCTGACCTGCAACTTCCAATACAAAGGCAGTTCAGTGAACACCTTGATATCCTGAAAAAAATAGAGCTTCATTTCACCCTTTCCTCCTGCATCATAAAACATCTATTGAGCACCTACCAGATAATAAGCATGACAATATGAACAAAGGATACAAAGATTAATAAGGCATGGCCCTAACCTCAAACAAGGGTTAACAAACTTTGGCTGTCAAGCCAAAGGAGCAGAGAATAAATATTTTGCATTTTGCAGGCCTTACAGTTTGTTTTTGCCTGTTAGTTGGCTTGTTGTCACTGGGACCAAAAGACCTGACAAGAACAACTTAGAGGAGGAATTTTATTTTTTCTCACAGTTTTAGAGGTTCAGTCCATGGTTGGCCAACTCCATAGCCCTGGACCTGAGATGAGGCAGCACATCATGGTGGAAGGGCATGGTAGAGAAAATATACTGAATCCTTGACATTCAGGAAGCAGAGAGCTCTGCTTGCCAGGAACAAAATATAAACCCTAAAGATATGACTGCAGTGACTTACTTCCTCCAGCCACATCCTACCTGCTTACATTTACCACCCATTAATCCATTCATTATTAATCCACCAAATGGATTAATTGGCTGATTAGGTTATAGCTCTAATAATCTAATCGTTTCACCTCTGAACATTCCTGCATGAATTGTCTCACACATGAACTGTTGGGGAATTTCTCATATCCAAACCATAACATTATTTTGCCTCTGCCACTATAGCATGAAAGTAGCCATAGACTCTATAAATGAATGGCATGACTGTGTTCCAATAAAACTTTATTTATAGACACAGAAATGTAGACTTCACGTAGGTTTTACAAGCCACAAAACATTTGTTTTTTAATTTATTCAATCATTTAAAAAAGCAAAATCCATTCTTAGCTTACTGGCCATATAAAAACAAGAGGTGGGCAGATTTGGTCCATCAGTCCTTATTGGTTGGTTCCTTTTGCTATAGGCAATATCCAAGGGGAATGAAATGGAAAGCTTCCATTCCCTCCTTGGTAAAATGTCAACTTGAAGATAAAGCACATTCCTGCAGGCTTCTATCTTCATCCTGAATTTTCTCTCTAAAAA
Source organism: Glaucomys volans (assembly GCA_020662805.1). Lineage (NCBI taxonomy): Eukaryota > Metazoa > Chordata > Mammalia > Rodentia > Sciuridae > Glaucomys > Glaucomys volans. Next base: position 291,173 of record JAJEJO010049543.1, read on the forward strand.
TTCAAGTGTAATATTACATACATGGCTAAAATTATATCTCATTGCTTTGAAAAACAAGTAAGGTGGACAAGATATACAAAAATAGGTTTTCAAAATGCGATTCTATAACCCTATGCAACATCCACCTTCAAATTGCCAATATTGCAACCCGCTTCGCAATTTCATCAAACTGGCAGAAACAATTGGATGGGGTTGGAAAGCGATGACTTGCCAAATGTCGCTTGAGCCAGCAGGGGCTGGAAACAGCCTTGCTGACAAGGCTCCAGCTTGGTGAGTGCACACACAGCTATAACCAACCTGTTCTCAACCAAGTAATTACCTTCTCCTAGGGAGAGAGAGTGGTATTAAAAAATTGCAGAAATACAACACACTGTGGGGGGAAAGGAAGAGCAAGGCAGAGAAAGAGAAAGGAAAGAAAACAGGAGAGGTCTGCAAGAGGAAATAAATTCCTGGAAGATACAAGAGAAGATGGATATGGAGAGAATTGCTAAAATTCCATCTGGGAAAATGGTCCAGGAGATGGAAAAGGAAACTAAAGGGCTGGCAGGTGAACAAGCCTGGCTTTTAATGGCTTAATAATAGGGATGTTTGGTAACCAATGAGGTTAATGCACGAGTGACATAAACCAGCAGGGGGTCTTGCAGGAGATTCACTGCACATACTAATTGAAGGACATTTAATACAGGATAATGGCAGAAAGATAGGGCTGCGGCTGAATTCACTTCCCTTCATTCACAAAGGATGAGCTGGCAGAATTTAATAGCTTGGCACTGTCATTTAAAAGGAGCAGCAGTATTGATTGAAATAAAGTCTTCTTTTTAATGTGGGAACAAACGGAGGGAAGAAAGGAAGGAAGGAAATAAGGGAGGGAAGAGAGAGGGAAGTTAACAAATGAAGTTAATGAGAGACCCTGTGGCTGTGATTTCAGGGTTAGAGAGCTATTATCTGCCATTCATTAGAAAATGCCCTATTAATGCAGTTGATCACTAGGCTGGCTTCTCAAACTTTGATGTGCAAACAAATCACCCCAGGAGTTCATTAAAAGACAGATTTTGATTCTGATTTTTATTTGGTAGGACCAGGGTGGGTCCCACGATTCTGCATTTCTAGCAAACTTCTGGTTGATATGATGCCCTTGGTCCAAAGACCACACTGAGTAACAAGGCTATAGACATTCCCTCTTTCAGTACTGTAGCCACTAGAAACCTGTAGCTATTAAGCACTTGAAATGTGGACACAGTCCTAGATAAGATGTTATAGATTTTGAAGACTTAGTAAAAAAAAAAACCAAAATACATCATTTATAATTTTTTATATTGTCAGTCATGGTGGTGCATGCCTGCAATCTCAGCAACTTGGAAGGCTGAGGCAAGAGGATCACAAATTCAAGACCAGCCTGCACAATACAGCAAGATCCTGTCTCAAAATACTAACTAAAAAGGACTGGGGATGCAGCTCAGTGGTAGAGAACCTTTGGGTTCAATCCCCAGTACTGAAAATAAATAAATAAATCTACCTTATATTGATGACCTGTTGAGATGATAATATTTGGATATACTGGGTTAAATATATTATTGCAGTTAACTTCTCCTATTTGTTTTACTTTTTAAAACATGGCTACTAGAAAAAATGTCAACTTCCACATAGGCTCGTGTTGGATTTCTATTAGACAACACAGCACTAGGCTCTTCCTCTCATTGTCTCCTGTGGTTGATGTTATAAAAACTGTTCTGAGCAGTTTGTATGGTTAACCCGTGAGTGATGGGCAATGTAACCTCTTCCCTATTTCCCTTTCTTTTTCTTCTCCCTATTTCCTTGCAGATTCTGCTCTCCCAGTTTTCACCAGGAAAATATAAGGAAATCTTGGGCACTTTAAAAAAAGGTGTCTATGAGCTCATTGCCCCACACTAACTCATTCATTTTAACACAAGCATTTACTTCAGTGAAGCCCCTGGCTCATTCATTGATTTGACACTGGCAAAAATAGGTCATAGATGCTGTGCTCAAGCTCATAGTCTAGAGGGACAAAATAAAGACATAACACAATGAATGTCCTGTATGATATAAGAGAAGTACATACAAGGCACTAGTAGAGAACATGCCTTAACGCCAGTCCTGTTGGCCAGAACTTCCTTTTCTTCTGCACATTAGCTAATAAGCAAGTGAATTAACCAATCCATGTCTAAGTTTCTGCATCTGCTTAATAGGGATAATAATAGTAATCTATTTCATTCACAGTGCTAGTATGAAATCTAAGTGAGTTCATATTTATAAAGTACTTAGGTCAATGTTATACAGTGAGTTCCATAGACATATTAAATAGACAGACTTGATTTGCCATTGTCAATCTGTTGATGAATGTTTTTAGGCATAAACATTTAAATATAATTATGATCCCATCCAATCTTGACCTGAAATTCAGCACTAAGATGACACAGAAAATAACTCCAATGGATAAACAGTACTTGATTCATATGATTGAATAAAGAAATGAAAAAGAAATAAAGGATTGCTTTTCACAACACTATGGATGTACTTCACAGAGCTAATGTTGAACAAAAGAAGCCCAACACAAAAGGGTACATGGTATGTGATTCCATTTATACATAGTTCAAAAATATGCAAAACCAATCTATGGCAAAAGATTGTCTTGACTTTTGGAGTGGCAATGACTGGGCAGTTATGCAGTAGGCATCTTGGTGCTAGTAATGTACACCTTAACCTGGGTGGTGGTTACAAATGGGTATGCTCACTCTGTTAAAATCTATCAAGCTGTACACTTGGAAATTCTATGCTTTGCAGTACATATATTATTCCACAATTTAAACAAAAGAAGGAAAGGAAAGCTGCAGAGAGTTCTTTCTTGAAAAATCCAGCCATAAACACTGGGTACAAAAATATCAAAAATACTTAACAGTGAGAGGTCAAACTGAACACTTATAAAATTATGAGATTCATTTTTCTTCTGCTCCAATTCTTTTGATCTTTGACCCAGAACTAAATCCTTCCTAGAGTAGGAAAAATGGGTGAAAGAGGTGAGACAAACAAAGCGAATGGGGAAAACCAGAATGTAGAAGAGATCCTGAAGAGGTCTAGAAGCCCTAGGAGCCCCCTAGGGATGTGTGAAGAGCAGTCTACATAGCTCAGAGTAGAAAGTTCTTGGATAGAGAAATACTAGCCAAATGTTCTATTTCATAAATCTTTCTGAGACTTTCTTCTTCCCTAAGATTTTCCTAAATACATTCATATCTTAGAGTTCCACCTGTATGATTTCTTCAGTCCCCCATGGAACTATTAGGTTTTGCAAATTCTTTCCTCATTTCATTTTTAAAAAGCACTAGGAGTGGGCTGGGGGTATAGCTCAGTTTGTAGGGTGCCTGTCTCACAAGCACAAGACCCTGGGTTCAATCCCCAACACTGCAAAAAGAAAAAAAAAAACAGAAAAAAGATAAAAAAGCACTAGGAGTATTGCAGGAGGATGTGGCTGGCTATATCACATTGTGTCTTATGTTTAACAGTCAAATGGGCAGACTCTAAGAAGATAGTTTCAGAGAATATCCAAAGGACATAGCAAAAGGACACAGAACCCAGAATAGGCTTACTCATGAATATGGGGACATCATCTAATGTCTAAGAGGCATATGTGCCAAGAAAGAAATATTCATAATTATTTGTACTTTGTCTCATAAATGATGTATTAATTTTGACAACTATTTTTCTTTATTTTATTAGTTCCTTTTAGTTATATGTAACAACAGAATCCATTTTGACATAATTATACAAGCATGGAATATATCTTGTTCTAATTCAGATCCAATACCTCTCCTTCCCCTTCCCTCCCCACACCTCCTGCTCCCTTTCCTCTATTGACCTTTCTGCCATTTACCCACAGTTATTTTTTTAATTAATTTCTTGTGGACGCACTATATGCCTTAAGAGTCATATGTTAATACAAAGAAAAATTGTTTTCTAAGTGTCTTTACCATTAAATCAATAATAATCCATTATTATTTTTAATATCCCCCATTTTGTGAATAACATGGCAGGGTTGAAGATGATAAAAAGGTAGGAGAATTGAGTTGTTGTGTAGGTGTAAGATTTTACCTGGCTGGGCCAGTTACTCTGAGAAGGAGAAAGAACAGAAGGCTCTAGACTTTATAACATTTAAGTTGTCTGTCTTAGCCTGTTTGGGCTACTAAAACAGAATGCTACATATGGGGCAATTTCTAAAGAACAGAGATTTATTTCTTATAATTCTGAAGGTTGGGGAGTCCAAGGTTGAGGGGTCTGCATCTGGCAAGGACATTCTTGCTACATCATCCCATGGCAGAAGGTAGAAGGGCAAGAGAGTATGTGTAAGAGAGAGAAAGAGGGGCCGAACTCCCTTTTATAAAATACTCACTCACACAATAAAGATATTAATCCATTTATAAAGGCAGAGCCCTCATAACCTAATCACCTCTCAAAAGTCACACCTCTCAACACTGTTATATTGGAGATTAAGTTTCCAACACATGAACTTTAGGGGATACATGGAAACCTCAGCAGTCCCTCTGAGGTTTAACATTTTAAGAAAACAAAACCCCTTACCCTCACCATTTCCACATGCCAGCATAAGCAATTCTTTGTCTGAGGGTGATCTTTTGCCATGGAAGCCAGTCTTAATCTTCTGTGTGGCAAGTCAGAAATGCTAGGAAGTTAACACCATTTGGAAGAAGTCTTCCTCTAATGACACTGGAGAGTTGGTGTATAAATACCCCAGCTCTCTCACCCACAGGTAGATGAACCCTGAAGCACATGTTTTATACTGTCTCCCAGAATTTCCCAGTGAAATCAAGTTCCACTCAACCACAGAGGTAATTTGCTTGATAATGCACCCCTTTATTTGCTGACTTCCCTTTTCTGTCTCACTTTCCCACTCCCCCATAACAGTTTCTCTCACTACCAAAAGGAACTATATGCACTTGAATCCTTGTCTTGGCATCTCCCTCTACATGAACTTAAACTAAGACAAAATGTCACAAACCAAACACTGTGGTAATAGCTAACTTGAAAACAGCAGGAAAAAATGGTTCCCTCCCCAGACATGAATTTTAAGGAGTTTAGCAGATAACATGAACAGGAGAAGAATCGTTGCCATCCAGACACAAGGCTGATGGCAAGACCACTTAACCAACTGCTCTTCTCCTCCCACCAGAACGATACCCCCTTTAGGCATTTTAACTGCTCAAAATGCATGAGAATTATTAGAAGGTTGGAAAACTTGCACCATCTGGCTAAATCCAGTCTGGTGTCTAGGAGACACACTAAATTTGATGTACAATCCATTAAGAAGATAATGAAGTGTCCATTTTTCAAAGATTCAAATTAAGTCATTGGTTAAGAGCTCATTCTTCCAATCTGATAAAAGAGAATTTCAAATCTTCTGTTCCAAATAGTTTTCACTATCAGCCATATTCAACACTTTATTCTAAAGGATCAGTGTAAGCCTTTTTTTAATCAAGAGAAAAGTAGCAATTGGATACCACCATCTCAAAGGAGCCTTTCCCTTGACTGCTGTTCTTCCTCTCTCAATGCAGAAGTGTTTTAATCCAGGGAATGTGTAGCAGACACTATTGAGAAATACTCAATGTTCATTCCCAACCCCTTCTTCCTCCTCCATCACAGCCTGCAGAGGTTGGAAAAGTCAGAGACTCACTTTTTTAGTTCCCTTTTACAAAGGTGGTTATTTTACCTAAATCAGACTAATGGGACTAATGGAGAAGTCTGCTCTCCCTCTGCAAAGGGAGAGAAGTATGTTAGGAGACCTCTTTTACTGCCCTCCCCTTCCTGTCCAGATATGATAGTTAGAGGCCTGGAAACCATCTTGTGACCATGAGTAGGGGGGGACTGCCAAAACACTGAGAATGGGCAAAAGGGAGAGTGGAAAGATCATGGGTCACTGAGACACTGTGGAGCTAAGGAATCAACTGTGAGATCACACACCACCTCCTTGTTAAATGAATAATGAATACCCCTCTGGTTTAAGTCACTGCTTGTTCTTGCTGCCAAAACCATTCCCAACTGACATGGATTTTTGAGGTAAATTTTTAATTGAATGTAACATATGTACAGAAATACACACAAATCATAAGTATACGACTTGAAGTATTTTCATAGAATGTCTTTACTTTCAAATCCCCATCACCTACATACTTTGAAAATGGCCATAGTGGTTAAGAAGAGACCCTGAAGCCAGATTGCTGGGTTTGAAACCCACCTCCACCACCAACTAACTTGATGACTTGGGGCAAATTATTGAACCCCTCCATGTGTTGGTTTTCTCTCTTGTAATCTGTGAATGATAATATTAATTATTTTGCTGGGGGTTATAAGGATTAAATATGTCAATTTTTAAACTTACATATCTGGTATCTAGTAAGCACTAATAATTATTTGTTAGATATAAATAATGTTAACCAGGGTATAATTCAGGAGGAAGATAGAGCAGGATGGTTCTGGAAGATAGAATAGGTATTTGAAGACCTAGGATGACATTAGAAGCTAAAGTGCCTAATGAGCTAGGAAATACTAAAGCTATTTTGCAACTAGAGCCACACGATGGAGATTACTAGAACTTGTTTGAGGTTTCAGAATCTCCAATATAGCAGTTCTTGGCCGGGACCCAGAGATATGCCTCTGGAAAACCATTACCCCACTATAGCAAACAAAGTGAGCCAAAATTGGCACGTGTGTTACTGAAGAGCTATACAGAATTTTCATCAGACTCTCAAAGGCACTCATGATTCATACAAGGTTAAAATCACAGACGAGCTCATCTACTGATGTCATAGCTATGGCCCAGAGTGAGGCCATCTAATACTTCAACTAATCTGTCACATTTAACTTTAGGTACATCTTCCCAGGGGAAAGATGGGTCAAAAATATTATTCTACTCCCGAATTCTACAATTTTCCAATTGAAAGAACTTAGCAGTTCTTTAAATATAATTCAGCTACCTTTATGATGAGGAATCCAAGTTCTAGTGAGGTTAATATGGCCTCTTAGGCATCTCAGAGAGAAACAGAGCCATGGCTGACAGGTGTTCTAGTTTGGCATCTAATTTTCCCCCACAGTAATATTTTGGTAGCAAAACTCCTACCAGCTCATTTCACAGTCTAATCCTGGTCATAATTGTTGAATGTCCTGTGTACTGGACCCTTCAAATGTGGTTGCTAAGGCTGGGTGCAGTGGCACACACCTGTAATCCCAGTGGCTCTGGAGGCTGAGATCATAAGTTCTGGTTTTGAACTTAGTGAGGCCTTAAGCAACTTAGTGAGACCCTGTATCTAAAAAAAAAGTACAAAAAAGGGTTGAAAATGTGGCTCAGTGATTAAGCATCCCTGAATTAAATCCCTGGTACCAAAAAAAAATGTGGTTGCTAAGGATAACCAGGACAAAAGGGCTTCAAATGTTCTATTCCTTTCCCTGCTATAAGCTTCAGAGTGATTATAATTAGTCACATATCTTGTGAGTATTATCAGGTAAAAATGGGAAGATAAAGCAAAGAATTCTCAACCAACCCAATTTATCATTGCAATGCTCTTTTATCATCTACTTTTTGCCTCTTCCTCTCCTTTGATAAATCTTTAGAAACTGCTTTCTGAGTACTATGTACATCCACAATTATAAGAGGCACAGAAATAGGAGTTAGGTAAAATCTGTATAAACAGTTTCTAAACACAGATTGCTCTTTCAAGGGCAAACACAGATTGCTCTTTCAATGACAGGGTTGATGGCAGGGGTGAGTGACACTGAAATTAAACATAGTTTATAATAGATTAATCCTTAAGGATTGTTATATTGGGTCTGGTATCAGATTCTAATTAAACAAGGGGAGTGTGTGTGTGTGTGTGTGTCCATGTTAAGTTCAGAGACAAACTTGAATCTCCTGGCTCTAAGACTTTCCAGCTGCCAAAATGACTTTCTCATTTCCACTTGGTTTTTGATTAACGTCATACCTGAATTTTCCGTATATTTGGATCACTTTAGTTCTGTGGGAAGGAAGAGGAACAAGAAGAAAAGGAAAATAGGTTCATATACCTGGGGCCACATTAGCCTGGCCACAATTTAAGATTGAGAGATCACTCAGACCTCTTGTTAAATGTAATGTGGCATTGATTGACAATCACATCTTTATTACTGGAGGAGGAAGATTTTTTCTGTGATTCCTGTTGTACATCACAAATAAAAATAATAGATCTAATCACAGTTTTCATTCTGTATTTATTTTTAGATTGTATCATCTTTCTTCTGAAAGCCTCATTATACCTCTGCCTTTCTTCTTTTTTTTAATACATTCTCAGTTGTCATTGAACCTTTACTTTTTATGTATTTATATGTGGTGCTGAGAATTGAACCCAGTGCCTCACACATGCTAGGCAAGACTTCAACATTGAGCCGCATCCCCAACCTCATCTACCTACTTTCTTCTGAAAAGAATAGAACACAGCTCTCTTCCCCATCCCCAGGCTAACAACCACACTTTCATTTTGCAAAACACTGGGCTTGTGAAGAGATGCCCCAAATGATAAAAAAAAAAAATAGCCAAGAATCCACACCCTCTCAGGAAGGTACTGATTCATTTCTTTTTGTGACCCAGAAAGCTGAGTGGGTGACCATTCTGCCTGAGCCAGGGAGAGCACAGTACATGACTGAATGGAAAGTGGTTTCTTCTCAGGCAGGCAAGTCAGAGGAAAAGACACTTAGCACCAAGGAATGAACAGTGCCTTCTCAGACCATCATGGCCCCACAGGGAAGATGGCTTCTCCCTGCTGCCCCACTCGAGGGTGAATCCATTCATCCTCCTGCTCTTTTTACAGTTATGGACTGGGCTAGTCTATTTTCAACAGACTTAGATAAATTGGAAGGTGTGGGGAACGAGGGAAAGGGAGAGAACAGTGAGGGAACCAGATGAAGAAAAATGTACTTAAATTTTTCTCGGGGGGAAAAAAATCATATATTTTAGAAATTTCCTAAGGAGCAATAATAGGTGGTTAGATTCAGGTTCCTATCATTTCCTGTCCTCCAAGTTGGCCAGGGAGGCAATTTTAAGTTATTTCCACATAAATATTTACCTTAATTCATGCATTTTTATAAAGGTAGATTATATTAAAGGCAATTGCAATTCCAAATATGTTGATTAAATGAATTAATCACTGAAACTTATTCCAACTACAGCCAAGCCTAATTCCCAGGAGTTCTACTAGCTCCCTCAAAATGAAAAATGGTTAGGGATTGGCACTACCAGGTATGGAAGGCAGCAATTGGAGACTGAGTCCCATGAGACTGAATCATAGAAAGCATAGGCACATCTCACAGTAAGACCTGGTGAGCTGACTTCCCCTTTGGATCTGCTCTTTCTCAGAGACTTAAAACCCATAAGCAGCTTTTTTAAATCCCCAAGTGCAGGAGAAAATGAACTAGCCAAAGCTCACAGAAGCCTCCTTACATCTCCCTTAAATATTGTTCCCGTCTGGCCACTCTGAATCCACAAGTCTTCAATCCAAAGACTATTTATTGGAAGCCCTTCTGAGGGACTATTTTTCTCTGTTTCCAGACCCCTAAAGTGAAGTTTCAAGGATCCTGAGCCTGTTTTCTCTCTGCTTGTCGCCAGCAAGCCTGATACACCCCAGAAGGCTTCCGGAGCCCATTAGAGCTACATCAGGTAGACTGGCAGAAAATGCAAATACAAGTTCAGGAGGTCTGGGACAGGAAAATAAATGCCCCCAACAATAGCATGGCAAAATGGTCCTGGCCTCTGCAGAGGATAGTTCCTTTAGGAAGCTTCCCCCACAGGCTCAGAACAAAGGATTTCTTTCCCCTGCCTCTCAGTCAACAGTACAGGGTTTAAGTTGTGACCAAATCATGACCTCTAATCATGGTCACTAGTCCCTCCCCACCCACCCCCATCCCACTTTCAAACGCGAAAAGGAAAAATTGGAACAAAAGACATTTTTCTTTCTATTTTTAACACAGTGTATATTAGCAATAAATTAACACTCTCCTTCCAGCACCTTTTAAGCACCATCAGGGGCCAATTCTTTTTACTATATTGCCTATGGATCATGCTGTCACTGAACGCAACACAGTAAAAGAGCTCTTGAAACCAGTGTTCTCACAGCCCTGCACTGCACATCTTCTGGAAGCTACTTTATGGTGGGAAAACCAGAAGTCTACAGCTGTGACTTCTGGTATGATCCTAGCAAGGGTGGGGGACAGATATTGCTGTTCCTTCTGTTTTGGGAAAAGGGAAGAGGTGCAGATTAATGCAAATGAGAGCAACTTGCAAGGGAAAACTTACCTTTTTCTAGATTTTTCAGTATTTAGAAGGAGAGCAAACAAAGAGATAAGACTCAGAAAAATCCAAATTAACTCCTTATTTGCTACACCTTTGAACAGAAATGGCACTCCAAGTCCCACTAAATAGCAATGATTCCTTGACTCTCATATCCATTGTGGCTACTGATGGTCAAAATAAAAACTCTGTTTCACAGGCCCAAGCACCCTAACCATTTCTTACAAGACTATTTATTTACATGTTAGCATCTACTTAGGCTGTGGACAGACAGGAAAGTGTTCTCCCCCAATATTGTCATTGTAAAGACATTGGTGAAATGGCAAGTTGATGACATTTCAAAATCAGATGTCTTGATGATTTCCTAAACAGGCAAAACAATTCTTTGTTAACAACCGAGAGTACTCTGGGGTTTCAAGATCTATCCAGACCATATTAACGCCATTTCAGTTCATTTGTCTGGACAGATCTTGAAGCCCAAGAATGGTCATGATCATTACATAGACTTAACCTATCTCTTCAGGGCATGCCTAAACCATCTGATTTTGGAATCTCACCAATTCCCCATTATTCTAGTGTATAAATGCATGCATTATGGAAGCAGACACCTGGACTTGAATTCCAACTCGGCCAATTACTAAGGTGTGTAATTTGAGCAGGTGACTTAACCTCTCTGTTCCTTGGTATCCTCATTTATAGAAGGGGGATATTAATATTAATATTAGGGTTATTATGAATATTAACTGAGGTAATACTTATGAATGCATAAAACAGTGTTTCCACATAAATGCTATAAGAGTTTGTAAAATTCAGAGTTGGCACAGTATCTCACACCCTCCTCTTCATCAACTGCTTGAATTTTTAAATCTCAAGGAAGGAAATGAAAAAAATGAAAAAAAAAATCTTCTGTCCCTTCCCCAAAGACTTGGTATGCCCACTCAGACCACTGCTTCAGAAAGTTGAATCCCATATGAACAAAAATAATGTTCTTGTTATGGTGGCTCCTGTGCCCAAGATCTATGTGCCAAAAAACCCCTCAGATGTTCTTTGTGAAAATGACCAAGTGAGAGCTTGTGCAAAAGAAAACTCTACTCCACAGTGAAATTCTAGGCTGTTGGACTTGGAGCTTGTATCTCATTCTCTGCTATACTGAGAGACTAACATTGGCCTTGACCTTCTTAGATAAGGGCAGATGGGATTTTGGTTCTGGGGTTAGCTGTTCTGAGGAAGAATCCCTTGGAGACAGTGAATCAAAGCATGTAGAATTCCTGAAAGATAGGCAAGAAAACACAGAGGAAGAATATATTGCTGCATCCCCAATGGTACAGAAATGGTTCAAGGGTTTGTCTAGCCTGGGAGTTATTTCCCCCTTTTCTTTGTTGTGAAAAAGCAAGAAAGCACACACTGGAAGGAAAACTTCCAGAAGTCAAACAACATCCCATTTTTATCTCCAAATCATAGGCCACGAGTCCTACTCCCTCCCCTGCCCCAGGGTAAAAATTGGGTTTGAGATCAAAGAAAGTAACAGAGAAAGATTTCCAGGGCTGCTAAAATAAGAAGATTCTGATCAAGAAGTCTTCCTTATTAATCCTTTAATATTGGGGCTGTCTCTCCATCCAATGGCCAAATGCCTTCTTCCCTATGTTGGGGTGAGCTCTGCAGACAGGAAAGCACATCAGAATATTCATGGGGATGTTCCAGCCAGCCAGGATAGGAAGGAAAAGAGAATGAGTAGAGAAATGGCAGCAAGGTAACTAGAATTCTGCTTTTTGAGCCAGTGGGATTGGGCGGAGAGGGGCAGTAGCAGATATAAATTAGAGAGGCCCCAAAGCCCTCTCTTAATCCTGCTGCTGATCAGATATCCATGCCACACATAAACTGCATTAAATCACAAGTGTCACAGTTAAAATAACATTACAGGTCTGGTTAAACCTCCGGGTGCCCAGGGAATTTAGAGTAAAGATTCCAAAACTAGGAAGCTGTCCCAAGTGCCCTTGCACTTGGGGCTGCAGTGAAAATTTCAACAAAGTTTCAGTTTATGAATTGCAATCTGGGTCTGTGCTGCTCTGCTGTTTCCTCTGGCCAGGCCACGCCACATCTCACAGGGAAACCTTAGTACCTTTCTCCCCCAGATTGAGAAACAGTCCCTGGCCTGACCACCATATGCACTGAGCTGTGAGCATGTGTTGGATGGAGGATCTTCACTGGGAAACAATCTCCCTTTCTTCAGGGATTTATGGTTGAATCGAGTTTCTCCCAAAGTAGGGTGGACCTTAATCATAACTAGTGTTCTCTTATCAGAAGACAGAAGACAGTCACAGCAAAACAGAGGCAGATGTTGGAGTTAGTTACCATACACCAAGGAATGCCTGGGGCTACCAAAAGCTGAAAGAGGCATGGAATTATCTTTCACTCAAGGCTTTGGAGAGAGCACAGCTCTGTGCTAACACATTGATTTTTTGCTTCTATCCTCCAGAAGTATGAAGAAATTTCTGCTGTTTTAAGCTACCCAGTTTGTGGTATTTTGTTACAGCAGCCCTAGCAAATTAATGCAACTAGTTTTAACCCCTTCCTTGGCTTACTGGCCACCCACCTCCATTTACAATTACCCCAAACCATCAGAAGTATGGAGTCAAGGGTGAAGAATCCCAGAGAACAAGTTTGACCCATAAGCATTGAGTAGCACAAGAGAGGAGAATGCAGTGTCCTCCTTCTAATGCCAAATGTGGCCAAATCAAGGCCAGTACATCTTCTGGGTAAAAATTTACAATGGCCGGAACCACCTCTCCCTGAAGGTGACAGTGGCCACACAATTGGAACCAAAAGTTTTACCAGTCTCTCCCTCTGGCCCCCACAGGCCTCAGCCTAAGCCAGGCCAGCATTTTAAATGAAGATTCTATCCTACTCTCTCCCTTAGATATTTGACTTAGCAGCCTAGTCAAATATCTGAGGCCCAGAAGCCAGAGTGGGGGAAGGGGAGCTGGAAGGTAGCAAGATGGGGCCCAGGCTCATGTTTTCTCTCACACAGGCTACAGGGCCACTAAGGTGTAGAAGAGAGATTAAAACAAAGACTGCTATACTTGGGGAATTCAATACTACAAATATTTTAAACAACCCAACTGGACCTCATAATTGTGTGGCAAAGGCTGCAAAATGTAAAGTCGGGAGTCTTGGCTCAAATGAGAGGCTCTCTCTGAATAACAATTTATTTTAATTTGAGATTTCTCATACTGTCCATATGGCAGGTCTTCATGGGAAAGCAACTGTCTGGCACTTGATGGGGACATCTGAAGGATGCTTTTTTGGCATACAGGAGAGGTTTTTTTCCCCATTTAAATCAGTGGTTTGGTTGAGAAGGAGAGTTTGAAAACATTTCCCTAATGTTTCTAGCATTTTTACAACTGGAAATTTATCACCTACTCATGGAAGTTCCAAACTGAAACCCATTCCTCAACCAAATTACCTCTCTTTTAGGCCAATACCAATTTGTAATTGTGGAGTTCTGTGGGCATTCATTTGAAAATGGAAAATCCTATTTGGATGCACTGAAAAAATAACAACAACAACCCAGAAATCATGCAAAGAATGCCATGACCTGAGATAGGGACTGCCTTGCCAAGTATCCCAGGCTCATGTTGTGGAGTGTCTTCTAGAGTATTCTACAATCCATCTCTGGGAGAGAGGCAGGATTTCCAGCCAACTCTGTGTAGGACCCTGGTACCACCACAGATAAGGTGACAGCCTTTACTCTGAGACTCTTCAAACACATGCTAGGCCCCAGGGGTGTGATATGAGAAAGGGAGCTTATTTGCTCTCTTTCCCACTTCCTTCTCGAAGGCTTCTTGCCAGCAGCTCCTCTGAGAAAAAAGAGGGGAGACCCTGGCAGAATCTCAGCTTTGCCCACATTTATGGTTCTACAAGGGAGAAGGGGAACTGGGGGAGGTATCATGAAGTCATTAAACATACTGATAAATTCAAGTCATTTCCTCCCACAGAAACCTCACTACTGAAACATCAAATTCTTGGAGGGCTTTTCCCTGACTGCAGCATCAAAAATTACATCCCTGAATGAAGGAATGAATTAATGATGAAATCTCTAGAAGCTCTTTTTTATCCACCTGTTCCAGCATTAACTCTTTTACTTACTAGTAGTGATCCTTGATTTTTTTTCCTTTGTGAATTCCTCTGAACTTTTTTCTTTCATATCTTCCCCAGAAAAGCATTTTCTATATGTTTGGCCAAGATCATGAGGTATCCTGAGCAAGTGTACCTATAAATTCTCTTTCTTCTCACAAGACATGTAATCCAGTTGAGCAACTAAGACTAATCTTGGCTTAAGAAAATTATTAACAAGATAATTGTTCAACTAATGGCTAAATTGGGGAGTAGAAATAATAAAATCTTCCAGTAATGAGGGTTGGTGGAGTTCAGAGAAACATTAAGAGCAGCAGGAGGCTGTGAGCTGCCCTTGACTGATAGGTATTTAACTAGAGCAGGATTTCTCACACTTGGGGCAGATACTTCTGTATTGTGGGGCTATCCTGTGCACTGCCAGGTGTTTAGCAGCATCCCTGGCCTCTATCCACTAGATGCCTGAAATACCACCACCAAAAAAGTCCCCAGACATTGTAAAATGCCTGAGAGGCAAAACATTCCACAGTTGAGAACCACAGGACTAGACACAGGAAATCAGAATCTGGAGAGTGACTAAGGAAGGGCTTGCTCACTTAACTAAGAATCCTTATTAGATCCACAACTGTACCCAGTCACAAACATGGCTTACTTGGAGCATGTTAACCAGCTCTATACACCTTCTCTGTACATGTTCTATTAAACCTATACCCCACATTACTTTGGATTCAACTACTGATGTGGTTTCCAAATGCTTTAGTCATGGAGTCTTTTTCAACAAAATCTTACCCAGAAGCACAAATGAATACTAAGGACATAAACAGAGTTGTTTTGCTGAAACTTAAAATGCCCTTCTTACGTGTGCCTCAGCTCTGCCCAGTAGCCCAATATACATAGCAATTCCAATATGCTTCACTCTATGGCAAACATGACAAAGGCAAAGGTGACATCAACCACTACTATGCTAGCAAGAATATTATTGGTCAGGAAAAGAAGCAATGGATTAAGAATTGTAAAACCTGAGAATTTATCTGGAACTTTTTACTAACTGACTCTGGGCATGTCACTTAACCTCTCTAAACCTGTGATTTTTTATTATAATCTCTAAGGACTCTTTCAGCTTCAAAATGTTATGAACATATAAGCATAGTTGTATTGCATAGTCTGTATACCCAAAATAAAGATGATTATTATAGAGAAGGTGATTATTTATAATGCCCCCTAAATTTCTTCTTTGGGGAAGAGGAAATGGAGAAATGAATCTGACTTCTGAAATTCTCTTTGACTACCACTTTGACCTTTGTTTGATTCTTCATGCTTAAGATTCACTAGTGCTGTCTGGCTGGCCTTTATTAGAGCATCATGATAAATAGGATCGCAAATGGAGATGTGACTGGATTTTTTTAAAAATTAAGAATGAACGTTAGAATGAGACTTTTAAAAGCCCAATACAATAGATTCTGTTATGGTCACACACAAACCCATAATGAAAGCCTAAACATGGTAGTAACCAGATGTACATAAGCTGTGGAGCCTAGAATCATAACCCTCCTACCCCAGGGGTACCACTAGCCAGCTCTTAGGACAAGAGGGTTTCACACAGTGAGCAGAGGCAGAGCACGCAGAACATTTCTGTCCCCCACCCCAAAATGTCTTTGTCTTCCCTTACTGCTGCACGAAAGAGAGGGAATGTGTGCCTTTGCTTTCTGTTTTTGCTCCTTTGTGAAAGAATTTTAAACCTCCTTGCAACTATCTAACACCACAGGGAAATAGCATGAAACCACAGCTACCAAACAATGATACCAAAATCCACAGCTAGGTTTCTATCAAAATATGATATTGGGCTGGGGATATAGCTCAGTTGGTAGAGTGCCTGCCTCACAAGCATAAGGCCCTGGGTTCAATCCCCAGCACTGCAAAAAAAGAAAAAAAAAGATACTGTGTTTACAAATTCCCTATTCAGGGGAGTAAATCTGCTTTAAACATAAATGAGGTATTATGGTAGTCACAGATAAATAATGATTTTTAATTGGAATAGAAAAATGATTTTTAAATACCAGCAACCTGATTCTTAGTGAGAACATGACAGCCATAGGAATTATTTGGTGGTTTAAAATAACATGCCAGTAGTGGTTATGTCAGGCCATGGGTGGAATCTCTCTGGCTGGTGAAGACAACTCACAGTTCTCCAAAGCTATTCAGTATTGATCACTGACCGGTGAAGGGTGGGGTGTTGTTTCATGGAATTTCTTTTTCCAAGAATGATTTCTCCTCATATTGGTACCGTTGAAACATTAACATTTTTGCAAATTCTTTACATTTTTATGTACTAATTCTGAATCAAAGGGCAAAAATGGTTCAAACAGAGCTGGGGTTGTAGCTCAGTGGTAGAGCACTTGCCTAGCATATGTGAGGCACTGGGTTCGATCCTCAGCACCACATAAAAACAAATGAATAAAATAAAAAAAGGTATTGTGTCCATCTGCAACAAAAAATGGTTTTTCAAAAATGGTTCAAACAATGAAAAATGGCATTTTGCAGTAACAATTAAGTCAACCTCCATTCACAGTGTCCCTCTGTTACCAGTACCTTATACATCTGTATAAAGATATTTATTCCATGCAGTAAACACAAATATGCTCATTTACATATGTATTTGTTGTATATATGCTATTTTATGTTATTATGTATAATGCATTTATGTATATACATACAAGAGCTCCTTCGTTACATAATTGGTAATATATCCATGCCTTCTGTACATTTTTCCCTCTATTTAACAATACGGATGGATTAAACATGGTTGCAAATTCTTTGCCATTACTCCCATTGAGAGTTGGAGTCTATTTCCTCTCCCTTTGAATCTTTGGCCTCCATGTGACTTGTTTTAACTAGTGAAATGTGGCTGAAGTGACTCAGTATAACTTCCAAGGCTAAGCATCGTGATGTTTGCAGCTTCTACCTTCACATGTGTAGGATACTCCCTCTTGGAACCCAGATGCCACACTGTCAGAATCCCAAGCCCCATGGAGACAAGATTTGAGATGCTTGTAACAAAAATCCTAGACAACACCAATAGCCAATCTCATGAAGGAGTCATTTAGAATGTCCCAGCCTAGTTGAGCCCTCAAATTGGGACTGCCATCCCAACTGACACTACCTGGGGTAGAAGAATAGACCCACTGAGTCTAGTTGACTCTTCGAATCCCAAGAAATGAAAAAGGGTCATTGTTATTTTTAAGTCACTAAGTTTAGGTGTGATAATTTCACTTCAACAGATACATAGCTCTACTTTATTCTTCCAAATAATATCAAAAATAATATGCAACACACTGTGTGCCAAGCATTGTTATAAGTGCCTTCTGTATGTCAACTCATTTAATTCCCAAAAACTCTAAACATTTTTACACAGATATATCACCCCCATTTTCAGATGAGGAACCGAATTACAGAGGTGTTACGTGATTTGCCTAGTACCCCAAGAGAGGATACAACATGACTAAGATTCAAGATCAGGCCTTTGACTCCAGACACTTAGATATTAAGCACCTCGGGGGCTACTTCATTGAACTAGTCCTCTATTGGTGGACATTTCAATCTTTTCCTAGTGAAAATAAGATTACAATGTCTCTCCTTGTACACACTTTTCTGCATTTGTGCAAGAAATCATTCTTTTTAAGCAAATTGGGGGATGAAAAGATTCAGTTGATTTTGCTGCATAAGAAAGTGTCAGAAGATATATGTCAGGTACAGAATGTCAGGTACATCCACTGCAGTCAGAATAGAGTTCCACCCCATCTGGCCCTTAGCATTTGGTGCCAGAAACTTCATCAGGATACACAAGGACCTGGACGCCCAAAGAGAATATTTATCTTATTTTCATTTGGGCTCCAAGTGGGGCAAGTAATAAACTAACTTTCCTGAGAGTATGCTTATATATTAATGTATATTTTAGAGGAATTCTCAGACACCTGAAAAGGATATTTGGAAAGTAACCTCTGAACCTTGATCTGTGGCACATACAATAAATCTGCCACCACAATCACTGCCAGTTCTGAGGAATCAATGGCCATATTTATAAGGCACATATGTACAACTCATGGCTATTTATCTCCTTGGACCTCACTCCAATGTAAGCACCTTTGGAAAGGGGGTGGATAGACATAACCTCTTTTCATGATTCCTTGGCTGTCTCTAACACCTATAAAGTTAGATTTCTACCCTCTAGGCTTGAGATTGAATGAAGGGCACCTGTTACACCTTTTAAACCACCAGAAGGGTCATAGCACCAGCCCTTTCTGGTAGTGCAGAAGAGGCTAGTAAAGCATGTTCTTGATATGTGAAAGCTAACAGAACCTGCTTCAATCCACTAAAACATGGAAAGGGATCACTGCCATGTAGTTCTAAATGACAATGAGATAATTGCTTAAATGTCATATTTAAAGGACACTCAGTTAAGAACTTCAATTCCATTCCTGCATAGGGGTTCCCCCCAGGATAACAAAGCCTAGGAGGAAAAAGCATGCAAGATACCTTGCCCTTGTCTTCAGGACAGCTGGAAGGGGCTTTAGAGTAGCTCATCCAATACCTTCCTTGCATAGAGAAGTAAATTGAGTTCTAAAGCAGAGCTGTGAATATCTGAGGGCACACATAGTTGGGTATATCAGTCAGCTATAGCCAAAATGTTGTGAACAACAAACTACCTCAAATCTCAGGGCCTTAAAACATTTACCTTCTCGGTTGAGGGATTGCTTGATTTAGGCTGGGCTCCACTGTGTTCTGCTCCAAGCTGTGGATTGAGTTCAGATCTTTCCCACGAGTCTCTCACCCCTTGGACCAGCAGAATAGCCAGATTTTCTTCTCCTGGACAATGTATAATGTACCAGGGAACAAGTCTTACCATATGGACATATTTCAAGCCTCTCTTATAATGCATCTTCTAACAGCTCATTCCAAGCAGCATTGCAAAGCAAGTCACATGGTCAACTACAACATCAACAGGACAAGGATGTATTCTCTGCTTCCAGTAGTAATCATATAGACACATGGCAAAGGGCATGACTACATGGGAGGAATTTAGAATAGGAACTCTAAGGAATAATCTATGACAATTGACGACTCTCAGATTCCATAGCCCTTGACTCCCAACTCAATTCTACAGTAGTGTTTGTAAATAGTTTTGTTTCTCTGTCTTAAGAGCTGCTCCTCTAAGGTAATGATGGGGTTGAAGGGTTCCAAAAGGAAGTGGAGACAGGCAGTAAGAAAAAGACAAGATGGAGGTGGTGCTAAAGAGGCCCAATATTAGCATGTGACAAGGTTTCCTTATATGGAACACATTCTGCAGATCATTTTTGAGGATGAAGCCCATGGAACTGCAGGGAAATTCCTTCTCCATATTCTTGGATGTACAGTCCAAGGCAAGTGGCCGACTTTGCATTCATTTCAGGTGTCAAATGAGCTCTGCGCAGGGCAAGCTGGGGTCCCTAATACTATCTGTGCAGGCCATATGGGTGTCAGCACCAGACAAGCTGAGTGTGTACCTCAGATCCACCATTGCCTAGTTATATGACATAAGCCAAGTTACTTTGTCTTTCTGGGCCTCAGCTTCCTTCCATACATCATTTTTCCTGCTCTTTCCTCTTCCAGTTTGATGCAAATAAGTTCAGTAACTTTGAAAGCCATTCTAAGGATACATAAAGATGCTTGCCTTCCTGAATTCCTGCTCAGAATACCCAATTTTTACTTTACATGTGCAAGTTTTCTATTGTATATGAGCCATCAAACCCATCTGATTTTACTTGTTACATCAGCTGGCATTACCTTAACTAATGCAATTTTATTTTTCCCCTTTATATTGATGAGGAACCTGTGGTTAGAGAAGTTGAGTAGCCTGCCTAATATCACACAGCTATTAAGTGCTGGCTCTCAACTACACATCCAGACAGTCTGGCTTCAGAACATGTGATCTTAAACACCATACTTCTCTGATGCTTATTAATAATAGTATCAATCTCATAGGGTGGTTATGTGCATTAATAAGCTATGTGTATCAAGTCCTTAGCACAGTGCCTGCCACTTAGAAGCACACAGTAAATATGAGCTATGGACACAATATGGTATTCCCAGGTAATGTGCAGTGTAGGATGATGTTCCCCTAGGATTTGGAGTAGGAAGGCCGAATGACCTGAAGATAACTTCCAATGAATATTGTGTTGAGAGTATGTTAAATAACAATACTAATACCTTAGTAGCTAGCCAAGGGCTTCCTTTCCACACATGATTTCATTTTATCTTCATAGCCAACCTATGAGGTGTATCAGGTAGGCCCTCTGGCCCCTAAACCATAGATGCATATTGGGAGACTCTGGGGATAATCATATGGCCAGTGGCAGAGCATGGATTAGGACCAGAGTCTCCCATTTCTCACTCTCAAGTTCTCAGTCCTAAAGGAAATTGCATCAGGTTCCTGGACCAGGGTGAGACAACCTTGTTTTGGCCTAGATCCACCTTTGATAGAAATATTATGTGAGCCCCAAATGTGAGCCACATGTGTCATCATACATTTTCTGGTAGTTTCCATCTTAAAAGGTGGGAATCAGACCAGATGTGGCAGTGCACACCTGTAATCCCAATGACTCAGGAGGCTGAGACAGGAAAATCACAAGTTCAAGGCCACCCTAGGCAGCTTAGCAAAACCCTGTCTCAAAATAAAAATAAAAAGGGCTGGGGTGTAACTCAGTAGCAGAGTGACCCTAGATTCAATCTCCAATACACACACACAGACACACACACACACACACACACAAAATAAAGATAAGTGTCAGATGAAATTAAACGATATTCTTTATTTAACCAAAAGTATTTAATTTCAACACAGAATCAATATAAAAAATATTAGTGAGCTATTTTATTTTCTTTTTTTATTGGCTCTTTTTAACTATACATGTCAGTAGAACCCATTTTGATATAATTATACAGCAGGGAATATATCTTTTTTTCACAATGTAGATTCGCACAATTCATATAATCTTACATTTACATAGGGTAACACTGTCTGTCTCAGTCTACTATCTTTCCTTCCCCCACCCCCTCCCATCCCATTTTCCTCTACACCATCCATACTTCCTCCATTCTTTTCTTATCCCCCCAAAGCCCCCCCCCCCATTATGTATCAGCATCCACTGATCAGAGAAAACATTCGGCCTTTGGTTTTTTGGGCTTGGCTTATTTCACTTAGCATGATATTCTCCAACTCCACCCACTTGCCAGCAAATGCCATAGTTTTATTCTTCTTTATGACTGAGTAATATTCCATTGTGTATATATACCACAGTTTCTTTATCCATTCTTCAATTGAAGGGCATCTAGGTTGGTTCCAAAATCTAGCTATTGTGAATTGAGCAGCTAGGAACATAGATGTGGCTGCATCCCTCTACTTTGCTGATTTTAAGACCTTGGGTATAAACCAAGGAGTGGGATAGCTGGGTCAAATGGTGGATCCATTCCAAGTTTTTTGAGGAATCTCCACACTGCTTTCCAGAGTGCCTACACCAATTTGCAACTCCACCAGCAATGTACGAGTGTGCCTTTTTCCCCACATCCATGCCAATGCTTATTATTGCTCATGTTCCTGATAATAGTCATTCTAATTGGAGTTAGATGAAATCTTACAATGATTTTAATTTGCATTTCTCTAATTACTAGAGATGAGCATTTTTTCATGTATTTGTTGATCACCTGTATATCATCTTCTGTGAAGTGTCTGCCCAGTTCCTTAGCCCATTTATTGATTAAGTCCGGTATGTATTTTATACTTAGTGGCATATCTCAGTTTGGACTAGCCATATTTTGAGTGCTCAATAGGTATAGTGGCTAGTAGCACAGATCTAAAATAAGTTCCTTCTCTGAAGTTGTTTTAGGTAAGGCCTTAGAAAGTTTTCCAAGAAAAACTGCAAAACATACTCTTCACCTATTATTCTTTGAAAGTTTGATTATATGCCTTCAAATTGGAAACACTGTGTAGGACAGAACAATTTGCTTTAGAGCAAGAAAACTTGCTTAAGTTTCAAAGATAGGAACTTTATTCAGCATTAGGAATCCATATATATGGAGTAGTCTCCATGTCCAACCAGACAATTTGCAGAACTCCATTGGAGAATGATGGCAGGGCAGAGTGACCCACATAAATATCAGGTGATTTTACTGAATCGCACAGATGAGAAAGAAGCAGAAAAAAATGTGCTAGAAGCTGAATCACACAGGGTTTTTACTCTTTAGTGACTTAGAGTATTTCCACATTCTATATACTCACTTTTTCTTAGAACCACTTTTGGAAATGCACAATTGCACACAAGTTTCCAACATGCCAATAATGACAAATGGCAATCATTATTTTTTGAACTCAGTGAGGCAACCTAAGGAAGGAAGCCCATAGTGGAACTTTGCTTCTCACATTTTAAGTATTTTTTAGAATTTCTAGCTAAAACAGACTTTACTTTGTTTATATGGATATTAAGGGAACAAAACATCCAACTTCAGAGTCCTTTTCTAGTCACATGACTTAGAATGCTTTTCATCTTAGAGCATTGAATCAGACTCCAAAGTCTGATTTGGAGATACTAGAATGTTTTACCACCATACCTCATTTATCCAGCACTGCTGAGAATGAGGTTTTCCATGTATGTAAATTATCCTGATAGCTAACATGTACCAATAACTTCCAACATCTATAAGCATTGGTGTGTGTGTGTGTTGCTGGATGTTGAACCCACGGCCTCACAAATGCTAGGCAAGTGCTCTACCATGGAGCTATACCCCCAGCACAAAAAGCATTTTTTTATGGACATCTTTCTAAAGTACATCTGGCATTATTGTTTTCCTTAAAAGATTACTCAGAACATATTTAATTCTTACTTCATGATTTATGCTCATTGTGAACAGCCATTTGGACAAATAGGTTTACATAATATTGAGTCATATATTGTTCTTAGCATTATTTCTGTCTGAGAAGTTTCCATGGAATATAAGCATTTTGAAAGCATTTTAATGCCTCTAGGCACCTCATGAGGTAGGTATGTACCATTTTATGGACAATAAAGTTGAGACTTAGGCAAGTGAAAAGACTTGTCCATCAAATCTCTTGATTTCAGATTTCTATAGTTAAAGTTCAGGAGAAGGATGGATTAATTCTGGTAGCTGGCTCTTTTTCTTTACATTTCTTAGGCTCCTGTTCTTTGTTATCTTGCACATATTATTACTGCTAAGATTCAGATTTATTTTACACCTAAATTTTTTGAGAGAACACTTGAGATATATTCTCCTATTCTAGATCCTGTGACAGCTCTTTGCCACTTGAAGGAAATTTCCTCATATTCCTAGGTTAGGAGTTCTGTTCTGGACATTGAGGCTATGAAAAGTAATTACTTGCTGGTGACCCTAAACCCTCTCTTTTCAGAAGACTCACTTGGCTCAAACAATGTATTTCAAGTAAAGAAATTGACCAGAGAGAGAGTGAAATACCTGACAAAGTAGCAAATACATAATGTATCAAGCTGGTGGGTTCAGCACCCTCATCCACTGGCTCAGAAAACCACAATGAAATAACAAAGCCATCTAATGTACCATTTACCCACCCAGTTGTGCTAGGGTCATGGGATAGGTTGTCAAGAGACCAAGGAAGACACCCATAAATGGGGTAATGAGATATATGGTTTATTGAGAAATGCTTACAGAGGAGATCCAGTGGCTAGACAAATGTACCTCTGCTGCGCATAGCGCCTCCAGTACCTTGCCAGAAATTAGCATCTCTTCCCCTCACAATGCTTTTTTCAGGAGCAGCTGCCTAAACAAACAATTCCCTTTCCACAGTGTTCTGTTCTGCCCCAGTTTTCATGGGAAGGAGGGTGGCTTTATAAGTTAGGCTCCGGAAGCAGTGACATTAATTTGCCTAGTTTGCTTTATCACTTGTATAACCAGAATCCCAAGGAGCAGCTGTCCTGGCATATGTGCTAGAAAGCGGCTTTCTACAGATAACAGATAAGTAACAGCACCGCCACACACTTGCCCTGGTTTCGAGTACATGAGAGAGATCCAGTGTCCTTCAACATAATATGCATCTGGACATTCTGACCTAGACCTGCTTTCATTGTTCCCTTTACTTGGCTAGTTTCACGGGGATGGAAAGGGGCATTCAGGGCCATGGTGTTACTGTCCTCCTTTTCTTTAAGGATGATACACAGAAAAAGGTGAATCCTGCCACTTACTGGTCCCTTAGCCACAGGGAGGAGCTATATGAGGAGCAACCATAGGTAGGAGCCACCATCAAACTCACCTCTCTAAGCATCTTGCTCCTCTGGATGGACACTATTGATTGGAGGAATGAGTAAGAGGGTAGCCAATCAGAATACTGTATTTCAGCAAATGTAAGACATCATCAAATGTAAGACACATCATTATTTTATGTACCACCAAGAAATAAAAATGCTCCCAACTTCTGACCACTTTTAATTTTTATTTGATCTTTATTGAATGAGCTCATTTTGACTCAGGCAGCAGATGCAGATGTTGCTTCATATACCATTCCAGAAAAGGTTCCACCCTGAGGCTTCTGGACCAATTCACCTCAAAATCAGAGGTACTCGTGTCTTTCCACACAGCATTGATCTCTTGTGTCATGAAAAAAGTGGGTGAGACTGCATTTTGGACAAGTGTGCTTCACCACAGTCTCTTGGATTTCCTTCCAGGTTATTCGTGCCCATTCTCCAAGTTTTGTTGTGTATATTTTCTGGAGTTTCACCTGAAGGAGATGCTGCAGGTTTTTAGCTCAAGTGTGCATGGGAACGGTGCCCACTGTCTGACTGACTGCAGGGTAAGGCGCCATGGACCAGATGAATCCTGATTTTAGAAATGTTATAATGTGTGGGGGGGCATCTCCTAAAATTGGTGGATTCAGTAAATCTGGAGTATTTGAATCCCTATAGGCTTGTTAAAAATCTCACTAGAGGTCTACAGGTTTTTTTTCAACATTTTAAAAATAGTAGTCAAGTTTGATTAGAAGTATTCTCATGAGGTCTATGTTTATTTGTTTCTTTGAAAGCATGTGAAAGAAAGTTTGAGAACTGTGCTTTCCCTCCAGAGGAATGAGAAACATGGACACAACCTAGGGGGAAGTTGACCCCTCAATTGCTATGTAAAGCATCACCACACTACGCTAGCCATCACATAGCATTTTTTTAAATCTAACTTTACTTTGTAAGTATTGCATTCCTATCTTGCCAGGATGTGACAACACTCTCCACATTTCTGAGATGGGGTGAAAGAAGAAACTGATGTTTTAAAACAGTCTGTTTTGAAAAATAGTCTGCACATTTTCACAGGATGTTTTCTAAGAACCCAAAGGTTGAGATCCCAATATAAAACTATGGCAACAAAGAAAGGTTCAGAGGGAAAGACTCGACACATGGAAAAAAATCTTCAGTTGAAATTCCATAAAAAATTTATGTCACATTACCCTGTGGCTATGCATCTGACACCCAACCTTAGCTAAGAACAAACTGTTTTCAAGTATCAGGAATTGGGCACCCAATAAATCTCAAACTTAGTTTTGACTTGTCATTAAACTTTAAAATGATCAGGCTTCTCTCACGGGCATACATGCTTCATCTTCTAAAAAGAACAAATGGGAAGCATGAGGTCAGTAAAAAAGGACACAGGAAACAAAAGGATCAAATGGAAACCAAGACTAAGCCCTCCCCCTGCTGCAAAAGGAGCTTGCGTTTAGTGCGCTGTCAAATGGACCAGCTGATTTAAAGGGATACGAAACACTCAGGCAAACTCAGAACAGATTTTCCCAGAGCACACATGGTTAATCTTCACCTAGGGATAGAAACTGGGGCAAGGTAGACAGGAGGAGCTGCCGTGCCTTTGAAGTGCTGCAGCGCCCAGTATATTACAGTCAGAAGCAAGCGCCCTTCCCCTTCAGGTGCCGATTGGAGTTTATTAGCTGCGATTTTTATGAGATACTGAAGGGAGCTGAAATACTGCTGCATAGCCCCAGAAATGTGTAGTGTGGGAGCCAAGAGTCATTACCAGTTGTTGAGAAGTTGACAATGGAGTCTTCCTGAAAGACTCTTGCTTTGCTGTCTGTGTCGAACACTAACACAGAAGCCATTTCCTCTCAAACTAAAAAGCATTGCCCTTATAAGTTATGAATTATTGCCCAAGATATTGCACATTATCATTCTCTATTAGGTCCATGTCTCCCAACATAGCTTCAGGACCTTTTGAGAAGAGGATATTTCCTACTGAATTTTCTGGGGACATGTTTTCTACCCACTGTGGAGAGAAAGAAGAGCGAGTTTCATGACAAAGAAATCTGGACTCTGATTGTGCGAAAAGGAAAATGGATTTCTAATGAAATTTGCTGGCCAGTACTCTGCCAACAGTTTGCCAGTTTTTCCAAAATCATTTGACTTAGGATAATTAGTTTCCTGTCCAAAACCTCCCCATAAAATAAAATGTCTATATGCATATTATGGATCTTACCATGGAATGACAAAATGATCTTTTAATTCTTCAAATAATTGAACATTCTAGATAGTGTTCTATGCTCCTTAGAGACTGAGAGAGCCCATAGGGATGATCACACTGCCATGAGTGGAGGTCTGGACAGAAAGTCAGGGGTGCTTCACTGAAGTTTGCCTCAAGTCACCTAGGAAACATGCCACTTCAAAACCTGCTCTTATGAACATGAGCACCCTCCCTGTCCCATCTCCACAGACCTTCCTCTTTGCCTGTGCCTAGCCAGAAGAAAACCAGGCCAGCAATCTAACTGGCTGTCAAGCAGATAAAACATTCTCAAGAATGGATGAGTTTTGATTGTCACAGTTCGCCAGACATTTCAGCACTGCGCTGGCACTGTTTGTATCTAAATCCACACCATCGCCAGGCACAGTGGCACACGCCTGTAATCCCAGCATTTGGGAGGCTGAGGCAGGAGGATCACAAGTTCAAAGCCAGCCTCAGCAACTTAGCGAGGCCCTAAGCAACTCAGTGAGGCCCTAAGCAACTCAGTGAGACCCTGTCTCAAAATAAAATTCAAAATAGGGCTGGGGATGTGGCTCAGTGGTGGAGTGTCCCTGGGTTCAATCTCCAGTACCAAAAACTAAAACTAAAAATAAATAAATAAATAAATCCACACCATAAAAAAAAGAAAAAAGCGAACTGCATAGATAATTTGAAAACTTCTAGTAACCATGTTCAAAAATCAAACAAGGAATAAATAAAATTAATCTTAATGACATTTTATTTGACCCTATATATCTAAAGTACTATCAATTCTCCATGTAATCAATAAATTATTGAGATATTTTTCATTTTTTGCATAGTAAGTCTTTGAAATTCAGAATGTGTTTGACTCTCAAAGCACATTCCAGTTTGGACTAACTGGTTTTCATGTGTTCAATAGGCATACATGGCTAGTGGCTGCAGTGTGGGACAGCATGTCACTAAACCAACCATCCCTGTACAGAGCAAGGTGACAGATAGCATTCCTCCAGCCCCTCGGCATAAAAATTCTATCCAAAGGTAAACAGAAGTCCAGAACTTCAGCTAATTCTTGGCCATGTGAAACTACTAATTCTTTGTTCCTTTGCTTGTTTGAAGAGAAGAGGACTAGCTTTCCCAAACTGAAAGTGCTATTCCAACATGTTGTAGGATTTTTCATTCTTGTGATGTATTTTCCCCCCATTTGGAAAAATTTGAAAAAAAAATTAGCGGACAAAATGAATGTAACACATCTACACATTTTCAACCTACTTAGAGTCCTTCATATGACTGAAAAATCCCAACTATTTCCATAACAACAGACATTATAATGACATACACTTCTTGACAGGAAGTGAATTTATAAACGTTGGCTTTATTGTCTATGTATCATTTTTTAGAAATGCATCAGAATAAGATAGACATACCACACTTTTATGAAATAATTCACATAGTTGGCTGTCAGTAGAATAGGACCTTCATAAAATACCATGCTTTAGATTCATAACACTACCATCCCACTAACTGTTCCTCACACATAGTTGGATTTTGACAAATGAGTAGCAGATATCTGTCACAAATAGCATGTCATTTCTCACCTTTGCATTTTAGTACTTTTCTTGAATTACTTGTGTTGGGGAGCAGACAACATAAGTTACACAAAACTAAAGCAGTGAAGGAAGCCTTTCATCAGATAGTCACCTACGGGTTGACCATGACTATTATAGAGGTTGTTTACCATACAAGAGTGAGTGCCTGGTTGAGGGGACAAAGAGGGTTTGACATTCAACCCTATGCTCTGCATATCAAGCTGTGCCCCTTGATACAGGGCTTCTCTGTCTGGAGCAAGGCGTGCCTTTTTCTAATTCACATGGAGACAGCATGTGGGCTGACAGCACCTACCCCTTAATGCGCCTTCCTTGGTAAATATAAGGGGTAAGGCACAGAGAGGTGAGAAAAATGCAGGTCACTTCCTATAAAGAAAAATAAGAGGAAATGCATATAAGTATTTGGAGATTTAAGTGAGAAATTGATTTTTAGGAAAGCAAAAATAGAATTAAGTATCCGTAAGCATTAAGGCAAAAGAGTCCTCTAATATAGCAGAAAGCCTCTCAACAACTTCTTAGCATTTCTGTTCAAACAGATTGACTTGAACACAAGCAGTGCTAGAGGAGCTCTTCGGGAAGGAGGCCACATCTCACATTTCTGGTGGTTGCCACTTATCCAAATTGTCAGTTCCCAGAACCTTACCCATAGGATTCACTGCAAAATCTGCATCTGGCACATAATAGGAGCTCAGTAAACATTTGTCAACCAGCTAGGTTCTCACTTCTTTCTGAGACACTTTATGCTATTCATGAATAGCTCTAAGTGTTTCAATTGTTAATATTTTAAGGTGTCATAATTGTATTGTGGTTATTATTTAAAAGAAGTCTTATCCTTTAGAGATACATACTGAAATATTTACTACCTCTAGGTGAAAATTGTAGAAGCCCAATAATGGGCTCCATCATAGTGTTCTTTTGACTCTTCTATATGCTTGAAATTTTTCATAACGAAAAAGAACGATGCCCTCAAAAAATACAAAAATGGATTTGTAAGTGATGCATCCTCTGAGAGAGAAATTAGGAAAACTACCCCATTCACACTAACCTCAAAAAAAAAAATACTTGGGAATCAATCTAACAAAAGATGTGAAAGACCTCTACACTGAGAACTACAGAACGCTAAAGAAAGAAGTTAAAGAGCATCTGAGAAGATGGAAAGATCTCCCATGTTCTTGGATAGGCAGAATTAATATTGTCAAAATGGCCATACTTCCAAAAGTGCTATACAAATTCAATGCAATTCCAATTAAAATCCCAATGACAGACCTCATAGAAGTAGAGCAAGCAATCATGAAATTCATTTGGAGGAGTAAGAGACCCAGAATAGCTAAAGCAATCCTTAGCAAGAGGAGCGAAGCAGGGGGTTTCACAATACCAGACCTCCAACTATACTACAGAGCAATAGTGACAAAAACAGCATGGTATTGGTACCAAAATAGGCAGGTAGATCAATGGTACAGAATAGAGGACACAGAGACAAACCCAAATAAGTACAGGTATCTCATACTTGACAAAGGAGGCAAAAACATGCAATGGAGAAAAGACAGCCTCTTCAACAAATGGTGCTGGGAAAACTGGAAATCCATATGCAGCAAAATGAAACTAAACCCATATCTCTCACCCTGTACAAAACTCAACTCAAAGTGGATCAAGGACCTAGAAATCAGACCAGAGACTCTGCACCTAATAGAAGAGAAAATAGGTCCAAATCTTCATCATGTTGGCCTAGGACCAGATTTCCTTAACATGACTCCCAAAGCGCAAGAAATAAAAGCACGAATCAATGATTGGGATAGAGTGAAACTAAAAAGCTTCTTCTCAGCAAAGGAAACAATCAGCAATGTGAAGAGAGAGCCTTCAGAATGGGAGAAAATCTTTGCCACACACACTTCGGACAGAGCACTAATCTCCAGAATCTACCAAGTACTCAAAAATCTTTACACCA